>CM042167.1:35799488-35811988 GCA_023376005.1 Doryteuthis pealeii
TGCTACTCATACGCTGATTTCGCGCGGGCCGGTATTGAAAGCGGAACCTTGCGGTTCCTAGTCGGACGCTCTACCGACTGAGCTAAATGAAAAACTCGGAATTCAAGCCTGTTAAACCCCGATTACAATTTGAACTTGCATCGCACCCTGCTCGTATTAAAAACTTAAGCACTTGCACCTGGAAGGTGCATATATTTGCTAGTTCTACTAACGGTGTTAATTCCATAATAGGTAAATTTATAATATATTCCTTAAACGAACGAGATTCAATTATTTTAATTGATTGTAATATTTTGTATGGCCAAAATCATACAACGAACATAGCATTACCATTAATAGCATTCATTCTCATATACTGCCCCCCTCTCTCTCTCTCTCTCTCCTCTCTATCTCTATCTCTCTCTTGTTCTCTCTCTCTCTCTCTCGTTCTCTCTCTTTCTATCTATCTCTTTTTCTCTCTTTTTCTCACTGTTTTTCTCACTCTTTTTCTCTTTCTCTTTCTCTCTCTCTTTCGTCTCTCTCTCTCTCTCGTTCTCTCTCTCTCGTTCTACCTCTCTCTTTTCTCTCTCTCTTTCTCTCTCTCTTTCTATCTCTGTCTTTCTCTCCCTCTTTCTATCTCTCTCTTTTTCTCTCTCTTTTTCTCTTTCTCTCTCTTTCTCGTCCTCTCTTTCTCTCTCTCTGTTTCTATCTCTCTCTTTCTCTCTCTTTTCTCTCTGTTTATATATCTCTCTCTCTTTCTCTCTCTCTCTCTCTCTCTCTCTCTCTCTCTCTCTCTGAACCCATTCCTCTGTTAATGCATGTATGACTGATTAATCTATTTCAATAACCTGTGCGACTTTTTTTATGCAACGTCACGTGACTAAGGTTACGTTCTCCATTCCGTCGAGTATTCATAGACAAATTTTTATCAAAATCCATTCTGCAATCGTGGACGGATAGCGAGTAAAATTCACTCAAACTCGCACTAAGGTTTAAAGCCATTCCGAAATCTACATTTTTCGCATCATTCAAAAATCGTTGAATTGGTAATCGGTGGAAGTGCTTTGCCTTATATACATAAAGAGACCAATCTTGGGATGACATACATTCTCAGTCTCTCTCCCTCTCCCTCTCTCTCTCTCTCTCCCTCTCTGTCTCTCTCTGTCTCTCTCTGTCTCTCTCTCTCTCTCTCTCTCTTTCTCACACACACACACACTCCATCTTTGAGGAATGTGAAAATACTTATCATTATATGGTTGGCAACCTTCCGTCTATTTTATGTAGTTTCTCTCTCTCTCTCTCTCTCTCTCTCTCTCTCTCTCTCTCTCTCTCTCTCTCTCTCTCATCTACAGCTACGTGAGTGGCTGAACAGACCGATCCTCGAATGGCAGTCTCTGGTGCAGTGGCTGCTAACAAAATGTGATGCTTTCTGTAGGTGTTGGGGGTGCCGTTGTTTCTCCATTCTTTAGCCATCTTTTCTGTGGCAGCTTTGTCCTCTCTTTTTCACTTCTTTTTGTTCCTTGTGTCATACGGTCTTCTGCACAAGCCTCCCACGTGTCTATGTCAATGTGGCATGTCTTCAGGTCTCTCTTGCAAACATCTTTGAAGCGTATGCGTGGTCTCCCTGCCGGTCGGGTGCCCTCCACTAGTTCACCATACAGTAGGTCTTTGCGGATGCGGCCTTTGTCCATCCTCCTGACATGGCCAAGTCAGCGCAGGCGTCTCTCGCAGATGATGGCGGGCATGCTGTTTATGTTTGCTCGTTCCAGCACGTCTGTGTTGGCACTGTGTCCTGCCAGCGGATGCGTAGAATGCGGCGTAGGCATCTGAGGTGAATTCATTATATATCATCTTATAATAATGGAGATTGTGTGTTTTTCTATCTGTAACGGAAACTATATTACTACTCATAATTCCTTGAGCTGTTTACATCAATTTCTCAATGATTTTAATTTTAATTAAAACTCAATTATTATTTATATTTTTTTTACATTATTAATACTGTTGACCAAGACAGACCTGGCTGTTTAACATTAGTATGTATGACTCTGCAGCTAAATCGGCTCTAGATTTGATCTCCGACAAGTTCAAGATACCATATACTGACTTGAAACCTAAAATTAATAGATTCCTCTGAATGTTTGAGATGAGGCTTGATGATTAGTATAATCTGCGTTATTCGGACTATTGTCCCCATCTTCATTGTTATTTGTACAACGTTTCGGCCGATATGCCCTCCGGCCTTCTTCTTGGCGGACTCGGGAACCTTCTTTTCAAACTCGGGAACTTTCTTGTCGTATTCGGGAGCCATCACGGAACTTTGAACCAAACCCTTTATTTAGTCCACGGGGGTATCCTGTTCCTCATTCCTACCCCAGCTATGGTTACCGGAATGAGAACAGGATACCCCCGTGGACTAAATAAAGGGTCAGGTTTCAAAGTTCCATGATGGCCCCCGATGACAAGAAAGTTCCCGAGTTCAAAAAAAGGTTCCCGAGTCCGAGAAGGTTCCCGACAAGAAATACCTGAAGAAGGCCGGAGGGCATATCGGCCGAGACGTTGTACAAATAACAAAGAAGATGGGGACAATAGTCCGAATAACGCAGATAATATTAATAGATTCCCTCATACAAAATGGCAACAACACTGGAATAAAAACATCCACAATAAACCCACCTTGGGAGGCTGAGGACCAACTTTAAGGAAGTCTAGAAAGGAACAAGTCATTGTGTCCCGATTATGCATTGGTCATACAAAACTAACGCACTCCTATATACTCAAGCAAGAACAACAATCACAATGCGAAACATGTTCAAACACCTTTGACAGTTAAACACTTATTCATGGAATGCAGGTTTTTTGCTCACATCAGAAACCGTTATTTTAAAGCAAACAATATGAAGGATCTGTTTGAAAATGTCAACATGGAGGACATTCTCTCCTTTTTTATGGAAATAAAATAATACCATAGAATATAGACATGAAACAAATCAATACCATACAATATAACCCCCAATAATGTTAACACATTGTCAAAACCAATTACTAAAAGTATATACATAAATACACGATATGTATTACATCATAACCGGTAGGCATGACATAACCGCAGACGGGTTGATATGCCGTTAAAATCAATAAACAACAACAACAACCGGTCTAGAAAAGTAAACCTGAATTCAAGTAGACCTCATTTCACATCCTTCTCCTTTTGACGGGTTGGTAATCGAACATGAAAAGATGAAAAGAAGAAAAGGAAGAGATAGACATAGAGATAGAGATAGAGATAGAGATAGAGAGAGAGAGAGAGAGAGAGAGAGAGAGAGTCAAATTAAAATTATTATTCTTCTTACATATCAAACGTTCAAATAATTAAATTATCATACTGTGGTATATCCAAAGGTTCTGCTAGTATTAATAGTACTAATCTTTAATTTTTTTTAAATTTCGTCGGGGCGGCCTAAAGTCGGTATCAGCCAGACACCGAGGGAGTCTATCCCCTTTTCAATAGCGCTAATCCAAGGAGATTGTTTTTGCGCCTGAGGTGGAGCGCCACATCTACCATCAGCTCCTTACTTTACCGCACAGATCCCTGTGCTACTCATACGCTGAGTTGGCGAGGACCGGTATCGAACTAGGAACCTTGTGGTTTCTTGCTGAACGCTCTACCGACTGAGAATTTTTTACTAGTATGTCGTTCATCTTAATTTCAGTTGTTTCTTATATATGAATACTGAGGAGGTTCAATCTTTTCGAAGGGTAATAATTCCAATTTGAAATTAATAGCATGACTGGAGTTCGAACCCGCCTAGTACAATGTCGCAGTGCAACACATTAGCCACTACACCACGATAGTATAAGGTTCTGTTTAGCATCTCAGCTGTATCGAGACTTTGAATTATTAAGACTAGCAAAAATATGCACCCTCCGTAAGTATTTAAGTTATAATACAATTAAATATCTTAGATTAGAAAGACTAACGAAATTAAATCAGTACGTACACACACAATATTACACTTATGTTAATCATATTTTAATTGGTTTCTATACAAAAACATTCATAGGATTGATTTTAATACGTAGCATAATCAATTAAGGATATTAGAGATTAATTTTTGTATACCTCGTTTTCCTTACTTTCTTACTTCTATTCTTCTTCTTCCACAGTGTCTCTTCTAGCGTCTGGACTTCGTCTTGGGGACTTCGTCTTGGGGACTTCGTGTCTGGTCTTCCATTAGGGATTTCTCTTTATCAGAAGCCCTGTGTCATTGGTAGTTTTTAGATAATAACACAAGACTTCGATTTAACTTAGATCATATTTTATTCTGAAATCCCCACCAGACTACCTGCGCAGATTGAGTTGGCACCGTGCATAACACGACTTACCACCGTCGTGGCTTTGGCCGATCTGACTAAAAATCTCTTTCTAATCTCAACCGGAAGAGGGTCTTCTCCACCGATTCTCACGGTATCCTCCGGAAGGATCAGGACTGAGATCAAGCCTTGTCATTCAATCTTTCAAGGCTGCCGGCTGAACTTATAACAGCCATTTTGGTTTCTACACTACGGTTCATAAATATTAGGAATCCAATAATTATGTAACATAATCACACCAAGTAATTATTTATTAAACCCGGTTTTGTTAAAACCAGTATGCAAATTAACCACACCATATGTTATGTAAACCTTTATTTCTTTGTGGTATATAAGTCACATTGCACGATTTTAAACGCATTAATAGCATGGGCTATTTTGAGGCATATCTAACTGAGATTTTCACAGGGAAATCATTAATGAATAAAATTTATTCTACGTATAACTTCTAATGATTTTGACGATGAATTAAATACTCATTGATAGGCTTAGGAAATTCTTAAGGGTATTGTGACTTAAGCAGTGACGTAGTTTTCGTAACAGACAGACATAGAATCTCCCTCATAATAATATATAATATACAGTGCGATGGAGATCACAATGAATTATCCTTTAGTTGTTAATTTGACAGAAGATTGCTTTATTCTCCAAGTTTATTGTTCTTATTTGATAACCTATATAGAGTAGGATGTACATCTACCTATAAACAGAAAAGTACGCTGCAAAAATGTGATTGAGCTAATATTATGCTGCAACCGCCAATTATTTTGTTCCAACCTAATAGAAAATATTGGCTTCAATCGTGTAAATAGTATTTTGGTCGCATCTGTTATCTAATCAACAAATAAATCTGGTGTAGTTTGGGGACTGGAAACGCTGTGTTTGAATGCAATGACGATGTACAGGAAGAAAATGGGAAGCAAAAATTATGCGTCGACAAACAGAATCGCTTAATAAATGAAACGATGTTTTCGAAAATGAAACCAAAACTGAAAGTGAAAGTAGAAATGAAAGTGAAAGTGAAAGTAGACGTGAAAGTGAAAGTGAAAGTAGACTCGAGACTCACGAAAGTGAAATGGAAATCAGGTAATGCAAATTCATAAAGAAATAAAATAAAACAAATGTTCGATAAGAAAATCAAGACTTGTGATTGGAGAATGGCAAAGAGGACATCGACATTTGACCGAACGCAGAACGATAAGGAAATATCAGGGATATTATTATATATTCAAGAATAAATCAAGAAAAAAAATGAAAGATTCTGTTCTTTCTACCAAGGGAGAGAAACAAGAGGATGCTAACATTTTTATAGATATCAGACTAGTTAGTGTTTTCATATAAACATCTTACAGAAATAATATATATACACAGAAATGCGTCCAAGATGAAAGGCAAAAATGTAAATCCTGATTATCTGGTTTCGCTTATCCACTGAATTTTCTATTTCTTATGAGTGTCGTCACATCAGCTAGATAATGGACCATTCCGTTTTTATGTTTACCAACCCCACCGCACGCTCAGGATGCGACACAAGGTCAATTTCTTAAGCGGAGTTTAACAGGTTTAAATTCAGAGTTTTCCTTCTCCAAGACTGGTTGCATAATCAATGTCGAAGAGCCTATTCCTGTCTTACTATTTACCCCTAGCTGTAGGGAGTATAGTTGGGTGGATACCCTTACCAATGGTATTAACGCACACGCATATATGACACGGGGACCAGAGTAGCTATAGGTCTTACACAAACACACACAAATGTATATGTATATATATATGTACACATATTTATATATATGTATATGTGTACGAGTGTGTGTGTCTGTGTGAGGAAAAATATTAGATAAATGGAAAAATAGAAAGTGTGAAGATGATTTATGAATATTTAAACATTTATGTCGACGTTGAAAACGTTTCGGTTATTAAATGTATATTAGATATGTATCTATAAACTTCAGCAGTACATTCAAATATCGCCAAATTATGTTGGCATAGGGCTTTGTTAAGTGATACGAGAAAAAGCTAGTGGAGGAAATTAATACGTCACAATTTAAGGATGTCATAAATTGTTAGCAGACCCTGTAAGCTAGAAATTAAAAAACAGGACTCTGAATGCGCATTTTTGTTTTGTTATAGTACATCCAATACGAAATATTATACATCACCATGGCCACACAAATACGCTCTTTAATACGCACACACGCGCGTGGATACGGTCATAACGTCACAGTTTACATACATTTTCATGCACACGCGCATGACAACGTACGCACACGTGCAAACAAAAAAGCGAATTCACGTAAACACGCAAAACGAGAATACAGTTATAAAAAAATACCATCTGCAACATTTTCAAAAAAAAATTCATTTAACTAAAAATGCCATAACAAGACGACAACTACTTCAGTTCCAGTGTTCTTCTGAAGAAGAGATTTTTCTCGAAATATTAATATTAAGAATAAATCACAGGTTAACAAACAACACCATTGTTACCTTATTTTTTCTTTACACCTACAATGTGATAGCCTTCAAAATCAACCTCCAAACCAATACATATATATATATATATACATTTATATCCATTACAAATACGTACACCACTATTTTTAATACAATATAAACTTAGTTTTTTGTCTCTTTAAAATAATTCACTGAATGAAGAAATCCAAAATAGCTTCCTAACATCATCTTTAAGATGATAAATGAAAAAATATCGAAGCACATTTATCAACCTCTCCGTCGTAACTCAAAGTAATTCTGAAGTGGGGTTTAACTTGTAGGGAATGTTCTTCTTCCAAACTGGTTGTCATACCAAGAAACTTATCATCACAACTATTTACCGATTAGATAATTCCTCTGAATATGTGTTTACACACACGCACACACACACACACACACACACACACATATATATATATATATATATATATATATATATATATATATATATATATATATATGAAGAAATTTGAAAAGCGAAGTGCTCGAAAATAAGATGAATTTATTTATGCAAATAAGTCGACGCTTAAACGTTTCGGTTTATTATAAAACTTCCTCAGGACTGATTATGGGATGAAAAAATCTATGGATGTTTTATAAATGACAGCAGTTAGAAAAAAAATAATAAAAGTTTGTTTATTTTTCTAACTCCTGTAATAAAACATTTATTAATTTTCTTCATCCCATAATCAGTCCCGAGGAAGGTTTAACATAAACCGAAACGTTTAAGCGTCGACTTATTTACATATGTAAATTCATCTTATTTTGGAACATTTCGTTTTTCAAATTTCTTCTTATTATCGGATTTATTTCCATATTTTACTCCCATATACGTATATGTATATGTACATATATATATATATATATATATATATGTGTGTGTGTGTGTGTGTGTGTGTGTGTGTGTGTGTGTGATTAAAAAGTGATGAATAAAAACGGATAAAACATACAGAACTTCATTTAATTACTATTTCGCCTCAGTGTATTTTACTTTTGAGACTAAAAACTGCTAAGTTTAATTTTACTCAATCTGTTATTTCCTCACACACACACACACACACACACACACACACACACACACACATATATATATATATATATATATATATATATATATATATATATATGCTCCCAACTTTCATGGTAGAGCACTGTAGGGGAGACATTTGTTATTGTAAAAACATGCATCCTGAAAGTTTGTTTCTATCAATTAATTTTTCGCCCCTGGCTAACAGTACCCGATAGCCGGGAGGATAATGAGGTTGACAGACGAAAATTTTGTCTGGTTTCTCACCCGGCTAGAGGTAGATAAAAGTCGAGCCACACTGATGAGAAGTAAACTTCGAAACCCGTGTCTGGTACATATATATATATATATATATATATATATATATATATATATATATGGCCGGTTTAGCTCAGTCGGTAGAGCATTCAGCGAATGAGTAGCACAGGGATCTGTGCGTAAAGTATTGGTCTGATGGTAGGTGTGGCGTTCCACCTCAAGATGCAAAAAATAATCTCCTTGTCTAGAGCTAGTGAAAAGAAGATAGACTCCCTCGCTGTCTGGCTGATACCGACTTTAGGCCACCCCGACTATTTAATATTATTATTATTGGTAATATTTGTTTGTACATATTACATTGACCGATATGTTAGGAAATGTCTTCTCTGAGTGATGTATGGATAAGACTTGTCACTGAAGACAAACTATTATACAGATGCCTGGAAACAGGTGTATTCCATTTCCTCGACTAATACCCTTGGGATCGGTATGAAACCCGTCACCCACCAACTCTGGATTAAACCGTTCTATTTCTGTTCTTCTATAAAAATGGATTCGGCATTAAATAGCCCATGATTTTTGAGATGCCATTACACAAAGAAACCAAACCAAACTTTTCTACCTCACCTCTCTCTCTCTCTCTCTCTCTCTCTCTCTCTCTCTCTCTCTCTCTCTCTCTTTTATTCTTTTCATCTTTTCATGTTCGATTGCCAACCCGTCCAAAGGAGCAGGATGTGAAATGAGGTCGACTTTTAAGCGGATTTTAACAGTTTTGAATTCAGGTTTACTTCTCCTAGACTGGTTGCCATACCAAGTTGTTGTTGTTGTTGTTGTTGTTGTTGTTTATTGATTTTAACAGCATATCAACCCATCCGGGGTTATGTCATGTCTACTGGTTATGATGTAATACATATCGTGTATTTACACAAAGAAACCAAACCAAACTTTTTTTACCTCACCTCACTCTCTCTCACACACACACACACACGCTCTCTCTCTCTCTCTCTCTCTCTCTCTCTCTCTCTCTCTCTCTCTCTCTTTCTCTCCTTTTTGTCTCTGACGCTCCTCTCTAGATCTCGTTCTTTCTCTCTGTCAATCTGTTTTGTTTCACCCGTCTCCCAGTAAACCATCCCACCACCTCGTAATCTGTTGTGGGTAGCGCAACACTTACAAAATATTTTGTAAAAATATGACAGCCGTGCGTTAGCCAGAGGGGAAACAAGTAGTTTTTGAAAAAGAAAAAAAGAAAGATGCCCCTCCCACAAAACCCCCGGATATTTTGTTAAACAACGTTGCATGTCACAAGACTGTCAGTCGTGACGCCAAAATCTGGCATGGAATATCATCACCAGGTCCGTGGGAGGGTGGGGCAACCTTAGACGAAAGCATTGGCCTTTCTGTTTTTGTGAGTTGGTCGGCTTAACAGAAAACTACTGAGGATGATTGTGTATGCGTGCGTGCGAGACAGAGTGGTGTAGAGAGACGAAAAGGACTAAAGAAAGAGAGAGGGGGAAAGAGAGTGAGTGTGTGCGTGTGTGTGTGAGAGTGAGAAAGAGAGTGGGAGAGAGTGAGAAAGAAGGAGAGAAAGGAGGAGAGAAAGGAGGTGACGATGGGAATGTATGATGGAACGGAGGAATTCTGGATGGGGCGTATATTGACATAAGAAATAAACCCAGGAGACTTGTCCAAGATCAGATTATAAGACCGCGTCTGCGCTTCCATATGTCAAGTACTGATTGGCGCGTCCCTCAGGGGTGATTACGAGATTGAGAAGGAAGGAAGGGAAAGGAAGGAATGAAAGGAAGGAGAGAAGAAGAAAAAAAGAAAGGAAGGAAGAGTATCAACTCTAACAGTCCAGACTTGCTTTAAGAGTAAAGGAAGAATCAAATCAGACATGCTTCTGTTAATTGTTTTATTTAAAATATGCTTTATTCGTAAACATTACTTTTTATCATCATCAGCATCATATTGTGCAGTTAACACGGATATCCATGAAAATCTCTCGCCAACCTTCTCTATTATTCATTTCCCCAGGGGGTCCTCTCGCAGCATCCAGTGTCCGGACAGAGTTCCTCAATGTAGGTCCTTGCTGGGCGGCCCACATTAGAATGTACATGTGTTGGCTTCTACAAGAGAAAGTCCTTGTTCCTCCAGCAGTGTCCAGCATGTTTTGGTCGTTTCTCCCGGATGGTTTGTGATATTGTAGACAGGTGGCCGTAAAGCTGGTTCCTTTGTGGGGTGCCGTTTCCACGACTTGTTCAAGACCGTACGAAAGGATATTTTCTACTGTGGAATATGAGTTTTCATCTTCATCATGTCGCGCAATAAACACGGAAATCCATGACAATATCTCGTCAACCTTTTCTATTATTCATTGTCCCAGGGAGGTCCTCTCGCAGCATCCAGTGTCCGGACAGAGTTGGTTAATGTAGGTCCTTGCTGAGCGGCCTACATTAGAATGTCCATGTCTTGGCTTCCACAGGATAACGTCCTTTCTCCTCCAGCAGTGTCCAGCATGTCTTGGCCGTCTCACTCGGATTGTTTGTGAGATTGGGGACAGGTGGCCGTAAAGCTGCTTCCTAGTGGGGTGCCGTTTCCACAACTTGTTCAAGACCGTACGAAAGGATATTTTCTACTGTGGAATATAAGTTTTCATCTTCATCATGTCGGGCGATAAACACGGAAATCCATAACAATATCTCGCCAACATTTTCTATTATTCATTGCCACAGGGAGGTCCTGCGCAGCATCTAGTATCCGGGCAGAGTTAGTAAATGTAGGTCCTTGCTGGGCGGCCCACATTAGCATGTCCATGTGTTGGCTGCCACAAGAGAACGTCACTTATGAGTTCGTCCTTGCTCCTCCAGCAGTGTCCAGCATGTCTTGTCCGTATCTCTTGGATCGTTTGTGAGATAGGAGACAGGCGGCCTTACAACTGCTTCCTTGTTGTGTGCTGTTTCAACGACTTGTACAAGACCGCATGTAAGGATATTTTCTACTGTGGAATATTAGTCGGTTTTCACGGAAAAAAAGAAACGTTCACAGAAAACAAGGCAAAAATTAAGAAAATGAAAAGAAAAAAATAACTTCGGACCAAGTAACCACGAAGCACTCCAAATCATCAACTTAATGAAATGTTCATACTTTAACTCACCACCAGTAAGTTTCGCTTTCAAATATTTGAAAATAAACGAACAGACGATTTTTGTAATTATATTGTATCTGACAAAAAAAATTTTACTAATTGTCTGATATTATTTCTGAACGACATCCTTTTATTTAAATAAAAAAGCATAAAAATATTTTGTAAATAAAAACTGTATTTTTATTTAAATAAACATAATTTCATTTCTTTTCTGATTAACTAAAAACTATTTTAGTATAAAAATGTATTTCGTCTTTTTTTAAATCATCGTAAGTGTTGAAAAATATTCATAAATTTCAACTTCTCCATAAACTTCTGATTAAAATCATTTGTTTACAAAAATTTGGAAGCGTAAGTTACCGGTGATGAGTTAAAATATGAACAATCCATTGTTCCATCCATTTTTCCTCCTTACTGATAATTTTCTCCCTCAATACCTCTACTCTTCTTCTCCTTTACCTGTTATCCTCCCCTATCATTTTCTTATGTACCCCTTTCTCGTCGGGTACATAACCAGAGTTCTTGTATGATAGAGAGAGGAGAGAAGTAGACAGAGATATATCTAGACAGATACATAACTTACTTACTGTTACTTTCTTTCTTCGGCCATTTGTGATCGTCCAGTCTTCTTTTTATTCACCATGTTGGATTCCACCTTGTCTAGTCTTCTCTCCGGCCATTTTTGATCTTCTAAGCTCTTGCTTTTAGTCTTCTCTTGTGTCTTCGTTTTCTAACTAAGCATGCTTAATTAATCAACAATGGCCGTTGCTTTTCGAAGCTTTTATTTGCCTTTCCTAACTAACCCATCGCGCGTAGTTGAGTCCAGCCGAGGTAGGAAATGTCTCTCTTGCTTAACATCCCGGCTGCTACTGATGTGCGACACCTCAACTGTCCAGTGGTTTTTCCACTTTGAGATATGTAAAGACTGGACAAGCATAGTTCCTACAGGGTGTTACCAATGATCTATGCTACCCATAGATTATGCAACAATCTTCTTCTTCTTTATCTCCCGTCTTTTTCATTCTCTTCTATCATTTTCCTATTCTTTACATTGTTTTTAAACTTATCATTTTATTTTTATACTCCTTGCTTATTTCTTCTCTTTTCTTTTCTTTTATCAACTTTTTTCACCTTCCTTTCTGTAATGATAATCTTTATTTGGATTAGTATTGCTATTATTTGTATTGTTACTGCCATATTATTAAAATTGTTATAATCGTAATA
>CM042167.1:35816988-35826408 GCA_023376005.1 Doryteuthis pealeii
TTAAAAAAATTTTTAAATCCAGCCCCCCCAAAAAAACGAACATAAAGAGTTGTTACAAAAAAAAAAACAGTTAGTTCATAGATCTAATTATCTGATTGGAAAATTACTCATCGTTATCTTGAAAAATAAGTAAAACAGTCCGTTTCTTTTTACAACACTGTTAGTTTCTTAATTGACACTTTGTAACAGAATTCTGTATTCATGGTTCTTTTACTAAAAAAAAAATCCCGTATAGAAAATTATAAAAATATTCTGATATAATTATTTAGACTTTTATCTTTATAGAAAAAAAGGAAAAATCGTTTTTGTGTATTCATTTTTTCATATTGCATGAAATAAAACAGGGGGTGGGTAGACACCGCAAAAATATTCCCCTAATACATGTTTAGGAATAACCTATTTCAAACCTATTTTCATCAAAAGGTAAGTAATTATGGAAAATCTTGTGAAAATCGGACCATTAATTGATTTTTCATAGAATTTTTAAAAAGGCTCTAGCCGTAACTTGTTTTTGGCTACGTTAAATTTCAATCGATTTAAAGGTGCAAAAATGTAAACATTGTTTTTGTCCATAATTTTCCTTATTTCCGTAAGCTGATTTTTTTACTGTTTCTTCTTTTAAATGGACAAGATGGTTTTAAGATAACATTAACCTTTATGCAAATTTCCTTGTGTTAAATATGGGGGGGGGGTAAAATTCACAAGGCAAATCGGAGGTCTCTATTGTTCATAGACCGTTATTCGTATGCAGCGTGTCATAAATCCTGAGGTCCGTTATGATCTACAGGGTGGTCCAAAAAAAAAAAAATTATAATATATCCCATAACATTTTTCATTCTCAACATTTTTAACCACACTCGGTGCCAAATTACAGAAAACAAACTGAATGGCAAACATATGTACATATGTTACAGACTAGATTCATTCCGGGAAGGTTACAGCAGTCCATTAGTAGTTAATGATGTGCTCAATCCAGGCACAACAGTGAGCTAGCAAATGCTGGATACGGGTTCTTCTGGCCATATCGGCAGTGATTCGTCTTACTTCTCGCTTGATATTCTGCTTCAGCTGCTCTACATCATGAGGTACAGGATTAGAATACACTCGCTCTTTAAGGTAGTCCCACAAAAAATAGTCGCATGGGTTAAGGTATGAACTGTACGGGGTTCAGGTGTAATGACTTCTGAGTGAGAAAAACCTGCTATCAGACCTTCTTTCTAGCCATGCAATGGTGTCGTTGGCAGTGTGGGGAGGTGCCCCATCTTTCATGAACCACATCTGATTGATATCAGTGTGCTGGCGTCTTATGTAGCTTGATAATACTGGTTTTTGTAGCATCTACTTCAAAGTGTTTGCGGTTTGCTTTTTGGGTTGTTTTTTTTTTTTGGGGGGGGGACTACCCTGTATATCTATAAAGCAGTCACTTCTGTTGTTGCTATGTGCGTGTCGACTTTTAACTCAGAAATGAGATGACATTGAACATTAAAATCATGCATACCCTTCAATATGTTTACAATATGGAAAAGTAAAAAAATTAGATTTTAATTTTCAAAATTAAATTAATTCAGTAATTTTTACTAATTGAATTAATTGAAGCATTTTTTTAAATTTTTACTAATTAAATAATTTCAATAATTTTTACAAATTGAATCAATTTAATAATTAAAAATCAATCAATTTCTAAAAGCTCTTCACAGTTCTTCATAAGTAAGTTAAAAAAATACGTACAACAAATGAATACTGGATTTTCCCATTTAGAAATGACTAGCAGCGGCTACCCGGCGGCGCCTGGGTAGAGGGAGATTTTTTAAAGTTTGTCCCGCAGATCCATTATTACTGAATCATGAGTTGAACCCTCTTGTAATGCCCCATTTAAATCCCTATGCAAAAAAATAGACTTTGCATAGATCCAGCTACTCTGAAAAGAAATGTTAATGTCTACGATCTAAAATATCAAATAAAAAAAATTCCATGCTGTTATCATTTAAATTTTATTTTTTAATTATCTTCACCAATATAAATCAAATCTCTATTATTTTTGCTCAAAAACCAAGCCCTGATGATATTTAATGTGTATATATATTTACTTTGTTCTTAATTGTATTATTTTTTCTGTTTCCTCCGGACATACACATACACACAACTGCCCTTTTTATATGTATAAATGATACTCTAGCAGGACATGTGTATATACCACAGTATGAATATTCAATTATGACAACGGTTGATATATTTACTTATGAGATATTAGTAGTAGGATTAATGGGTTAGCAGGGACTCCTTAGCCTTGTTCGGCATCCCATCTAGGACAAAGTAAAATCCGATACAAAACCTTCGCTGCCTTTTAGGCTTTACCTCATCCCAAGGAAAGACTAGGGGAATAAACCCCGAAAAACAAATCAGGAACCGGAGTCCCTTAAGTGGTGTGATGCTGAAATCCAATGCTACACAGCATGACACTACCGTTGCCAAACTGCATTTTCTTTGGATCACATCAGCAATGTGGAGAGGAGAATTTGCTGCATGGGCGACAGCTCATCCTCCATATGAACCCGCCCAGACTATTTAGTTCCGAAAGAAATGTGGACACCACACCATCGTCTCCCGTAGAGGGAAGGAGGCCAACAATAATTGGTAAATAGTTCAAATTGTAAAATGTATAATAACCTTCATTTAACACTCTCTCTCTCTCTCTCTCTCTCTCTCTCTCTCTCTCTCTCTCGTTCTTTTTTTGCTTTCTTTACTTGTTTTCATCTTTTTATTAACTGAATTGCTTTATTTCTCTCTCACCCTTTTGCTCTCTCTCTCTCTCTCTCTCTCTCTCTCTCTCCTCTCTCTCTCTCTCTCTCTCTCTCTCTCTCTCTCTCTCTCTCTCTCTCGTTCTTTTTTGCTTTCTTTGCTCGCTTTCATCTTTTCATTAACTGAATTGCCTTATTTTCTCACTCACCCTTTTGCTTTCTCTCTCTCTCTCTCTCTCTCTCTCTCTCTCTCTCTCTCTCTCTCTCTCTCTCTCAATCAATCAATCAATCAATCAATCAATCAACCAATCTATCTAACTATCTATATATTCTGTCTCTTTCGATTTCTCTATCTATCTCTCTCTCTCTCTCTCTCTATATATATATATATATATATATATAGAGAGAGAGAGAGAGAGAGAGAGAGAGAGAGAAATATATATATTCTCTCCTTCGCTCTCTCTCTCTCTCTCTCTCTCTCTCTCTCTCTCTCTCTCTCTCTCTCTCTCGTTCTTTTTTGCTTTCTTTGCTCGCTTTCATCTTTTCATTAATGGGAATTGAAACTTCACTATCAGATGCAGTTTAATGTCATACCCATACCCATACATCTTATTATAATGGAAATTCGGCGTCTATCATTGAAACTACGTAACTGTTTACGTCACAATACCATCAGGAATTGCGTGAGGTTATCATTGAATATCTATAATTATTTATAATCAAAATATGTAATGCATAGAATAAATCTTATTTATTAATGATATCTCTATGAAAATCTGACTTAGATTTGCCTCAAAATAGCCCATATTATTAGTGCATTTAAAATTCTTGAATGTGTCTTATATATTATGTAGAAATAAAGGTTTACATTCAGCTCGTTTTTCCAACTGAAATAACTTTAACGGCCCAGCGTCCTGATATTGTCATTTGGTTTGTTAATCAAAAGAAAGTTTTTATCGTTGAGTTGACAGTTCCATTTGAAGAAAATCTGGATTGGGCCCATCAGCGTAAGTTGGAAAAATATGAAGACCTACGTGAACAATGCGTCAGAAACGGATGGATAACAAATGTATTTCCCATTGAAGTCGGATGCCGGGGATTTATTACCAACTCAAACTCGGCATTTTTGTCCAAACTTGGACTTTCTCTACCAGACAAGAGGAAATACTTGAAAAAGATTCAAGGTAAAGCTCTAACCGCATCAGCGTGGATATGGCAGTCCTATATTGTGACATCAAACCGACAAAGTCTGGTGGTATCGTGAGATACTGCTGGGGCGCTCTGGGTTAGTGGTAATGATGCTTCGGCCCCGAAACCATGCCTGAACCAAGAGTCATCATCTGATGAAGGCTTTGTTGGTTGCAATGTAAATAGCAGTCATTGTATGAAGATTATTATAGTGTGGTTTATATGCATAGTGGTTTTAACAAAACCAGGTTTAATAAATATCTATCTGTCTATTGATACACATGAAGTTAATAAGAAAAAATCTAACATAACTACCATTTTATTAATACACATGACGCTATTTCTTCTAGTTTATCAATGAACATGAAGTTAATGAAAATTACTTCTACCAATATGTTTATACACACGAATTTAATAAAGACCGAATAACAAATAATTTCTACCAATATACTGATCCTCATTGTCTTGATAAAAATTATTTCTAGCTGTTTATAAAAGCTATCCAAACAAAAATACTTATCAACAAATTGTTCGACAATCATATTCTAAAAAGAATAAAACAAAAACGTCTTCGGCATAAAATAACTCAACAGTACTACAACTCCGGGTCAGAGTGGACCTGGGAGTAATCGTGATGAAGGGGCACTCCACACTCCCCAGAACCCCCAGGACTAGAACTTAAACACTTTAGTTTAACGTTATACTTAGGACACTCTCAGTTTGGTTGTTTGGTTGGTTTGGTTGGTTTGGTTTTACGGCATATTAACCCTTGTATGGTTATTTTATGTCAAGGACGTGTCGTTTTATTCATTCTTCATGGGTACTCACATTTTTTACTCATTTTTAACACATTTTTGTTAACTTGTTTTATAATGAACCCATAGATGGGACTCTAAAAGGTACTACCACTCCAGGTCAGAGTGGACCTGGAAGTAATAGTGATAAAGTGGTACTCCACATTCCCCAGAGCTCCAGAATTGGAATTTAACCATCAGATAGTTTAACGTCATACCCAGGACAATCATATAGATGCTAGGGATTGACGTTACGATTCGATTGATCTAATTTTTTTATCATTAATTTTTTTTAACCCATAGATGTGATCCTAACAGGTATTACCACTTCTGGTCAGAGTTGACCTTGGAGCAATGGTGATGAAGGGGTACTCCAATTCCCAGAGCTCCTGAATTGGAACCTCACCATCAGATAGAGTAACATCATTCCCAACACATAAAGAATCTCAGCCACCACCTTCTAGCACACACACACGCACGCACACACACACACACACACACACACACACACATATATATATATATATATATATATATTTACCAACCCCTCCGCACCAGCAGGATATGACTCAAGGTCAATTTCTAAAGCGAGGTTTAACAGGTTTGAATTCAGAGTTTTCCTTCTCCTAGACTGGTTACCTAGCTATGGTTAAAGACCCCAGTTTACCCTGCTTTTTACCCATAGGTGGAGGGAGAATTGGATTCATACCTTTCCCAAGGGTATTAGCGCCATGTGAAATGCAAACGGTTTCATCCAGGAATTGAACTCTGATTGACGAGTCCATTTCTTACGACTCTAACCATTAGACTATGCGCCATCTAGCCTAAGTAAGGGTCAAAGGAGAATGATGCAGTAATTGGACCGCTCAGCCACAAGGGTTGCATCCTTAAGTATCATGGGTCACCATTCACAGTGTTGGAATATTTTGGTAATATAAGGTGAACTTAAACTTATAGACTCTGCGTGGGCCCGTGGATTATGGCCAGCCAATCAACAGCTTGAATACGTGTTAGTCAACTATTTAATCGCGGTTCTTGAAATTCGTTCATTTGCACGTATTCGACATGGACGACCGGAACGGCAGCCAAGGACTCTGCTCAACCAAAGGATTGTACCCAACACTAAGGGACACGGAAGAACAACCAAAGGATTATTCACTAAGGATCAGCCTCTGCTTAACGCAAGGGATCTTCACTGTAAAGTGCTCTCACAGGAAGCCTAAAAATGGCCACAAAAATCGTAAAAAAATGTTAACATGTGGCTCTATTGGGAGAGGGTGTTACCCCTCTGTAGAGGTGCAGCCTGTGTATTCTTCTTCACCAGCAAAAATGGCACCTTCAGAACTGGAACTTGACCACAAGATACTGTTTAACGTCATACCCAGGGCAGTAAGACCCTCAACTACTTGCACATATACGAGGTATGTCAAAAGTTCTAGGACTGGTGTCACAAAAAAAAATTATTTCAAATCCAAACTACAATAGCAGATGTTCTTCTGGGCCAGGAACTTTTGGATACTCAGGGCAGTTTGGGCTGGTGCGTTGTCATGGTGAAGCGACCCACGAATTGTCCAGCCTCATCTCTCACCTCTTCTCACGCACTGAAAGAATCAAACGCCGCCTTTTGTAGACATGTTGGTTGATCCTCTATCCCTGTGGCAAGAACTCACAGTGGACGATGCCCCTCGCATCTTTTGTGACACCAGTCCTGGAACTTTTTTTTTGTGGTCAATAGGGTTGGGACAATCATATAGGTGCTAGGGTATACCCAGGACACTCAGAGTTTCGGTACACCGGTGTTGTTTTCTACAAGCGCGCGTTAGTCGCCCGGTTATGCAAAATGGTCTCTTCCCACTCCCAAAATTTAAGATATGAAGCAGCGACGGCGACGGCGGCGGTGAAAGCGGCAGCAGCCACAGCGACGGTGGAGGCGATAGTGCAGTGGAGGGGGGCGTCATTACTGCTAATGAGACGCTAAATCGGATCTTCAAAGTTTGGAAGAAACGAACTGAACTGATAGTTGAATCAAGATTTGTTGGGTAGGTAATGGTCGCTAGAAAGTTGGTAGCAATCGATTTCGGACGGTAGGTACGTGGGGTGGGGGAGAGAGAGAGAGAGAGAGAGAGAGAGAGAGAGAGAGTCGACACGAGGGGAGAGAGAGTGATCACAAAAGAGAAAGAGAGACAGGGGGTGACTGTCAGGGGGAGGGGAGTGTTGGGAGTATAGGAAATGGTAATGTAAGTAATTATGCGGGCTCTGGTTAATGGTTCATGGTAATATCACTGGAGCTAGATGAAGGTGGAAGCAATGCGCGTTGATGGTGGTGTAGTGGTAGGGTAGTGGGTGGTCGGGGTGGGGGTGGTTTCAAGCACTTTGTTTCTTTACCCCACCCCACTCCACTCCACTCCACTCCTCCCCATTCTCATACACACGCCACACATATACTCACATACAGTTCTCGTTTGGGAGCCTCGGTCGCTTTGCCGACCGATATTACACAACTCACCCCACCCCCAACCACCTACACGGTCGGTGAGGTTGCCGCCGCCCGCCGCCCCTGTAGTAGCGATGCCTGCCTCAATTTTCGGCTATATTTCTTTCTTCTTTCTTCCATCTCCTTTCTATAACTTTAGGAAAACTACCAATTAAATAAACGAAGGGCAACCGGGAAGGAATCAGCATTCTGAAATAGTTAATTATGCAGAATATGGGAAATGCTCGACAAATTTTTGTGAAACCAATGCCAATAATTCGACAGCAGGTATATAGATATATATAGATTATCTCATTATATATATATATATATATATATATATATATATATTCCCCGCAGTAAAATTACAGGCATTATATATATATTACATAATATAATATATATATATATATATATATATATTGTGTGTGTGTGTGGTGTGTATATATATATATATATATATATATATATATATGTATGTGTGTGTGTGTGTGTTGGTGTGTGTATGTGTGTTTGGTTCTAATAATGATAATCCTTATCCTAGTGCAAATAATAACTATTATTGTATCCAATTTTCCATTCTCATATATTTATAAGTATCACCTTAAAAACGGATCAAACCTCTCTTTAGTAGACTATATATATATATATATATATATATATATATATATATATATATATATATACAGGATGGCTACATATCCACAAAACACACACACATGCATATATATATGTACGTATAATATTAATAAGTATATATATATATATGTGTTGTGTGTGTGTGTTGTGTATGTGTGTGTTGTGTGTGTGTGTGTGTTGTGTGTATATTTGGCAGCAAGTTATTATTTAGGCAGGTATTGTTAAAGACCATGTAATAATAATTCTTTATGATCTTAAGCTATAGACGTTCGAGTCTTCCAGTAGTTTTTACTCCCATAGTTTCACAAGCACTTTCAACCATTTCGCTTATATTCTTCGGGGGGTTTTGGTTTTATTTGGTTGTTGTTTTTTCTCTCTTCATTTCAGCTAACCAGTCCACAAGAAGAAAGAACCAACTTTTATTGGGGACAATATACCAGTACAAACAAACTTAACCTAGCCCCATAGGTTCATCAGTTTCACAACCTCGGAATAAGCACAGGGTGTTACTGATTTTCGTCTCACGTTACCCAGATAATATAAGAGTTTTCACCCACGCTAATAACCAATAAAAATAGACTCAATAATTATAAGATAATTAACTTCTCGCTTCATCTTATCAGAGGGAACAGATATCCATTATGATGATAATCTATCCATTGCAGCAGATGCCATACCTATATATATATATATATATATATATATATATATATATATTATATGTGTGTTGTGTGTGTGTGTGTGTGTGTTGTGTGTGTGAAGAAAGGAAGTAAATCGACGGTATGTAATATATCAAGAAAAATGAAAAAACACAGTTTAAATGGGTTAAGTGGTTGAGTTTATTGGCCGACGCTGCAGTGTTTCGATCTATTAATTAGATCATGTTCAGGGCTAAGATAAGAAATTATTTATCACAGAATAACGAGAAAAGCGAGTCGGTAATCCTTGTCATTCAGTCTGTTTAAAAATTTTCAAAACCGTCTCCTTTTTCAAACTTCAGAAAAAATTTTTAAACAGATTGAATGACAAGGATTTACCACTCGCTTTTCTCGTTATTCTGTGATAAATAATTTCTTATCTTATGCCCTGAAGATGATCTAATTAATAGATCGAAACACTGCAGCGTCGGCCAATAAACTCACACTTAACCCATTAAACCTGGTTTTTTTTCATTTTTCTTGATATATATTATATATATATATATAATATATATTATATATATATATATATATATATATATTGAGGGCGTGGGTGTAATATTAGGAGTCGTAGGAAATGCGGACTCGTCAACCCGAGTTTCAATCCTGGTATGCATTTCACATAGCTCTAATACTCTTGGAAAGGTATACATCGAACTATTCTCTCTCCAGCATGGGTAAATAGTGGGCAGACTGGGTTTTCTTTAACCTTAGTGGGCAACTAGTTCAGTAACTCTGAATTAATCATTTAAAAAACCAAAAACATTTGACCTTGGTGTTCAACATCCTGCTCGCAGGCTGAAGAGGTTGGTAATATGTACATTTATTATTAGTATTGGTTTAACCTTTTCTTAAGTAACCAGTCTAGTTGTGAATTTGTATCTTCTCCC
>CM042167.1:35826508-35844008 GCA_023376005.1 Doryteuthis pealeii
GAACTCCAGAATCGGTAAACACACATAAAATTCTATCACTTCTTCCAGAGTTTAAAAAAAATATCTGTATTAAGAATTATTCTCAGCGAGTCTTGAAAAGAATAAACGCACTGCCAATAGGTTGCGCACCTAAGTACTCGAAATATGCAAAATTACACTCACAAACACATATACACGCACGCATATATATATATATTATATATATATATATATATATTATTATAATGGAGATTGTGGGTTTGTATGTCTATAACCGAAACTATATTACTATTCAAGTCACAATTCCGTTTGTTATTTACATCACATTCTCCATGATTTTATTTTTTATTTAAACCTCAATTATTAGTAAAAGTGTTTTACATCCTTAAGACTGTTAACAATATCTACATTCTAATAACATGCAATTATATTTATATATTCAACGAAATAGCGTGTTAATACAGTGTTAATGGGAAGGCTAATTTGCATATTGATCTTAAAAATTTGATTTTAATAAATATATGCTTAGTATTATTGATTTCTAATTGTTTGGTTTTATCTTAATAAATATGAGCAAAAATCTCGGGGATAAATCTTAACAGAAATCTATTAACATAAAGAAATAACTGTAATTTTATTCTTTCCTCCCTATTTTAACTAATAGTTAAATTAGGGAAATTTACCACTGAAAGACGGGAGTAAGGAAAATGGTGGAACAGTTAGTTTCAAAGTTGTTCTATTTTCCGATTTTACCCCCCTCTGTTCCAAATATTTTTATCTGAATTCTATTCAGTTTCATTAGCCCTTTCTAATTTTAACATGATATTTTATTATATTAAAACTTAAATACTTGCACCCGGAGGGGGCATATATTTGCTAGTATATATAAAGTAGAATGAATAGAGAATGATTGGGAAAAGTATTAGCATATAAAGGTGCTCAAAGTTAAAATAGCAGAGTAGTTTTACAATGAAATATTATGGATTTAATATCTCGTTACTACTAGTTTTATGCCTTTATCACCCAGATGGTTTGTGAGATGGGGGGCAGGTGACCATATAGTTGCTTTTTTGTGGGGTGCTGCTTCCATGACTTGTTCAGGACTACTCGCAGCATTCTTGTGCAGGTACCATCTAGCTTATTCTCGAGGCGCTTTGTCAGGGTCCAGGTGGTGCATCCATACAGCAGCACTGATTTTGGCATTACGTAGCCCATAAGGAGTTGAAATGTCATTAAGATATGGAAGATTCATGTAAGAACATATAACCCAACAAGGGTTGACATGATTCTCCCTCCAGTCGCTGATATAATTCTTATAATAATAATGATATTTACAAACTTCGCTTCCATTTTTTACATTTACAAAATCTTATGGCCGCTTGGTGATTACGTCGCTATAGGCCATTTCAGTTCGTGTGCCAATTGCTGCGTCTGTGTCTTGCGTTGCGCAGATGTTCTGGACTTTCTGGTGTGCTTCCTGTACCTGCCTCTCCTGTGTCTCACTAGAAAAATAACTTCAGCGCGTTGCATTTGCCATGACTCAACCAAAACCTTTTCATTTGGGCGTGACAGATTTTTAAGCCATGCTGGGTCCTTGCATATTTTGCCGCAAACACATTTCTTGTTCGTAATGTATCACTAAAATACGTCACACGATAAGTTTAGGCATTATTGAAGGAAGAAAAGTAAATATTTAAAAAAAAATTTAAATCCAGCCAAAAAAAAAAAAAGAACATAAAGAGTTGTTACAAAAAAAACAGTTAGTTCATAGATCAAATTATCTGATTTGGAAAAAAATACTCATCGTTATCTTGAAAAATAATTAAAACAGTCCGTTTCTTTTTACAACACTGTTCGTTTCTTTATTGACACTTTTTAGCAGAATTCTGTATTCATGGTTCTTTTACTAAAAAAAAAAAAACTCCCGTATAGAAAATTATAAAAATATTCTGATATGATTATTTAGACTCTTATCTTTATAGAAAAAAAGAAAAATCGTTTTTTTCATTTTTTCATATTGCATAAAAAAAACAGGGGGTGGGTAGACCCCGCAAAAATATTCCCCTAATATATTTTAGGAATAACCTATTTCAAACTTATTTTTATCAAAAGGTAAGTAATTATGGAAATTCCTGTAAAAATCGGACCATTAATTGATTTTTCATAGAATTTTTAAAAAGCCTCTAGTTGTAACTTGTTTTTGGCTACGTTAAATTTCAATTGATTTAAAGGTGCAAAAATGTAAACATTGTTTTTGTTCATAATTTTCCTTATTTCCGTAAGCTGATTTTTTTTAATCACCAGGAGTTTTTTTACTGTTTCTTCTTTTAAATGGACAAAATGGTTTTAAGATAACATCAACCTTTATGCAAATTTCCTTGTGTTAAATATGGGCGGGGGGGTAAATTCACAAGGCAAATCGGAGGTCTCTATTGTTCATAGACCGTTATTCGTATGCAGCGTGTCATAAATCCTGAGGTCTGTTATGATCTACAGGGTGGTCCAAAAAAAAAAAATTATAATATATCCCATAACATTTTTCATTCTCAACATTTTTAGCCACACTCGGTGCCAAATTACAGAAAACAAACTGAATGGCAAACATATGTACATATGTTACAGACTAGATTCATTCTGGGAAAGGTTACAGCAGACCATTAGTAGTTGATGATGTGGCTCAATCCAGGCACCACCGTCAGCTAGCACATGTTGGATACGGGTTCTTCTGACCATATCGGCAGTCATTCGTCTTACTGCACGCTTGATATTCTGCTTCAGCTGCTCTACATCATGAGTCACAGGATTAGAATACACTCGCTCTTTAAGGTAGTCCCACAAAAAATAGTCGCATGGGTTAAGGTATGGACTGTACGGGGTTCAGGTGTGAGGACTTCTGAGTGAGAAAAACCTGCCATCAAACCTTCTTTCTAGTCATGTAATGGTGTCATTGGCAGTGTGGGGAGGTGCCCCATCTTTCATGAACCACATCTGATTGATATCAGTGTACTGGTTCCTTATTGTAGCTTGATAATACTGGTTTTGTAGCATCTACTTCAAAGTGTTTGCGTTTTTTTTGTGTTTTTTTTTTTTGTTGTTGTTTTTTTGGGGTTTTTTTGGACTACCCTGAATATCTATAAAGGAGTCACTTCTGTTGTTGCTATGTGCGTGTCGACTTTTAACTCAGAAATGAGATGACATTGAACATTAAAATCGTGCATACCCTTCAATATGTTTACAATATGGAAAAGTAAAAAAATTAGATTTTAATTTTCAAAATTAAATTAATTCAGTAATTTTTACTAATTGAATTAATTGAAGCATTTTTTTAAAATTTTTACTAATTAAATAATTTCAATAATTTTTTACAAATTGAATCAATTTAATAATTAAAAATCAATCAATTTCTAAAAGCTCTTCACAGTTCTTCATAAGTAAGTTAAAAAAATACGTACAACAAATGAATACTAGATTTTCCCATTTAGAAATGATTAGCAGCGGCTACCCGGCGGCGCCTGGGTAGAGGGAGATTTTTTAAAGTTTGTCCCGCAGATCCATTATTACTGAATCGTGAGTTGAACCCTCTTGTAATGCCCCATTTAAATCCCTATGTAAAAAAAAATAGACTTTGCATAGATCCAGCTACTCTGAAAAGAAATGTTAATGTCTACGATCTAAAATATCAAATAAAAAAAATTCCATGCTGTTATCATTTAAATTTTATTTTTTAATTATCTTCACCAATATAAATCAAATCTCTATTATTTTTGCTCAAAAACCAAGCCCTGGTGATATTTAATGTGTATATATATATTTACTTTGTTCTTAATTGTATTATTTTTTCGGTTTCCCCCGGACATACACATACACACAACTGCCCTTTATATATGTATAAATGATACCCTAGCAGGACATGTGGATATACCACAGTATGAATATTCAATTATGACAACGGTTGATATATTTACTTATGAGATATTAGTAGTAGGATTAATGGGTTAGCAGGGACTCCTTAGCCTTGTTCGGCATCCCATCTAGGACAAAGTAAAATCCGATACAAAACCTTCGCTGCCTTTTAGGCTTTACCTCATCCCAAGGAAAGACTAGGGGAATAAACCCCGAAAAACAAATCAGGAGCCGGAGTCCCTTAAGTGGTGTGATGCTGAAATCCAATGCTACACAGCATGACACTACGTTGCCAAACTGCATTTTCTTTGGATCACATCAGCAATGTGGAGAGGAGAATTTGCTGCATGGGCGACAGCTCATCCTCCATATGAACCCGCCCAGACTACTTAGTTCCGAAAGAAATGTGGACACCACACCATCGTCTCCCGTAGAGGGAAGGAGGCCAACAATAATTGGTAAATAGTTCAAATTGTAAAATGTATAATAACCTTCATTTAACTCTCTCTCTCTCTCTCTCTTCTCTCTCTCTCTCTCTCTCTCTCTCTCTCTCTCTCTCTCTCCTCTCGTTCTTTTTTGCTTTCTTTACTCGTTTTCATCTTTTCATTAATTGAATTGAAAATTTAGGAGTAATCGTGAGGAAGGGGCACTCCACACTCCCCAGAACCCCCAGGACTAGAACTTGAACACTAGATTCAGTTTAACGTTATACTCAGGACAGTTTCAATTTGGTTGTTTGGTTGGTTTGGTTTTACGGCATATCAAACCTTATATGGTTATTTTATGCCGAGGACGTGTTGTTTCATTCATTCTTCATGGGTACTCAATTTTTTTTTTAACTGGAACCTTCACCATCAGATAGAGTAACATCATTCCCAACACATAAAGAATCTCAGCCACCACCTTCTAGCACACCACACACACACACACACACACACACACACAACACATATATATATATATATATATATATATATTATATATTATATATATATATATTTAACAACCCCTCCGCACCAGCAGGATGTGACACAAGGTCAATTTCTAAAAGCGAGGTTTAACAGGTTGAATTCACAGTTTTCCTTCTCCTAGACTGGTTATTTAGCCATGGTTAAAGAGCCCAGTCTACCCTGATACTTACCCATAACTGGAGGGAGAATTGGCTTCATACTTTTCCCAAGGGTATTAGCGCCATGTGAAATGTAAACGGCTTCGTCCAGGAATTGAACTCGGACCGACACTAACCATTAGACTATGCGCCTTACTTAGGCTCAAAGGAGAATGATGCAGTAATTGGACCCCTCAGCCACCAGGGTTGCATCCTTAAGTATCATGGGTCACCACCCACAGTGTTGGAATATTTTGGTAATATAAGGTGAACTGAAGTCCACCACTTAACCTTATAGACTCTACGTGGGTCCGTTGATTATGGCCAGCCAAGCTTGAATACGTGGTAAGTTAAGTATTTAATCGCGGTTCTTGAAATTCGTTCATTTGCACGTATTCGACATGGACGACCGGAACGGCAACCAAGGACTCTGCTCAACCAAAGGATTCTACCAAACACTAAGGGATACCGAAGAACAATCAAAGGATTCTACCCAACACTAAGGGACACCGAGGAACAACCAAAGGATTCTACCCAACACTAAGGGGCACCAAAGAACAACCAAAGGATTCTACCCAACACTAAGGGGCACCGAGGAACAATCAAAGGATTCTACCCAACACTAAGTGACACCGAGGAACAACCAAAGGATTCTACCCAACACTAAGTGACACCGAGGAACAACCAAAGGATTCTACCCAACACTAAAGAACAACCAAAAGGATTCTACCCAACACTAAGGGACACCGAGGAACAACCAAAGGATTCTACCAACACTAAGGGACACCGAGGAACAACCAAAGGATTCTACCCAACACTCGAGGAACCAAAGGATTCTACCCAACACTAAGGGACACCAAAGAACAACCAAAGGATTCTACCCAACACTAAGGACACCGAGGAACAACCAAAGGATTCTACCCAACACTAAGGGACACCAAGGAACAACCAAAGGATTCTACCCAACACTAAGGACACCGAACAACCAAAGGATTCTACCCAACACTAAGGGACAACCGAGGAACAAACAAAGGATTCTACCCAACACTAAGGACACCAAAGAACAACCAAGGATTCTACCCAACACTAAGGACACCGAGGAACAACCAAAGGATTTCTACCCCACACTAAGGAACAAACCAAAGGATTCTACCCAACACTAAGGGACACAAAGAACAACCAAAGGATTCTACCCAACACTAAGGGACACCGAGGAAACCAAAGGATTCTACCCAACACTAAGGACACCGAGAACAACCAAAGGATTTCTACCCAACACTAAGGGACACCAAAGAAACAACCAAAGATTCTACCCAACACTAAGGGACACCGAGGAACAACCAAAGGATTCTACCCAACACTAAGGGACACCGAGAACAACCAAAGGATTCTACCCAACACTAAGGGACACCAAAGAACAACCAAAGGATTCTACCCAACACTAAGGGACACCAAAGAACAACCAAAGGATTCTACCCAACACTAAGGGACACCAAAGAACAACCAAAGGATTCTACCCAACACTAAGGGACACGAGGAACAACCAAAGGATTCTACCCAACACTAAGGGACACCGAGGAACAACCAAAGGATTCTACCCAACACTAAGGGACACCAAAGAACAACCAAAGGATTCTACCCAACACTAAGGGACACCAAAGAACAACCAAAGGATTCTACCCAACACTAAGGGACACCGAGGAACAACCAAAGGATTCTACCCACACTAAGGGACACCGAGGACAACCAAAGGATTTCTACCCAACACTAAGGGACACCAAAGAACAACCAAAGGATTCTACCCAACACTAAGGACACCGAGGAACAACCAAAGGATTCTACCCAACACAAGGGACACCGGGAACAACCAAAGGATTCTACCAACACTAAGGGACACAAAGAACAACCAAAGGATTCTACCCAACACTAAGGGACACCAAAGAACAACCAAAGGATTCTACCCAAACACTAAGGGACACCGAGAACAACCAAAGGATTCTACCCAACACTAAGGGACACCAAAGAACAACCAAAGGATTCTACCAACACTAAGGGACCCAAGAACACCAAAGGATTCTACCCACACTAAGGGACTACCAACACTAAGGACAAGAACAACCAAAGGATTCTACCCAACACTAAGGACACCAAAGAACAACCAAAGGATTCTACCAACACTAAGGGACACCAAAGAACAACCAAAGGATTCTACCCAACACTAAGGACACCAAAGAACAACCAAAGGGACACCAAAGAACAACCAAAGGATTCTACCCAACACTAAGGGACACCAAAAGAACAACCAAAGGATTCTACCCAACACTAAGGGACACCAAAGAACAACCAAAGGAGGGACACGAGGAACAAAGGATTCTACCAACACTAAGGAACCAACAACAAAGGATTCTACCCAACACTAAGGGACACCAAAGAACAACCAAAGGATTCTACCCAACACTAAGGGACACCGAGGAACAACCAAAGGATTCTACCCAACACTAAGGGACACCAAAGAACAACCAAAGGATTCTACCCAACACTAAGGACACGAAGAAACAACCAAAGGATTCTACCCAACACTAAGGGACACGAGGAACAACCAAAGGATTCTACCCAACACTAAGGGACACCAAAGAACAACCAAAGGATTCTACCCAACACTAAGGGACACCAAAGAACAACCAAAGGATTCTACCCAACACTAAGGACACCGAGAACAACCAAAGGATTCTACCCAACACTAAGGGACACCCGAAGGAACAACCAAAGGATTCTACCCCAACACTAAGGGAACACCGAGGAACAACCAAAGGATTCTACCCAACACTAAGGACACCAAAGAACAACCAAAGGATTCTACCCACACTAAGGGACACCAAAGAACAACCAAAGGATTCTACCCAACACTAAGGGACACCGAGAACAACCAAAGGATTCTACCCAACTCTAAGGGACACCGAGGAACAACCAAAGGATTCTACCCAACACTAAGGGATACCGAGGAACAACCAAAGGATTCTACCCAACACTAAGGGACACCAAAGAACAACCAAAGGATTCTACCCAAACACTAAGAACAACCAAAGGACACCGAGAACAACCAAAGGATTCTACCCAACACTAAGGACACCAAAGAACAACCAAAGGATTCTACCCAACATAAGACACGAGGAACAACCAAAGGTTCTACCCAACACTAAGGGACACCGAGGAACCAAAGGATTCTACCAACACTAAGGGACACCAAAGAACAACAAAGGATTCTACCCAACACTAAGGGGACACCCAAAGAACAACCAAAGGATTCTACCAACACTAAGGGACACCAAAGAACAACCAAAGGATTCTACCCAACACTAAGGGACACCGAGGAACAACCAAAGGATTCTACCCAACACTAAGGGACACAAAGAACAACCAAAGGATTCTACCCAACACTAAGGGACACCAAAGAACAACCAAAGGATTCTACCCAACACTAAGGGACACCAAAGAACAAACCAAAGGATTCTACCCAAACTCTAAGGGACACCGAGGAACAACCAAAGGATTCTACCACACTAAGGACACCGAGGAACAACCAAAGGATTCTACCCCAACACTAAGGGACACCAAAGAACAACCAAAGGATTCTACCCAACACTAAGGGACACCGAGGAACAACCAAAGGATTCTACCCAACACTAAGGACACCGAGGAACAACCAAAGGATTCTACCCAACACTAAGGGACACCAAAGAACAACCAAAGGATTCTACCCAACACTAAGGACACCGAGAACAACCAAAGGATTCTACCCAACACTAAGGGACACCGAGGAACAACCAAAGGATTCTACCCAACACTAAGGGACACAAAGGAACAACCAAAGGATTTCTACCCAACACTAAGGACACCAAAGAACAACCAAAGGATTCTACCCAACACTAAGGGACACCGAGGAACAACCAAAGGATTCTACCCAAACACTAAGGGACACCGAGGAACAACCAAAGGATTCTACCCAACACTAAGGGACACCAAAGAACAACCAAAGGATTCTACCCAACACTAAGGGACACCAAAGAACAACCAAAGGATTCTACCCAACACTAAGGGACACCAAAGAACAACCAAAGGATTCTACCCAACACTAAGGGACAGAGGAACACAACAAAGGTTCTCTCAACCTAAGGGACACCGAGGAACAACCAAAGGATTCTACCCAACACTAAGGGATACCGAGGAACAACCAAAGGATTCTACCCAACACTAAGGACACCAAGGAACAACCAAAGGATTCTACCCAACACTAAGGGGACACCGAGGAACAACCAAAGGATTCTACCCAACACTAAGGGACACCAAAGAACAACCAAAGGATTCTACCCAACACTAAGGGACACCAAAGAACAACCAAAGGATTCTACCCAACTCTAAGGGACACCGAGGAACAACCAAAGGATTCTACCAACACTAAGGGACACCGAGGAACAACCAAAGGATTCTACCCAACACTAAGGGACCAAAGAACAACCAAAGGATTCTACCCAACACTAAGGGACACCGAGGAACAACCAAAGGATTCTACCCAACACTAAGGGACACCGAGGAACAACCAAAGGATTCTTACCCAACACTAAGGGACACAAAGAACAACCAAAGGATTCTACCCAACACTAAGGACACGAAGAACAACAAAGGATTCTACCCAACACTAAGAAAGGAACAACCAAAGGATTCTACCAACACTAAGGACACCAAAGAACAACCAAAGGATTCTACCCAACACTAAGGGACACCGAGGAACAACCAAAGGATTCTACCCCACACTAAGGGACACCGAGGAACAACCAAAGGATTCTACCCAACACTAAGGGGACACCAAAGAACAACAAGGATTCTACCCAACACTAAGGGACACCAAGGAACAACCAAAGGATTCTACCCAACACTAAGGGACACCAAAGAACAACCAAAGGATTCTACCCAACACTAAGGGACACCGAGGAACAACCAAAGGATTCTACCCAACACTAAGGGACACCGAGGAACAACCAAAGGATTCTACCCCACACTAAGGACACCGAGAACAACCAAAGGACTAAGGGAGAACAAACCAAAGGATTCTACCAACACTAAGGGACACCGAGGAACAACCAAAGGATTTCTACCCAACACTAAGGGACACCGAGGAACAACCAAAGGATTCTACCCCACACTACCAAAGGATTCTACCCAACACTAAGGGAACAACAAAGGATTCTACCCAACACTAAGGGAACAAAGAACAACCAAAGGATTCTACCCAACACTAAGGGACACCGAGGAAACAACCAAGGATTCTACCCAACACTAAGGGACACCGAGGAACAACAAAGGATTCTACCCAACACAAGGGACACCGAGAAACAACCAAAGGATTCTACCCCACACTAAGGGACACCGAGGAACAACCAAAGGATTCTACCCCAACACTAAGGGACACCGAGGAACAACCAAAGGATTCTACCCAACACTAAGGGACACCGAGGAACAACCAAAGGATTCTACCCACACTAAGGGACACCGAGGAACAACCAAAGGATTCTACCCACACTAAGGGGACACCGAGAACAACCAAAGGATTCTACCCGCACTAAGGGACACGAGGAACAACAAAGGATTCTACCCCACACTAAGGGACACCGAGGAACAACCAAGGATTCTACCCACACTAAGGGACACCGAGGAACAACCAAAGGATTCTACCCCACACTAAGGGACACCGAGGAACAACCAAAGGATTCTACCCCACACTAAGGACACCGAGGAACAACCAAAGGATTCTACCCAACACTAAGGGACACCAAAGAACAACCAAAGGATCTACCCCACACTAGGGACACCGAGGAACAACCAAAGGATTCTACTAAGGGACACCGAGAACAACCAAAGGATTCTACCCCACACTAAGGGACACCGAGGAACACAAAGGATTCTACCCCACACTAAGGACACCGAGGAACAACCAAAGGATTCTACCCCACACTAAGGGACACCGAGGAACAACCAAAGGATTCTACCCAACACTAAGGGACACCAAAGAACAACCAAAGGATTCTACCCAACACTAAGGGACACCAAAGAACAACCAAAGGATTCTACCCAACACTAAGGGACACCGAGGAACAACCAAAGATTCTACCCAACACTTAAGGGACACCGAGGAACAACCAAAGGATTCTACCCACACTAAGGGACACGAGGAACAACCAAAGGACACTAAGGACACCGAGAACAACCAAAGGATTCTACCCAACACTAAGGGGACACCAAGAACAACCAAAGGATTCTACCCCACACTAAGGACACGAGGAACAACCAAAGGATTCTACCCAACACTAAAGGACACCGTGGAACAACCAAAGGATTCTACCCAACACTAAGGGACACCGAGGAACAACCAAAGGATTCTACACAACATTAAAGGACACCGAGAAACAACCAAAGGATTCTACCCAACACTAAGGGACACCGAGGAACAACCAAAGGATTATTCACTAAGGATCAGCCTCTGCTTTACACACTTCATTGTAAAGTGCTCTCACAGGAAGCCTAAAAATGGCCACATAAATCGTAACAAAAATGTTAACATGTGGCTCTATTGGGAGAGGGTGTTACCCCTCTGTAGAGGTGCAGCCTGTGTATTCTTCTTCACCAGCAAAGATGGCACCTTCAGAACTGGAACTTGACCACAAGATACTGTTTAACGTCATACCCAGAGCAATAAGACCCTCAACTGCTGATTTCTTGCACATATACGAGGTATGTCAAAAAGTTCCAGGACTATTGTCACAAAAAAAGAATTATTTCAAATCCAAACTACAATAGCAGATTTTCTTCTGGGCCAGGAACTTTTTGATACTCAGGGCAGTTTGGGCTGGTGCGTTGTCATGGTGAAGCGACCCACGAATTGTCCAGCCTCATCTCTCACCTCTTCTCACGCACTGAAAGAATCAAACGCCGCCTTTTGTAGACATGTTGGTTGATCCTCTATCCCTGTGGCAAGAACTCACAGTGGACATCTTTTGTGACACCAGTCCTGGAACTTTTTTGACATAGATCGTATAATAAAAAGGCTTGGATGTTTTCCCTGTGGTCAATAGGATAGGGACAATCGTATAGGTGCTAGGGTAGACCCAGGACACTCAGAGTTTCGGTACACCGGTGTTGTTTTCTACAAGCGCGCGTTAGTCGCCCGGTTATGCAAAATGGTCTCTTCCCACTCCCAAAATTTAAGATATGAAGCAGCGGCAGCGACGGCGGCGGTGAAAGCGGCAGCAGCCACAGCGACGGTAGAGGCGGTAGTGCAGTGGAGGGGGGCGTCATTACTGCTAATGAGACGCTAAATCGGATCTTCAAAGTTTGGAAGAAACGAACTGAACTGATAGTTGAATCAAGATTTGTTGGGTAGGTAATGGTCGCTAGAAAGTTGGTAGCAATCGATTTCGGACGGTAGGTACGTGGGGTGGGGAGAGAGAGAGAGAGAGAGGTCAACACGAGGGGAGAGAGAGTGATCGCAAAAAGAGAGACAGGGGGTGAGTTTTGGGTGGGGTGTTGGGAGGTAAGGAAATGGTAATGTAAGTAATTATGCGGGCTCTGGTTAATGGTTCATGGTAATATCACTGGAGCTAGATGAAGGTGGAGCAATGCGGTTGATGGTGGTAGTGGTAGTGGTAGGGTTAGTGGGTGGTCGGGGGTGGGGGTGGTTTCAAGCACTTTGTTCTTTACCCCACCCCACTCCACTCCACTCCACTCCTCCCCATTCTCATACACACGCACACATATACTCACATACAGTTCTCGTTTGGGAGCCTCGGTCGCTTTGCCGACCGATATTACACAACTCCCCCCACCCCCAACCACCTACACGGTCGGTGAGGTTGCCGCCGCCACCGCCGCCGCCCCTGTAGTAGCGATGCCTGCCTCATTTTCGGCTATATTTCTTTCTTTCTTTCTTTCTTCCATCTCCTTTCTATAACTTTAGGAAAACTACCAATTAAATAAACGAAGGGCAACCGGGAAGGAATCAGCATTCTGGAAATGGTTAATTATGCAGAATATGGGAAATGCTCGACAAAATTTTTGTGAAACCCATGCCAATAATTCGACAGCAGGTATATAGATATATATATGATTATCTCATATAATATATATATATATATATATATATATATATATATATATATATATATATATATATATATATTCACCCGCAGTAGAATTACAGCATTATATATATATATTATATAATATATATATATATATATATGTGTGTGTGTGTGTGTGTGTGTGTGTGGTGTGTGTATATGTGTGTGTGTGTGTGTGTGTGTGTGTGTGTGTGTGTGTGTGGTTCTAATAATGATAATTTTCCTTATCCTAGTGCAAATAATAACTATTATTGGTATCCAATTTTCCATTCTCATATATATAAGTATCACCTTAAAACGGATCAACCTCTCTTTAGTAGACTATATATATATATATATATATATATATAATATATATATATATATTAAACAGGATGGCTACATATCCACAAAACACACACACATGCATATATATATGTATGTATAATATAATAAGTATATATATATATGTATATGTGTGTGTGTGTGTGTGTGTGTGTGTGTGTGTGGTGTATATTTTGGCAGCAAGTTATTATTTAGGCAGGTATTGTTAAAGAAAAAATGTAATAATAATTCTTTATGATCTTAAGCTATAGACGTTCGAGTCTTCCAGTAGTTTTTCCTCCCATATTTTCACAAGCACTTTCAACCATTTCACTTATATTCTTCAGCGGATTGTTGGTTGTATTTGGTTGTTGTTTTTTTTTTTTCCTCTCTTCATTTCAGCTAACCAGTCCACAAGAAGAAAGAACCAACTTTTATTAGGTGACAATATACCAGTACAAACAAACTTAACCTAGCCCTATAGGTTCATCAGTTTCGCGACCTCGGAATAAGCACAGGGTGTTACTGATTTTCGTCTCACATTACCCAGATAATATAAGTATTTTCACCCACGCTAATAACCAATAAAAATAGACTCAATAATTATAAGATAATTAACTGAACTTCTCGCTTCATCTTATCAGAGAGAACAGATATCCATATGATAATCTATCCATTGCAGCAGATGCCATACCTATATATATATATATATATATATATATATATATATTATATATATGTGTGTGTGTGTGTGTGTGTGTGTGTGTGTGAAGAAAGGAAGTAAATCCGACGGTATGTAATATATCAAGAAAAATGAAAAAACACAGGTTTAAATGGGTTAAGTGGTGAGTTTATTGGCCGACGCTGCAGTGTTTCGATCTATTAATTAGATCATCTTCAGGGCATAAGATAAGAAATTATTTATCACAGAATAACGAGAAAAGCGAGTGGTAATCCACTGTCTGTTTAAAAATTTAAAAACCGTCTCCTTTTTTCAAACTTCAGAAAAAATTTTAAACAGACTGAATGACAAGGATTACCACTCGCTTTTCTCGTTATTCTGTGATAAATAATTTCTTATCTTATGCCCTGAAGGTGATCTAATTAATAGATCGAAACACTGCAGCGTCGGCCAATAAACTCACCACTTAACCCATTTAAACCTGTGTTTTTTCATTTTTCTTGATATATATTATATATAATATATATATATATATATATATATATATATATATATATATATATATTGAGGTGCGTGGTGTAATATTAGGAGTCGTAGGAAGTGGACTCGTCAACTCGAGTTCAAATCCTGGTTACATTTCACATAGCTCTAATACTCTTGGGAAAGGTATACATCGAACTATTCTCTCTCCAGCTATGGGTAAATAGTAGGGCAGACTGGGTTCTTTAACCTTAGTGGGGCAACTAGTTCAGAAACTCCGAATTAATCATTTAAACTCCATATGAAAATTTGACCTTGTGTCACATCCTGCTCAGTCTGAGAGGATGGTTAATATGTACATTTATTATTAGTATTGTTTAACCTTTCTTAAGTAACCAGTCTTGGTGAATTTTTGAAAATTCAGAATTCAAACATGTTAAACACCGCTTAATAAATTGACCTTGTGTCACCCCCTGCTCATGTGAAAGCGTTGGTATATATATATATATATATATATATATATATTATGTTGAGAGTTATCATAGTGATCACCACAATGACAATGGATAGAAGACTAAAAGAAGGAATGAAAGGAAAAGAAAAGAATATTGATAAAACAAGGGCCCTTTCTTCCGGTGCTTTTCAAGGTAGCCCGCAAATGTCTAGCCACACTGAAGAGACGGGATATATCCAAACACGGTGTTCATGGATGACTATATATGCTCCCCTATCCCACTTTTGTGGGGATTTCACTGACCATCCCCAACTATGCTTAAAATGGCAACGCTCTCCTGTAAAAAGGATGGAACACTCTCTGGCTGTCTTCACATATTTACAGATGTGTGTATTTATCAGTTAAAATCCACCCCCCAGTTTGTAGGTGACGACGGACGAGTGGTTAAGGAGTCTGACTGATGATTAATTGGTCGGGTTTCCATCCTGGCTGGAAGTAGCCTCCACATGTCTAGCCCCCTGAATAGACGTGATACGTCAAAGCACGGTGTCTGCGGATGAGTCTCTCTCTCTCTCTCTCTCTCTCTCTCTCTAAATATATATAATATATATATATATATATATATATATATATATATAAGACTAAGTTTTTGGTATGTACGTGACGAGGTCAATCTGATTCGAAATCTTGCATACATATTAATATCCTTCTAACCAAGAAACACGCCAAATGTGGTTATTGATTTTTAATGATTAAGGGATATAATTAATTAATTAAGCCAAAATCACCCAATTTGCGAAAATGTCCGTATACCAACTCCTGCTGATGATAAGATATTGTCCCCTGCCTGACTTTTTGTTGAAGCGATTATCAGCAGTGAATTCAATTTTAGTGAATAATGTTCGCAGTCTTAAGCCGTTCAGCTCGGAATTCATTGCCTAATTATAGTCCAATTTTAAAAATATCTATATGCTTGAAAAGAAGAGAAAATAATCTTTCTCAATATATAATTTGTATGAGTCTTTATCCATTGAATTATTTTTTATAGCGGGTTAGAAAAAAATTATTTTTCTTCGGACAGCAAAATTATGTTTTAACGAAAAATCCAATCTTATTCATATCGCAATCTTTTTATTCCATTCTTTAAAATATTAATTTAGTTAGAAATGAAATGAAATAATCTATCTTATAAATATTTATTTGGTAGGAAAGATATGGTTTTATCGATTGAATTATTTTTACAGCGAAGTAAATAACAATAATAAGCGAAAACATTTAACTCAATTTTTTCGTATATATATTTAGAAAAAAAAGCCTTTTTACAAAAATAGGTTGTTAAATTATATAAATACTTATTTCGTAATTAAGTAAACATATAGTTGTATTGTAAAAAAAAACAAACAAAAAATTATGATAAAAATCCGATGTAGTTGTATAAATTATATGAAGAAGTTTAAATTAACATTTCGTATATAAACAAAACAGTGTTTGAGATGTTAAGTTAAGTTTAAACATAAAATAAAAATGAATCTAATGTACGTAACTTGAATGAGAAAATTTGTTATTCAATTAATCATAATTCTAATGATAAATAAATAGGCAGATTTTTTTTTTAAATTAAGTAACCACTTTTTTTTTCTCTCTCTTTCTTTTTTTAAAATTTTTTTACTTAAAACCGTCAAAAATGGTCTTTCGAACTTATCTCGGCTGAACTTGAAAAACGTTCGGAAAATTAGGGTGACCAAGAAAAAAAAGAACCCACAACATTTGTAATAAAACTGTTAATTTTAACTAGGGTGGGTTAGGTTAGGGTTGGGGTTTAGGGTTAGTTTAATGGGAAAATAAATAAATAATTTGGCTTCTATTTTTTCTGGGTCGCCTATATACAGAAAAAACAGAACCCACACATTTTGTAATAACATTTAATTTTAACTAGGGGGCTTTAGGAGTTAGGGTTAGGGTTGGGGTTAGGGTTGGAGTTTAGTGGGAAAATAAATAATTTGGGTTCTGTTTTTTTTTTTGTTTTTTTTGGTCACCCTAATTTTCCGACCATTTTTCAAGTTCAGCCCTTATCTCGAGATTTCTTTTAATCATTTATTAACATTCTTTTTACACTTTAGAAATCACTTTAATTCATTCATATTAGTGTCGTCTCGAATATAACATTTATTTCGACCGTTTATTCATTAGACAATTCTCGGCGAATTTTTTTAAAATTTGATAGATATTTATCCCTTATTAGTTACCACAAATTTTCCCTGTGAAATTTACCCCCCCCACACCAACACAATTAAACTTGCATAAAGATTAATATTATCTTGAAAAACATTTTTCAATTCGAAAAATGAAACATTAAACAAAATACTGATGATTTTTTTGAAATTTTCAGCTTACGGAAATAATGCAAATTATAATTGAAA
>CM042167.1:35846508-35853164 GCA_023376005.1 Doryteuthis pealeii
TATATATATATATATATAATTATTATCATCATCATCATCATCATCATTATCATGTCACGCCTTGTATTACGGATATCCATGACAGTCTCTCTCCATCCGTCCCGTCATTCATCATTCTCTGGAGGTCCTCTATGCAGCATCCTGTCACCGCACAGCTGATCAATGTACGTTTTTGCTGGTCGGCCAACACTGGCGCTGCCCATGTACTGGCTTCCACAGGAGGACGTCACTTATGAGTTCGTCCTTGCTTCTCCAGCAGTGTCCCGCGTGTCTTGTCTATCTTACTCGGAAGGTTTGGGTGATATGTGGCAGGTGGCCGTACAGTTGCTTTCTCGCGGGTTGGCTGTTTCTCGTCTTGTTCATGATCACCCGTAGCATTCTTGTGCAGCTCCCATCTAGTTTATCTCTAGCTTGCTTCGTAAGGGTCCAGGTGGTGCAGCCATACAGCAGCCCTGATACGATAACGGCCTGGAAGAACTGTCTCTTTAACTTGTCTGTGAGATTGGATTTCCAATATATATATATATATATATATATAATATATAAATAAATCTAATGAGTCATATATATATTATATATTAGATAAATCTAATGAGTCAGACGAACCTACTATTAGTTTCGCTTAATGCTCTTCAGGGCTAAGATCTGACTACAGAGACAAGGAGCAAGACGAATTAAATAGTACTAACCACAGTAGTCATTTAAATTAGCTGAACCAGACGGACCAATAAAACGAACAAAAACACAGAACACTATAAGTCTTTGTGTTAATAAATATTAATTTAATATAATTAATTTTTTTTTTTTACCAACACGCTTGGTATATTAATTTATATATATATATATAGTATATATATATGGAGAAAGGTGGACAAACTCGGGATGTTAAGAAAATGATGTTTTTATGCTGATATCGACGTTGAAAACGTTTCGGTCTTATTATACCTTCTTCGGGACTTTGGACTGAGTTCTTGCTTCAATGGTGAACATTTTCATACTAGTGAATTAGTAGGTCGTGAATAAGGGGAGGGCGGTCAGTTGTTGGAGTTTACAGAGGCTGCTAGTAGGAGTTTTTCCTCTTTCTCTCAGATAGGGTGAATATAATATATATATATATATATATATATATATATATATATATATATTATATTTATATATACTATCTAAGATACCCGGTCTGTGACCGACTAAAAAAACATAACATTTCAGTTGATTTAACGGTGCAAAAATGAAAACATTGTTTTCAATTATAATTTGCATTATTTCCGTAAGCTGAAAAATTTCAAAAAAATCATCAGTATTTTGTTTAATGTGTTCATTTTTCGAATTGAAAAATGTTTTTCAAGATAATATTAAATCTTTATGCAAGTTTAATTGTGTTGGTGTGGGGGGGGGTAAATTTCACAGGAAAATTGTGGTAACTAATAAGGGATAAATATCTATCAAATTTTAAAAAAAATTCGCCGAGAATTGTCTAATGAATAAACGGTCGAAATAAATGTTATATTCGAGACGACACTAATATGAATGAATTAAAGTGATTCTTAAAGTGGTAAAAAGAAATGTTAATAAATGATTAAAAGAATCTCGAGATAAGGCTGAACTTGAAAAATGGTCGGAAAATTAGGGGTGACCAAAAAAAAACAAAAAAAAAAACAGAAACCCAAATTATTTATTTTCCCACTAAAACTCCAACCCTAACCCCAACCCTAACCCTTACTCCTAAAGCCCCCTAGTTAAAAATTAATGTTATTACAAAATGTGTGGGTTTCTGTTTTTTCTGTATATAGGCGACCCAGAAAAAAATAGAAGCCAAATTATTTTATTTATTTTCCATTAAACTAACCCTAAACCCCAACCCTAACCTAACCCACCTAGTTAAAATTAACAGTTTTATTACCAAATGTTGTGGGTCTTTTTTTTTCTTGGTCACCCTAATTTTTTCCGAACGTTTTTCAAGTTCAGCCGAGATAAGTTCGAAAGACCATTTTGACGGTTTTAAGTAAAAAAATTTTAAAAAAAGAAGAGAGAGAAAAAAAAAAGTGGTTACTTAATTTAAAAAAATCTGCCATTTATTTATCATTAGAATTATGATTAATTGAATAACAAAATTTTCTCATTCAATTTTACGTACATTAGATTCATTTTTATTTATGTTTAAACTTACTTAACATCTCAAACACTGTTTTGTTTATATACGAAATGTTAATTTAAACTTCTTCATATAATTTATACAACTACATCGGATTTTTATCATAATTTTTGTTTTTTTTTATTACAATACAACTATATGTTTACTTAATTACGAAATAAGTATTTATATAATTTAACAACTATTTTTGTAAAAAGGCTTTTTTTCTAAAATATATATACGAAAAAATTGAGTTTAAATGTTTTCGCTTATTATTGTTATTTACTTCGCTGTAAAAATAATTCAATCGATAAAACCATATCTTTCCTCCAAATAAATATTTATAAGATAGATTATTTCATTTCATTTCTAACTAAATTTAATATTTTAAAGAATGGAATAAAAAGATTGCGATATGAATAAGATTGGATTTTTCGTTAATAAACATAATTTTGCTGTCCGAAGAAAAATAATTTTTTTCTAACCCGCTATAAAATAATTCAATGGATAAAGACTCATACAATTATATATTGAGAAAGATTATTTCTCTTCTTTTCAAGCATATAGATATTTTTAAAATTGGACTATAATTAGGCAATGAATTCCGAGCTGAACGGCTTAAGACTGCGAACATTATTCACTAAAATTGAATTCACTGCTGATAATCGCTTCAACAAAAAGTCAGGCAGGGACAATATCTTATCATCAGCAGGAGTTGGTATACGGACATTTTCGCAATTGGGTGATTTTGGCTTAATTAATTAATTATATCCCTTAATCATTAAAAATCAATAACCACATTTGGCGTGTTTCTGGTTAGAAGGATATTAATATGTATGCAAGATTTCGAATCAGATTGACCTCGTCACGTACATACCAAAAACTTAGTCTATTATATATATATATATATATATATATATATATATATATTATATAGAGAGAGAGAGAGAGAGAGAGAGAGAGACTCATCCGCAGACACCGTGCTTGACGTATCACGTCTATTCAGGGGCTAGACATGTGGAGGCTACTTCCAGCCAGGATGGAACCCGACCAATTAATCATCAGTCAGACTCCTTAACCACTCGTCCGTCGTCACCTACAAAACTGGGGGGTGGATTTAACTGAATAATACACACATCTGTAAATATGTGAAGACAGCCAGAGAGTGTTCCATCCTTTTTACAGGAGAGCGTTGCCATTTTAAGCATAGTTGGGGATGGTCAGTGAAATCCCCACAAAAGTGGGATAGGGGAGCATATATAGTCATCCATAAACACCGTGTTTGGATATATCCCCGTCTCTTCAGTGTGGCTAGACATTTGCGGGCTACCTTGAAAGCACCGGAAAGAAAGGGCCCTTGTTTTATCAATATTCTTTTCTTTTCCTTTCATTCCTTCTTTTAGTCTTCTATCCATTGTCATTGTGGTGATCACTATGATAACTCTCAACATATTATATATATAATTATATATATATATCTAATATATACCAACGCTTTCACATGAGCAGGGGGTGACACAAGGTCAATTTTATTAAGCGGGTGTTTAAACATGTTTGAATTCTGAATTTCAAAAATTCACCAAGACTGGTTACTTAAGAAAAGGTTAAACAATACTAATAATTAAATGTACATATTAACCATCCTCTCAGACTGAGCGGAATGTGACACAAGTCAAATTTTCATATGGAGTTTAAGATGATTAATTCGGAGTTTCTGAACTAGTTGCCCACTAAGTGTTAAAGAACCCAGTCTGCCCTACTATATTACCCATAGCTGGAGAGAGAATAGTTCGATGTATACCTTTCCAAGAGTATTAGAGCTATGTGAAATGTAACCAGGATTTGAACTCGAGTTGACGAGTCCACTTCCTACGACTCCAATATTACCACCACGCACCTCAATATATATATATATATAATATATTATAATATAATATATATATATATATATATAATATATCAAGAAAAATGAAAAAACACAGGTTTAAATGGGTTAAGTGGTGAGTTTATTGGCCGACGCTGGCAGTGTTTCGATCTATTAATTAGATCACCTTCAGGGCATAAGATAAGAAATTATTTATTCACAGATAACGAGAAAAGCGAGTGGAATCCTTGTCATTCAGTCTGTTTAAAATTTTTCTGAAGTTTGAAAAAGGAGACGGTTTTTAAATTTTTAAACAGACAGTGGATTACCACTCGCTTTTCTCGTTATTCTGTGATAAATAATTTCTTATATTTGCCCTGAAGATGATCTATTAATAGATCGAAACACTGCAGCGTCGGCAATAAACTCACCACTTAACCATTTAAACCTGTGTTTTTTTCATTTTTCTTGATATATTACATACCGTCGGATTTACTTCCTTCTTTCACACCACACACACACACACACACACACACAACATATATATATATATATATATTATATTATATATATATATATATATATAGGTATTGGCATCTGCTGCAATGGATAGATTATCATATGGATATCTGTTCTCTCTGATAAGATGAAGCGAGAAGTTCAGTTAATTATCTGTATAATTATTGAGTCTATTTTTATTGGTTATTAGCGTGGGGTGAAAATACTTATATTATCTGGGTAATGTGAGACGAAAATCAGTAACACCCTGTGCTTATTCGAGGTCGCGAAACTGATGAACATATAGGGCTAGGTTAAGTTTGTTTTTGTTACTGGTATATTGTCACCTAATAAAAAGTTGGTTCTTTTCTTCTTGTGGACTGGTTAGCTGAAATGAAGAGAGGAAAAAAAAAAAAAACACAACCAAATACAACCAACAATCGCTGAAGAATATAAGTGAAATTGGTTGAAAGTGCTTGTGAAATATGGGAGGAAAAACTACTGGAAGACTCGAACGTCTATAGCTTAAGATCATAAAGAATTATTATTACATTTTTCTTTAACAATACCTGCCTAAATAAATAACTTGCTGCCAAATATACACCACACACACACACACACACACACACACACAACATATACATATATATATATACTTATTATATTATACATACATATATATATTGCATGTGTGTGGTGTTTGTGGATATGTAGCCATGTCTGTTTTATATATTATATATATATATCATACTATATATATATTATATATAATATAGTCTACTAAAGAGAGGTTGATCCGTTTTAAGGTGATACTTATATATATGAGAATGGAAAATTGGATACCAATAATAGTATTATTTGCACTAGGATAAGGAAAATTATCATTATTAGAACCACACACACACACACACAACACACACACACACACACACATATACACACACACACACACACACACACACACCACACAATATATTATATATATATATACCAATATATATATATATATATATAATGCCTTGTAATTCTACTGCGGCGGAAATATACTATATTAATATATATATACTATATACTAATAATACTATATATATTATCATATATTAATGTATACAATGAGATAATCATTCATATTATGTATTTCTAAGTATTATACCTGCTGTCGCATTATTGGCATGGGTTTCACAAACAATTTTGTCGAGCATTTTTCCCATATTCTGCATAATTAACCATTTCCAGAATGCTGATTCCTTTCCCGGTTGCCCTCGTTTATTTAATTGGTAGTTTTCCCTAAAGTTATAGAAAGGAGATGGAAGAAAGATAAGACAAAGAAAGAATAATATGGCCGAAAATTGAGGCAGGGCATCGTAGCCTACAGCAGGGGGCGGCGCGGTCGGCGGCGGCAACCTCACGACCGGTAGTGTAGGTGGGGGTGGGACGGGAGTTGTGTAATATCGGTCGGCAAAGCGACCCGAGGCTCCCAAACGAGAACTGTATGTGAGTATATGTGTGCGTGTGTATGAGAATGAGGAGTGGAGTGGAGTGGATGGGGTGGGTAAAGAACAAAGTGCTTGAAACCCCCCCACCCCGACCACCCACTAACCCTACCACTACCACTACCACCATCAACCGCATTGCTCCACCTTCATCTAGCTCCATTGATATTACCATGAACCATTAACCAGAGCCCGCATAATTACTTACATTACCATTTCCTTACCTCCAAACACCCCCCACCCAAAAACTCACCCCCTGTCTCTCTTTTGCGATCACTCTCTCTCCCCTTCGTGTTGACTCTCTCCTCTCTCTCTCTCCCCACCCCACGTACCTACCGTCCGAAATCGATTGCTACCAACTTTCTAGCGACCATTACCTACCCAACAAAATCTTGATTCAACTATCAGTTCAGTTCGTTTCTTCCAAACTTGAAGATCCGATTTAGCGTCTCATTAGCAGTAATGACGCCCCCCCTCCACTGCACTACCGCCTCTACCGTCGCTGTGGCTGCTGCCGCTTTCACCGCCGCCGTCGCTGCCGCTGCTTCATATCTTTAAATTTTGGGAGTGGGAGAGACCATTTTGCATAACCGGGCTACTAACGCGCGCTTGTAGAAAACAACACCCGTGTTGTACCGAAACTCTGAGTGTCCTGGGTCTACCGCTAGCA
>CM042167.1:35853264-35875764 GCA_023376005.1 Doryteuthis pealeii
AAAAAAAGAGAGAGATGATCAGAAATAAAAGACATATTCAGTAGATTTTTCTTTGAAATCGTGAAAGTGAAAGTGAAACTTATGCGTGAGATATTTTAAGCGGAAAGTGGCTACACAGACCCCAGTCCACTATCTTGGCAGTCCTGCATTTGCTCCAGTGGCAGGGGAAACTCCGAGACGACTGGGCTGTCGAGCTGCTGCAGGGTACTGTCACAGGTAGTATTTAGTCACTTCGCGAGAGGCAAGCCTCCTTGTGAGCCCCAACGCTTTCAACCAAGCGGATCTGTGTGTGTAGTAAGTACTCCAATCCTATTACTATTGGTTGATAGGGATGGCCATTGGTTCCCATGCTCATCCGTCATTTGACAGCTCTTGTTTTCAGTGATGCTGGGTGTCCATACACCCACCTAACCAGACGAACCGAGATATTTGTGTATTATAACCCACATTGGTATTACCTCTTAGTGTATTGTCTCTTAGTTTTCTGTCTATGAGTCAGATAGATCTTGAAATTATTAGTATTGGATAGAAGTACTTGAAATCTTATATATATATATTATATATATATATATATTATTTGTCTACTTAAGTACTGAGTTCTCTTTACATTTTTAGGTTTAGATAATCCTGGCGGTTATTATATATATATATATATATATATATATATATATATTATATATATATATATATATATATAGCCAAGTATTATAGTATCAACCGATTATTTTCGGTTGGTAAGACTATCTTGGTATTTTCTTTTTTCATTAGTTTTTACCCAGGTGAAGTTTGGTAGTATATTTTTACAATCAAACTATCTGCCGGGTTTTCTTACCGCAAGGATTTACCAACAAGTTTCGTATATATATATATATATATATATATTAAATAACCCACAAGGGTTGATATGCCCTCAAAAAATACATCTCCCTTTGATTTAGATGCAAGTTCAGAAATCATTATAACTGCGCAGTGATATCGATTTTTAGGTTACAATTAACATATATTACGCTCAATGCAGGTATATATAATATATATATATATATATATATATATATATATATATATATATGTGTGTGTGTGTGTGTGTGTGTGTGAATGGGTAAGTGAGTGTGTGAACGTGTGTATGTGTGTGTGCGCGCGTTTGTGAGCGTGTGGTTTAGGAATTTCTATTGTGTGTCTAGATCTATTATAATTTATATATATGTGTTCTTTGCTTACGTATGTTTACGTATATTTATTGAAACCTTTTAATAATATTAACGATCAAACCCAAAGGAACAGCAACTTTTTGCCAAATTCCATTTCAACAATTATTACCCAAGTGGGCAAATAGATAAATTGTTATTAAAATCCCAAAATCTTTTCGGGTCGTCCGCTTTTCCTTCATAACATCTATCATTGGTTGGTTGGCTGGTTGGCTGGTTATTGAATTTTATCTGTTTGGTTTGGTTTGGTTTACGGCATATCTACCTCAGTGGGTTATTTAATTCCCGACAAAATTTTGAAATAAATTCATTTTTAATGGATACTCAATCTTAATCTTTTTATCAAGGATAGAATATCACACACGTCCCACAGGTATGCGACATCCAACGATTATTGAACTCACTTTTTAGTTGTAGGTATTAAGTATTTACCCAACATTTCACTACAGGTAGGATGTGATTTTGGTTTTTGTTTTGTTTTGTTTGTTTTTACGGCATATCAACCTCAGTGGTCATAATGCCCGACAAAATTTTGCAATAAATTCATTCTTAAGTAGATACTCAATTTTTTAAATAAACACATTTTTCTATTTAATCCATGGATGGCACCCTAAAAAGTACTACCACTCCCAGTCAGAGTGGACATGGGAGTAATGGTGATAAAGGGATGCTCCACATTCCCCAAAACTTCAGAACTGGAACCTTACCATCAGATAAAGTTTAACGTACCCAGGACATGAAGACTCTCAGCCACAGCTTTCTAGCACATATATGATGAAAAGGGTTGGCGCTTGCTATAAGGGTAATAGAGTTGGGGCAATCATATAAGTGCTAGGGCTTGACATGATTGATCAGAGGGGCCTCTCTTGTAATTAACGGTTTTAACAATGTGTGGAGATTAACAGAGTAGGTGCAACGTTATTTGGTTGGATTTTACGGCATGTCAACCTACGTTAGGTTATTTTATGCCACAGACGTTTTGTTTTTTTTTCCTCTTCGATGGATACTCGGTTTTTAAAACTCAAGATTTTAAACATTATTTTAAACTTATTTTTTCCTGTTTATCCCATAGAAGGGACCGTAAATGCTTCTACCACTCCGAGTCAGAGTCAGTATGAGGATATTATGAATACGTACAGCAATCTTGGCACAGGTTTGAATAAGATTGCATATTTGACGATTCTGGTTGCCATTGTGGGTGTTTAGTTCCCCTGTTGGTAAATTCAATGTAGAAAAAGAGTGTAGTTTGATAGATATTCTTTGTAGCAGAAAGTTTGTCATATTCCTTGAAACCCCAGCTAGAAAAGAATTTCGATTCATAATGGTAAAAGATAAAACTTAATAATTGCATTAAAGATTTCAAGTTAAATTAAAAAATTATTTTATTTTTCTCTCAACTGAAAAATTGAGAATTTCTTTTCTGAATAAGTAAATAAATAAATAAATTAACAAAGTAATGTCTGTCGAGGGAAATAACTGAAATCCATATTACTAAAATTATCATATGCTTGTATGGGTTAACTGTGACCAAACAAAATCAACACATTGTAGTAAGATTTTTATTAGAACAATGTTCTTAAAATGCTATATCTTAGAGAATAAAGTGCTTTATATATATTTACCAACACTTCTACACAAGCAGGATGTGACACAAGGTCAATTTCTTAAGCAGAGTTTAACAGGTTTGAATTCAGAGGTTTCCTTCTCCTAGACTGGTTGTACCAGAAAGTATGTCGTATACTAAGAAAATCATTTCAGAAAGTTCAATTTGCAACTGATTTCAGGACAAATACCACCGATCTTAAATGCATTTTATATCGTTTCTGATTGGCTATTTTTACCATAAATGCATGCTGCTGATGTTACTGAAGTACAAGAACAAATACCACCGATCTTAAATGCATTTTATATCGTTTCTGATTGGCTATTTTTACCATAAATGCATGCTGCTGATGTTACTGAAGTACAAGATCAAATACCAACGATCTTAAATGCATTTTATATCGTTTCTGATTGGCTATTTTACCATAAATGCGTGTTACTGATGTTACTGAAGTACAAGATCAAATACCAACGATCTTAAATGCATTTTATATCGTTCTGATTGGCTATTTTTTACCATAAATGCATGCTGCTGATGTTACTAAAGTACAAGATCAAATACCAACGATCTTAAATGCATTTTATATCGTTTCTGATTGGCTATTTTTACCATAAATGCATGCTGCTGATGTTACGAAAGTACAAGATCATGAGTGGGAATTTTACGTCTCTTTATTTCTCAAGATAATCCAACAGTATGAAAGAACAACAGTTTCCCTTGCAGTTGGTTTCTTCTCTTCTTACAATGGTATCGTGCTAGACAACTAAGCACTAGTATCCCCGTTTGCCAGAACGAGGTTAATCATACCGCCAACTCCCTCCAACCTATACTCTGCATAAGGGTTTTTTTTACTTCTGAGTATGTCACCCTGGTTATACGGCCAAGAAGAGATCTTGGCTTAAATTCAGAGAGTTTAAATTCAGAGTTTAAACTTTTAAACAAGCTTATTGCTACAAACTAGCGTGCATGCACTTTGGTGTAGAAAAAAACTGTGACAATGTTGAACAAAACACACATGTGGACATAGAAGCAATACAAATTAAAGACGACTTTAAAAAGTTAGTTAAAATCAATTGACATGTATGACTACAAGCACGCGTGGTCTAATGGTTAAAGTCATAGGAAATGGACTCGTCGACCTGAGTTCAATTCCTGGACGAAGCTGTTTGAATTTCACATAGCGCTAATACCCTTGGTAAAGGTATGAATCCAATTCTCCCTCCAGCTATGGGTAAATAGCAGGGCAGACTAGGCTCTTTAACCCTGGCTAGGTAACCAGTCTAGGAGAAGGAAAACTGTGACTTCAAACCTGTTAAACTCCGCTTAAGAAATTGACCTTGTGTCACATCCTGCTGGTGCGGCGGCTTGGTAAATATATATATATATATGACCTAAAGCAGAAATTTACAGTGCTCAATATAATATACACTACCATACTATCACAATATATTAACAAATATAAAGTTAAGGCAGAGTAGTATATGAAGAGTTTTATGTCTTCGATATTCAGGTGAGATGGGTATATATATATATATATATATATATATATATATATATATATATGTGGTGTGTGTGTGTGTGGTGTGTAGAATTAAACAAAAGACACGTCTCTTGTTTAACAATTTTATTAACAATCTTTTCGAGCTTTCTGGTCATGTTTTTTACATTTGGATGGAATCCGTGGATTATTTCACCGAAGTTTTTATCCCAAGTATTTTCAGCACTTCGAAGTGCCATCTGCAGGTGTGATGTGTTTGTGTTCCAGTTTGTTTGTTTTTTCAAGTTAGTAGTAGTGAGAGTTACTAGGAGGGGAACTCGTAGAATTTATATTAAACAGTGTGGAGGCTGGAAGGAGAAGAATTGATAGGAAAAGTGTTATAGTAATTGGGGGGAAAAGCTTTGTGTGGACTAATCCATGGATTCCATGCAAATGTAAAAGTTGGCCAGAAAGCTTGAAAAGATCGTTAATAAAATTGTTAAACAGGAGACGTGTCTTTTGTTTAATTCTACATGTATGAATTAAAGAATGCTAAATACACACACAAATACACACACACACACACACACACACAACACACACACACACACATATATATATATATATATATATATATATATATATATATATATATATATATATAATCTTTCAGTAACGAAAACAAGAGGGCTTCCACAACACTCGCAAACCGGGTATGGATTTACAAAAACCTCATAGAGAATGGAACATTTGGAGGCGCCCAGACCCTATAACAATGGATTCCAGAGCTATGCACAATGTTTTATTCCGAAAAATATGTTGTTATTTATATTTTGTATTTTTTCACATGCGACTTGTTCTGATGAGAAGTGGCTAGTGCGCTGCTTTGAAACCACTGGTGACAATCACCTTATATTTTACAATTTATTTCATTATTTGCCACGTTTGATGATCATATTATCCAAATGTTTGCTTTCACGAGCAATGCACGCTCGAAGCCCCGGCCTAAATTTCTCCAACTCCCGCTTAGTCATTGCCCCTGGTATTGCTTCGATTTCGTGAAAAATAAAATCTTTCTATCCGTCAGCAGCTTATATTTACAGGTTTGAGCCTACAGGTATCTCCAAAGGAAGGAATAACAACAGTTGGACACATTTGCACAACGGTTGGTTGGTTGGATTGTATGGCATGTCAACCCTTGTTGGGTTATTTTATGCCGAAGACGTTTTGTTTTATTCATTTTTGATGGTATTAATTTTTTAAGCTCAATTTTTAAATACATTTTTATAACTCAGTTTTGATCTATTTAACCCATAGATTGGGCGCTAACATGTACTGTCGCTAGAAATAATTTTCGTTAACTTAATGCATATTATTAAACTGGTAGAAATAATTTCCATGACATAATTATCATTAATTTCATGTTTATTATTAAACTGGTAGAAATAATTTCCATGACATAATTATCATTAATTTCATGTTTATTATTAAACAGGTAGAAATAATTTTCATGACAGAATTATAATTAATTTCATGTTTATTAATAAACAGGTAGAGATCATTTTCTTGCAGATTTATTCGATCCATAGATAAGTAAGTTGGCTCGATTTTACAGCATGACAACCCTTGTTGAGTTATTTTATACCAAATACGTTTTATTTATTCTTCATTGGTATTCAATAAAAATGTTTTATTCATTCATCATTGGTATTAATCAATATTTTAAAACACATTTATTAAAATCACTTTTTCTATTTAACCCATAAATGGTACCCTAACATGTACTACCACTAACACAGTTTTCATTCTCCTAGACTGGTGGCTTTACCAATTTTAAAGAGCCCAGTCTGCCCTACTATTTATCCATAGCTGGAGAGTAGTCGGATTCATACCTTTTCCAAGGGCTTTAGCGCTATGTTGGCTCTAGCTTTGTCCAGGATTTGAAATCGAGACGACGAGTCCCTTTCCTACGACTCTAGCCATTACACCACGGCCTCTGACTTCGGCAAAACTATTGACTCCCTCGAGTAGATCTAAACTCTGTCCTATAGAATGTTCAGTCTATTTCTTTAACATGTTCAGTTAAATTGAGATTAAGAAGTTGCATTGGAAAACAAAGAATTCTGTCATGTTGTCCTACGTATGTGTATGTGACTGTAATCTCATTCTGATATGTACAACATAACATATACAAATAACTATATGCAATATATATATATATATATATAATGAAAAAGAAGTTTATTGGAAATTCATTAAATTAGAATTAACTTATAGAGATTCCTTTGCTTAATCTTAGTGAAGATTTGGAATTGGGAATACAAGTTTTAATTAAACTAAATTAAACTGAGATTAAATTCAATGAAATTAATCACAATGACATATAAGAATTTCTTAACAACATATATTATTGACATGCGATGTAATTAATAATTCACGCAGATACACATACAGTGATATTTATTTTGCTTTCTCACTCAAACACATAGACACAGACACAGACACAGATACACACACACACACACACACACACACACACATATATATATATATATATTATATATGTGTGTGTGTGTGTGTGTGTGTGTGTGTGTGTGTGTGTGTGTGTGAAATAAAATGGAACTTAATCCGACAGTGTGAATATGATATATTGAAAAACAAAGGATGTTTACAAATGCATGGGCTCATCAGGAGAGAATGTGCAAACCGTTTCGGGGCCTTCCTCTCTATGGTATATATATATATATATATATATATATATATATATATATATATATATATATATATATAATATATATATATAATATATATATATATATATATATATTATATATTATGTTTAGAATTTAACGCTAAAAGCGCCGCGAATTTGTGAAATTTTACTCTACAGTAGAATCGCAATATATTATGCATTATCAAAAAATGTATATATAAGGCGTAGAAAATATAAAAGAAATGAATAAAAACTCCCGACTCAGAGTTTCACTGCTACAAATCTTCCCTCGTCTTTCCGTTTGCCCAGCCTATCGTCTCGAGCCGAGAATACGCTGGCTGCACCTATGAAGTGAGCTAATACTCTCCAATGGTAAATACCCTCGTCAGTGGCTGCACATACTGCCTGAGGAAAGATTGTGGTAGCTGAGCAGTCCGTGATCGGGGCACTATGTTGTCCCCTAACATACAACACTCTACTTTAGCTCTTACTTTGACTCGGTGAGCGGTTGGCGAGGCCTGGATCGATTAATCAGTTGGTCAAATCAATCCCTATCACGAATATGATTGTCACAACCGCATTTTTCAAATTGTGCTAGAAGGCTGTGGCTGAAGATCAATCACTTGTTTATTAATTGTACCGATTTATTTACACACATGATGAAAGTTATTTCTGCGAGTGTATAAAACGAAACAAACACTTACCTAAATGCTATTCGCTTAAAATAATATAAGTTTTAAAAAAGTGGAGGCGCCTTGTGTAATGGTTATTATCGTAGGAAATGGATACGGTGAGACGAGTTCAAATCCTGGACGAGGCTGGGTGCGATTGATCGGAGGGGGCCTCCCCGACCGACCGTCTAGCCCAAGATAGGACCAAAGATATATATATATATATATATATTATATATATATATATATATATATTATATATATATATGAGGAAAATGAGTAAAGAAAAAAAAGTAAATGGATAAATGAATTTAATCGATCACTTACACATGTGTTTCGGTCAGTTTATGTGTGTGAAAATATTTCGCACACATACAAGAATCGACTTCATCAGAGTGAATATTTATTTTTATGAAAAAATTCGTTGGGAAAAAAAAATATATATATATAAATATATATATATATATATAATATATATATATATATAAATATATAATATATATTATATTATATATATATATATATATATATATATATATATATATATATATATATATATATTTTCTTTTCATTTGTCGTGAAAGCAGTTGTCATTTGCAGGTTCTAGCATCATCTACAAACCAGTACAGAATTGATTAGCAGTTACTCAAACTAGCTTCGACGAGACGAACAGAACAATGTCGTATGTTGTAATGATATAAAAATCCTGTGTTCTAGTGAGAGATGATTATTTTATTCTTTTACCGTTCATTAGAGGATCGCTAACTAAGCACAACATATACATTTCTTATTCCCTTCAACATATTTGTAACGGAAAATATATCGTTCTTGGCATAGATATATTTTTATACATTTTTGATTTTTGTTAGGTATTTACCCAACCCATCGAAATGAGTAGGTCGACTATCTAAAATATTAAATGAAAAGAAATCAATGCTGTTATCATTTAAATTCTATGTTTTTAATTATCTTCACGAATATAAATCAAACCCTCGTTATTTTTGCTCAAAAACAAAGATCTGGTGATAGTGAATGTGTATATATATTTACTTTGTAATTAATTGTTTTATTTTCGAAGTTTCCTCCGGACATACACATACACACAACTGCACCTTATATATGTACTAGAAGCGGCCACCCAGCATCGCCAGGGTAGAAGGGGGATTTTTTTAATTTGGTCTCGTGGATCCATTATTACTCAATCATGAGTTGGATTCTCGTGGCATGCCCCATTTAAATCCCTATGTAAAAAAAAAAACCTAGCATTGATCCAGCCACTCAGAAAATAAACGGTAATGTCTACTATTCAAAATATTAAATGCAAAAAATATTCCATTCTGTTATCATTTAAATTTTATTTTTCAATCCTTTTCACAAATATAAAATAAATCTTTATTATTTTTGCTCAAAAACCAAGCCCTGGTGATATTTAATGCGTATATATATTTTCTTTTGTCGTTAATTGTTTTACTTTCGAAGTTTCCTATGGACATACACATAAACACAACTGTTCTTTTATATATGTATAGATAGATGTGTATGATAGTGATAAGTCGTTACATTGTTATTTTTTGTATTTCGCCTTTAATTTAATTCATTTACTTATTTCTGTTATTTTAGGTTTAAAAATACTTCACTTTATTCTGATTGAAATTTTTATTTCTTTATAGAGAAATTCTAATATTAATAATGCTATTTATTTTGTATTTGGTGTTGCACACCCTTCTTTTTTACTTCTTCAATTACTCTATTCTTCTGGCCGTCTTTGGAATCTTATAACATCTTGTCTTGGTCTTAAATCTTCTAAGGTCTGGACTTTCTTGGGGACTTCGGGTCTGGTCTTCTATTGGGGATTTCTCTTTATCAGAAGCCCTGTGTCATTGTTAGTTTTTAGAGGTAATAACACAAGACTCCGATTTGCTTTGATCTTACTTCATTCTTAAATCCCCAACCAGATATCTGCGCAGATTAAGACGGAAGCGCGTGTAACGCGACTTACCCTTCCGTCGAGCTCGGCTGGTACTCTCTAACTGACTGAAACTTACTTACTATCTAAACCGGAAGAGAAGGTTCTCTCTACCGGTTCTCACGGTATCCACCAGAAGGTAGGATCAGGACAGGTCAAGCCTTGTCATTCAAATCCTCAAGGCCATGGGCTGCAGCTTATAACGGCCATTTTGATTTCTACACTATTGCACATAAATATTAGGTATCTAATAATTATGTAACATTTGGTAATTAACAATAAAATTGATAATTAATGATTGTGTCGTTATTTTCTAATAGATATTGTTGTAAAGTAATGTTTTTTCTTGGGTTGTAATACAATTAATTAAGATAGTTTGAGTCAGAACTCAAGACCGTTGACTCTGACTCCTCTATTTTGGCAACTCTGTCTCCTCTTCATGTTAATAAGTGATTATGAACTACACATAAATATAAAGACATGGATGTTTATGACAATAACTCCACAACCTGTTTGCAAACTTTATTTTGTTTAGGATTTTCAAAATTAAAAAAGAATATTGGTGAAAATGATCACCACTGGTAACTCACACAGTGATGTTGATAGTATTTTGATTGAGTGCATTCTGGTACGCACATATTTGTTTGAATGAGTCCCCAGGAAAATTCATGGATCCGAACTAAACCCCTCTAACTCCTACATTGTAACCTATCCTGTGTAATTCGTATATAAGAAACTATTGAAATGTATTTACAGTTAGCTTGAAATGTTGGGAGAAGAATGCTGAGACTCCATAAATGGGAATGTTTTTGAATATCTATTTCTAAGCCAATCAACCTTGGCCTCATACAATATTTCTCCATTATGATTTTCAAGTGAGGAGTTCAATTCTTCTTGTTATTTTCTGCGTATAAGGATCCAGATAGTAGAGAAAGTGTCCCATATTTTTATCCAATCACTTTCAACCATGTCGCTTGTCCTCCACACGGTAATTATTGGTAGTACTTATTGTCTGTTGAATTAAACTTACACTAAACAAACAATAACTAAAACCAATAATCCCCTTGAAGACAAGATTCTGGAACCTAATATACAGAAAATAATTGAAGACTTGAACGACTACACTTCAAAATCATAATGGAGATATATTCCGGTGTATTTAACAAGATCTGCTCAAATAATACACACAAACACACACACACACACACACACACACACACACACACATATTATATATATATATATATATATATATATCATAATGGTACAGTAATTACTCTACTCACGTATGGAGCACTTTATATTTGTTATATCGCTGTCTTATCATTGTGAATCTTGCATCAAGTAACCATTGTGACCAATTTCACCGGTAAGTCACCTTTTTCATATAGAATCATATATATATATATATAGCAGTCATCCACAGATACGTGTTTCGACCTTTACGTCTCATCAGTGCGGCTCGACTTTTTTAACAGGTACCTCTAGCCGGGAGCGAAACCCGAAATAATTTTCGTCTTCCAAGCACCTTAACCCTTGCGGCCGTCAGTGCACGTCAGTCAGGGGTGAACAATTAATTGATACATACTTGAGGATGTATGTTTTTTACAATCACCAGAGAACTCAAGTCTGTAAACAATATATTAGAAGACTGACGCAACACAGACCCAACCATCCCAAACACCCTTTTACCACCGTTTTGTGCTTCTGGCCTGAGCTAATATCAATAAACACCTTCGTTTTAGAAATATATTTCTACTTCTTTTTATTTGCGTTTTACGTATATTATTTAAAATCCACCCTTCCCCAAACCCGACCCACCTCCACACCACACACACACACACACACAGAGTCCCCTAACGCTGATAAGCGCATGCGCGGATATATTTTTAAAAAAATACGAATTTGCTCTTTATTTGGTAACTGAAACGGGCACTTGACTAAATTAACATACTGCTCGGCCAATGAGAAATTCACATATTTGATTTGAATAGCAGGTCGATTACATCTGAAGGCAAAGCTGGCGTACTTAGTTCGTTCAAGGTGAGATTGATCAAGGTGATCATATTTATCATGATGATTATGATATGGTTAGGGGAGGGAGAGGAGAAGGAGGAGGAGAGGAGAGAGAGAGAGAGAGGGGGGAGGAGAGAGGAAGATAGGTTGCAGCATCTGCAGTATTGATTTTATAGTTTGTTTCGTTAGGATGATGATAATGATAATTAAGCCGACGAAATTCATGTTTGTCTTTCTCGTCCTGTCAGGATTAATTAGTTTTCTTCTTCTTCTTCTTCTTCTTCTTCTTCTTCTTCTTCTTCTTCTTCTTCTTCTTTGCTGCATTCTACTTTCTTTCTTCTTCTTTCTCTTCTTTGCTGCATTTTTCTTCTTCTTCTTTGTATTCTTTTTGTTTGTATTCTTTTGCTTCTTTGTACTCTTCTTCTTTTTTTTGTTGTTCTTCTTCTTCTTTGCATTCTTCTTTGCATTCCTCTTCCTCTTCTTCTTCTTCTTCTTCTTCTTTTTCTTTTCTTTCTCTTCTTTGCTGCATTCTTTTTCTTTGATGCATCTTCTTTCTTCTTCTTCTTCTTCTTCTTCTTCTTCTTCTTCTTCTTCTTCTTCTTCTTCTTCTTCTTTCCTCATTCTTCTTCCTATTCTCTTTCATTCTTCTTCTTCTTCTTCTTTGTATTCTTTGTATTCTTTTTGTTTGTATTCTTCTTATTATTATTCTTCTCTTTGCATTTTCTTCTTTGTATTCTTCTTTTTTTTTTTCTTCTTCTTTCTCTTCTTCTCTTCTTTGCATTCCTCTTCTTCGTCTTCTTCTTCTCTTCTTCTTCTTTGCATCCTTCTTCTTCTTCTTCTTCTTCTTTCTTCTTCTTTCTTCTTCTTCTTCTTCTTCTTCTTCTCTTCTTCTTCTTCTTCTTCTTCTTTCTTTGCATTCTTCTTCTTCTTTATTCTCTTCTTCTTCTTTCTTCTTTGCATTCTTTTCTTCTTCTTCTTTTCTTCTTCTTCTTCTTTCTTCTTCTTTTTTCTTCTTTGCATTCTTCTCTTCTTCTTCTCTTCTTCTTCTTCTTCTTCTTCTTCGTCTTCTTCTTTGCATTCTTTGCATTCACCACTATAAACAAATCACTGTGTTGGTTGTTCACTGGATGAACACTCATGCGTCGAAAATCGACGAGAGAGTCCATTTTATATATATAAAAGTTGTTTTTTTTATGGATAATGTGAAATTTAAATTTGTTGGGAAGTATATGTCGGAAATGGTACAACCATTCATCCTTTTTTTACTTTACATATAAAAAAAAAATATATATATATATATATATATATATAATATATATATATATATATATATATTATATATTATTATTTAATTTAATCCTTCAATAGAGTCCAGTAATAGAAGGCTTTTTCCATTAGGGACTTCTTTTAAAATTTTTTTCACTTTTGAGCGTGGTCCTTTGGAAAAGATTTTTCTTTTATTACATTCATTTCATTCATTTTTATTTCATTCATTTTTCCATTAATATATATATGTATATATATATATATTATATATATATATATATATATATATATATATATAAGCCATCCACAGGCATTGTGCTTCGATGTTTCACGTCTGTACATTTTTTCTGTTCAATTAACTTTTAACCTCGTATTTTTGAGAATCTGTGTTATGCCTCAAAGATACGTAGTTCAAAGTTAACTGACCTGAAAAAATGTAAAAGTTTTTTCCAAATAAAAATAACTGGTGTATTATATATTTTATTCATTAATATATCAACCCTGATAATTTCATTAAATTCAGTTAATTCCCTGATTTTTTTTTTTTTTTTTTTGGTGGGGTGACATACGATGGTGGAATTTTGGTTTGTTAAGTTCGATTTAACCTTTATTTGGTTTAATTCATAGATTTGATTCAATAGTTATTTAGTCTATATAAAATGGCCACACTGACTATCCAACATATTGTTTTTGGCAGCGTGTGCAGTCCAGTATATAAATTACATTTTGGCTTTTGCAATTAGATTCGCGGCAAATTCTAAAAGTAGTTTTCGTTGTGAGGTTCGTTGACCTGAGGTGATTGCAGCATAGGCTGTTCTTAATATTACATAACTGACAAGATTTTATACATTTAATTGCAGGATTATTATTGATTAGGTACTGTTGCTGGTAATTATAAACTTTGCTTAGTAAATTATAGTGTCCCAGAAAAAACAGAACTCACAAATTTTGTAATGAAACTGTTAATTTTCCCATTAAAAAATAAATTAGGGTTAGGGTTAGGGTTGGGGTTTAGTGTTAGCTTAATGGGAAAATAAATAAATAATTTGGGTTCTGTCATTTCTGGGTCACCTGCACAGATGACCCAGAAAAAACTGAACCAAAATTATTAATTTGTTTTCCCATTAAACTAACCCTAAACCTAAACCCTAAACTTCAACCCTAACCTTAACACTAACCCTAACCTTAAACCTAATTTATTTGTTTAATGGGAACATTTACAGGTTTATTACAAAATTCTTTCTGGGAGACCATAATTACTAAACAAAAGTGCATAATTACCCTGTTGCTTATCTCTAACAAAAAAGATATAAGCTGCTACGATACTTTCGTAAATTCACACCACCACACAAAACCTTCGGTACACACACGAAATAACGACTACAATCGTGTTTCTAGTCCTTTGACGTCACCTATTCGATTCTTGCAAGCGAACTGCTACCCCACGTCACTTTTTAAAATGTCTCGCTGCTATCTTATGCAAATAAGTCTGTAGAATAGAAAATGGCAGTTTTTCGAACGGATTTCAAAAAGTAGATCGAGACCCAAGGCAGCGAGTGCGAAAAATGTTGTGCTTTGTGTGTTTTATTTAACTTAAAAAAGGAAGGAAGGGAGTAATTCCAAACAGGAAGGAAATATGAATGAAACGGAGTAAAAAGATTAAAAGAACTAAAAGGTAGAAAAAACTAAGATGGAAAGAAAGAATGGGGGTGGATAGGTGTTACGAAGTGTGCTGGGCAGTGGAAGCATGCTGGGCCCATAACCTGTTACGATTTTAAGGGCTATCCTTTAGGCTCCAAGCAAGAGCACTTATCCAGCAGAAATCCTTGGTAAAAATCCTTTGGTTGTTCCTTGGTGCTCCTCAGTATTTATCGGCATCAAATGACCCAATGCAGTTGATATGCCGTAAAACAAACCAAACCAAACGCACTTTCTATAATTTCTAATTACCATCTAGTGATAACAGAAATATAAAAATATGAAAAAAAGTAGAAACAACGAGGCAGAACTAAATTAAACTCTATCAACTATGGAAGACCATAAAGGCATGTTAACAAGCAAATGGGAAATTATATTTTAAATAAAAGTCAGTTCGATAATAAATCACAATTAGTTAACATCATCTCAACACGCAAAACCACCATTTTACTAATAATAAGATATAAAAATTGACAAATATATTGAAATATTCTTTGACTTGGAATTAGTTTGTAAATAAGAGTTCATCATATTTACGGTTGCAATATTGTATTATTTGAGTAATCGCACTTAGCACGTAACATAAAATGAATGTGTATTATTTAGATTTTCTCGACTGCTGCTATCATATATATTGTTACTAGAAAGAATATGTGCCCTGCGGCTGTAAGCATTTATGGTTTAGTGTAAGGAAATATCATATTTTTTTAAAAAAACTAACGAAATTAAATAAGAAACCATATAAAAGTTTACAGTTATTTTAACTATATCATAATTGGTTTCTATAAGAAATCATCCATAGGATTGATTTTAATACGTTTGGAGAATAAAACAATAATATTAGAGATCAATAACAGTAAGTAATTATTTATTAAACCCAGTTTTGTTAAAACCAGTATGCAAATTAACCACACTTATATTATGTAAATCTATATTTTTTAGTGATATATAAGACACATTTTTAAACGCACTAATAGCATCGGCCCTTTTATCGCAAATTCAGCACAGATTTTCAGAGACCTCGTTGATAAGATTTATTCTATGTATTAATGATTTTGACTATAAATTAAATACTCATCATCATCATCATCATCATCGTGTCACGCATGCAGCACGGGATATCCATGACAATCTCTCGCCAACCTTCCCTACCATTCATTACACCTGGGAGCTCCTCTGCGGAGCAACCAGCATCTTCATATAACTGGTCAATGTAGGTCCTTGCTGGGCGCCCTACACTTGCATGTCCATGTGTTGGCTTCCACAGGAGAACGTCGCTTATGAGCTCATCCTCGCTTCTTCAGCAGTGTCCTGCATGCCTTGTCCGTCTCATTCGGATAGTTTGTGAGATGGGAAGCATGTAACCGTACAGCTGTTTCCTTGTGGGGTGCTGTTTCCACGACTTATTCAAGACTGCACGCAGCATTCTTGTGCAGCTCCCATCTAGCTTATTCTCAAGACGCTTTGTTAGGGTCCAGGTGGAGCAGTCATATTGCAGCACCGACACAACCACAGCCTGAAAGAACTGTTGCTTAATTCCTGAGGGTAATTGTGACGTAAGCAGTGATGTATTTTCGGTTACTGCCAAACAGACACCGAATGTCCATGTAAAGGGATATACAAAGTTTCCGCCGTTGAGCCCGCTGGCCTTCTTCAGGTCTTTCTTGTTGAACTAGAGAGTCTTCATGTCGTAATCGGGAGCCATCACAGAACTTCAAAACCGAACCCTTTATTTAATCTATTGTATAGGAACTTCTCATTCAGTTAAAGAGTTGGAATTATGACACAGCGGATAGAAGGGTTGAGTTAATAAGGATCTAAATGACAATCATCTGTAGCTTACAGGTTCAATCCTGACTACCGGTGAAAATAATACAGAATACTTACACTAGATTAACATTTGTACCCGTTCATGGTTAACGAAATGCGAACAAATTACCCCTAGGGATATATAGGCGCTATTCAAGATATTGTGGACTATTCTCTTATAAGTATAGTACCCCTCTCTCTCTCTCTCTCTCTCTCTATATATATATATATATATATATATATATATATAATATATATCAATGGTAATATTATGGATTTACACTCATAACGTTAGAATTAATAGCTAAGTTCTGAGGATGCATGAGGATGCATAAGTTTCATGGTAATCCAATCATCAGATGAGTCCAATGGTTGAGATCTTAAAATTAAGTTAAGATCTCAACAATTGGACTACATTATTGATTGCATTACCATGAAACTTATGCATCCTCATGCATCCTCAGAACTTAGCTATTAATTCTAACGTAATCAAATATAATATCAAAAAGTTAGAAACACTAAAGAAACTAAATAAGAACTAATATTAAACATTTATCATATTTTAATGTTATTCTAATTGATTTCTATATATTATTATTATTATTATTATTATTATTATTATTATTATTATTATAGACTAAAATATATGCACCCTCCGGGTGCAAGTATTTAAGTTAATATAATAAATATATTAAATTAGAAAGGCTAATGAAACTGAATAACAATGCAGATAAAATTATTTGGAAAGAGGGGTATGATTGAAAAATAGAACAACTTTGAAACTCTTCCATCATTTACCTTACTCCCGTCTTTCATTGGTAAATTTTCTTAATTTAACTATTTAGTTAAAATAGGAAGTAAAGAATAATATTACAGTTATTGCTTCTTGTTAATGGATTTTCTTTTAAGAATTATCCCCGAGTTTTTGCTCATATTCATTAATATAAAAACCAAACAATTAGAAATCAATAATACTAAGCATATATTTATTAAAATCAAATTTTTAAGATCAATATGCAAATTAGCCTTCCCATTCACACTGTAAACCACTATTTCTTGTATATATAAATACAATTGCTTGTTATTAATATGTGGATATGGTCAACAGTCTTAATGATGTAAAACAATTTTATTAATAATTGAGGTTTAAATAAAAAATAAAATCATGGAGAATCTGATGTAAATAACAAAGGGAATTGTGACTTGAATAGTAATATAGTTTCGGTTAAAGACATACGAACCCACAATCTCCATTATAATAAGATTATCGATTCTTCCTCTGATTTTCAATTCATCCAGATTACTTTCCAGAGCTCTGAGGACCGTTCCAAGGGCAGCGATTACAATTGGTACGAGCTTCTCCTTCCTATTCTACATTTTTCTTTGTCTCTAGCAAGGTCCAAGTATTTGTCTATTACTTCATTTTCTTTCATTTATACTCGGGTGTCGGCCGGGACGCCAAAATTCACGAGATTACAGGTTTTCATCTTCTTGTCAATCAAAATAAGGTCCGATCTTCTGGACGGGATTAGGTAGCCGTCTGTACCTAATTGTCCCAGATAATTTTATGCCTCTCATTCTCCAGGAAAGGTTCGGGTTTGTGCATATACCATATAGTTGTATGGTGGAAATTGAATTTCTTGCACAATTTCCTGTGGAAATACCTTCCCAGCTAGTTTGCTGCATTCGCTTATTATATGCTTAACCGTTTTCGTCTGTCTCCACACATTCTGCACTTGCTATTCCGCTTCGTCTTATCTATTTTTTTCCTTTATATAGTTTGTCTTTAAGGCATTGTCTTGTGCTGTGATTATAAGAGATTCGGTTTCTCTCTTGAGGTTTCCTCTTCTTAGCCATAACCATGTCATCTGATGTGATATCTCTTGAGTTTTTTGTTTTGTTTTGTTTTACGGCATATCAACCTCAGTGGGTCATTTAATGCCGATAAAGTTTTGAAATAAATCAATTCTTAATGGATAATACAATTTTTTTTTATAAATACATTTTTCTATTTAACCCATAGATGGGACCCTAACAGGTACTACCACTCCGTGTCAGAGTGGACCAGGGAGCAATGGTGATGAAGGGGTGCTCCACATTCCCCAAACCTCCAAAACTGGAACCTCACCATCAGATAGAGTTTAACGTCATTCCCAGGACATGTAGACCCGCAGCCACTGCCTTCTAGCATCCATATGATAAAAAGAGGTGGGGCTTGCCATAAGTGCAATAGGGTTGGGAAAATCATATAGGTGCTAGGGCTTGACGTGACAGCCGATTGATCGTCTAGCCCAAGATAGGGCCAAATTGGAGTATTGCATGTCATGAACTGCTCATCCACCTGGGCTCTATCCTTAAGCATCACGGGTCGCCACCCACGGCCAACAGGTGGCCCCATTGGGGGAGTCTTACCCCTCTGCAGAGGTGCAGTCGGTGCATTCTAACGCCCCAGCCGACAGGGCGGTCTTGAGTTTGTCGCTTGATGTGCCCATGTAGTTTTTGGTCTTACCAATCTTGTTTTCTAGTTTTTTTTATGTATTTTTGCTTGTCAAATGCATATGGCATTTGCATTTCCTGGTTGGCAATTAGTATTTGCTTACTTTTAATTGTGTATTCGTCAAGGACTCGGATTGTCTCATCTAAACTATCTTCAATATTGCCTAGACCCCGTCCCCTTCTTTTATTTGCCCATATAGTTTGTCTATATCATCTCCCGGTTGTAATGCCTTGTGCATGGTCATGACTTTCATTGTCCTTTGGTCCATCTGCCGGAGCTCCTCTCTTGTCTGTTTTAGGAATTGTCCCGAGTATCTTACGAGAGAGACAGTCCAGGTGTTTATTCCCTTGTTAAGAAATATTAATGAAGATTCGAACAACCAATAGATAAATGGTGCTATTATTATTTTTGAGTTTTCCCATCAGCATTAGCTAATGGTCTTTCACTGGGGTCTGAGTGACAGCAAGTCACCTCATGTCTCCAGGACTCTTCTGAGTATTCTGGCAGATTGCAGCAGTGCTGTGTTCTGGATGGTATCAATCCTTCTTCTGATTTCCAGATTTTCCAAACCCTTTTCCAATCCTTTTGGGACAGTTCCAAGTGCACCAACTACAATTGGTAGTTTTATGCGTTTCGTTCTCAAGAACAGATTCTGGTTTAGGCATATACCATTGTGTTGTATGGTCAAAATTAAATTTATTATTATTGTTATTATTATTATTATTATTATTATTATTATTATTGATACTGATTGAAGCGTAAAACGTATAATATCAAACTCATCGCTTGCCATGCCATAAAACCAACCATGAACCAGTCAACCAACCAACTAACCAACCAGTAGACAATTACAACTACTGATATTACTGCTACTAATATTAATACTACTAATATTACTACTACTACTACTACTATTACAACTACAACTATTATTATTATTATTATTATTATTATTATTATTGATACTGACGTAAGTCTAAAACTTATGATATCAAATTGAATGCTTAGCATGCCATAAAACCAATCAACCGACCAACAAACTAATAGAAATTACTACTACTACTACCACTACTACTACTACTACTATTATTATTATTACTACTACTAATACTACTACTATTATTATTATTACTACTACTACTATTAGTAGTATTACTACTACTAATACTCCTACTACAATTATTATTACTACTACTACTAATATTATTATTATTACTACTACTACTAATACTATTACCACTACTACTATAATATTATTACTACTACTGATACTACTACTACTACTACTATTATTATTACTACTACTACTACTATTATTATTACTACTACTAATACTACTATTATTATTATTATTACTACTACTACTACTATTATTATTAGTACTACTGATACTACTACTACTACTACTATTACTATAACTGATGGTGCCATTGATGCGAGTATACAACCTATAATATCGGCCTCCTTATTATAGTAATTACTTGGAGCAGAAATAATAATGAAGATTCGAGTTACCTTTCTTCATTCTTTCTCGTTGACATCAAAGACTCAGCATGCATCTATCATTTTCATAATTATTTCTTTTTCTTCTTCTTCTTTCTTCTTTCTTCTTTCTTCTTCTTCTCTTCTTTGCTCTCACGGACCCGCCTATTCTTCATCTTGGAGGTGGCAGCAGAACATACGCCAAAAGTTCACCTTGAAACATCCAACAGTTTTCAAATGAAGAAAAAAAAATCCTTTGGTAGATAAAAAAAAAATCTATTATTGTTCTTCTTTCATCCCTTCTTGCGTCCCGAGTCCAACACCACCCACCCCACCCAACCAAGCAGGTCCCCCCCACTTACACACACATACGCGCCCGCACACGCACACTCACATACATACAGACATACATACATACATGCATGTATACGTACAGACGTACGTATAGATTAGAAATTAAAACGGGGACATTTCCTGTATTGATTTATTTGGTTCATTAAAATTTATGTCTTCTTGATACAATAAAATACTTTTTTAATCTGGTAAGCAGGGATATTCTTAAATCCAATCTTATTACCATAAATACGAAATATATATATATATATATATATATATATATTCGGTATTTATGGTATATAATAGTTGTATTGTAATAGTAGTAGTAGTAGTAGTAGTAGTAATATTAGTAGTATTAATATTAGTAGTAATAATATCAGTAGTTGTAATTGTCTACTGGTTGGTTAGTTGGTTGGTTGACTGCATATATAAATACCGAATTATATATATATATATATATATATATATATATATATAATGAGTCAGACCAGTCTAGTAAAAGTTTCGCTTAATGCTCTTCAGGGCTAAGATCTGACTCAGCATGCATCTATCATTTTCATAATTATTTCTTTTTTCTTTTTCTTTTTCTTTTTCTTTTTCTTCTTCTTCTTTCTTCTTCTCTCTTAGTCAGATCTTAGCCCTGAAGAGCATTATGCGAAACTTTTAGTAGGTTCGTCTGACTCATTAGATTAATTATTATTTGCTCTACTTAGGTAGTGAGTACTTTTTACTTATTAGTTTTAGGTCTTCTGGCGGTTTTATATATATATATATATATATATATATATATATATATATATATATATGCATATAAATTGTTTTTTCTTTTGGCCAGAAAAGTGTACTAATAAATTATCTTTTGTAGGTACGATTATCTTGGTCTTTTCTTTTTTACAAAAAATGTTTTCTTCCCGGTTGATGTTTGGTAGTATATTTTTACAATCAAACTATTTGCTGTTTTTTTTTCTCACCGCGAGCATTTACCAATAAGTTTAGTATAATATATATATATATTATATATATGTGTGTGTGTGTGTGTGTGTGTGTGTGTGTGTGTGTTGTCGGTGCTCACGTATGTATGTATACATATTGTGTATATATATATCTGTATGTATATATAATGTAGATATATATTTATATGTATATATTTATGTATGTATTAGCTCAGTCGGTAGAGTGTCTGACTAGGAATCAAAAGGTTCCTTGTTCAATACCGACCTTTGCGAACTCAGCGTATGAGTAGCACATGAATCTGTGCGGTAATGTGAGGAACTGATGGTAGGTGTGACGCTCCACCTCCATATATATATATATATTATTTATATATATATATTTTTGTTTTGCTTGAAGGCAATTACAATGCGTATATCGCATAAAATTCGATAATTATAGTAAATAAACATGATAAGTGAATTTCGGCAAAGGATCGTTCAGTCTGTAGAACATCGTACATACTTTTTCGACTTTATTAAGTCTCATCAGCGATGTATACTAACGATTTATCTCCGACAGAAATCGAAACCGGGACCTCAACAGGCATAGTCAGAAACCATACTGTCTCGGCCACGGTACAGATTGAACAATCCCTGCGAAATTAACCTTAATGATACTCATACGCTTCTACCCTAATAGGTACGGGGACGTTGAGTGAATAGCTCAGTCGGTAGAGCGTTCGGCTAGAAACCACAAGGTTCCTAGTTCGATACTGGTCCTCGCCAACTCAGCGTTATGAGTAGCACAGGGATCTGTGTGGTAAAGTAA
>CM042167.1:35880764-35908264 GCA_023376005.1 Doryteuthis pealeii
AATTCAGAAAGGAAACAGATATACAATTCCTTCGGTGGCAACTGCTTCCCATTTATGAGTCTTTTTACACGGTTTCATCAACCTTCTCAGTCTTGAAACCCAAGGAGAGGCAAATAACATTGAACTTGTTATTTTTAGAAAGCCTCTTGGGGGGTCTAGTAATACCTGATAAGTGGCCACATTGAAAATTTTGGTTAAATATGAAAGGAAAAAATTCGTATACCTGAAAATCTAATGAAAACACGTCAAAATCGGCCTGTTTTCACTATGTTCTTACACAAGTAAAAGCACCCTAAAAAACCTTGTAGAAGGCCTTACAACTAAATTACCTGAACTTGTCAAGGGTTTTCGTGAGCTTCGGTCGCTGGATCGGTAAAGTAAATTAATAGCGTCGATCCCAGGGGGCTATCCCCCCAGGTAATACCTGCCCCCTTGATTTAAAGGGGCAGGGCTGGGTTTATTGCATAGTCCCTGGGGCACCCTCCTTGAAGGGGAATGCCGACGGGATCGACGCAATTTTTGTGCTTACCACCCATGAGTTTCGGCTTACGGGTGGGCCCACGTTAAAACAAGATCTTGTGTCCAGCGCTCATAAGTGGATGAGAGGCAAATATCCTTACAACTAAGAAATGAACGTTCCAACTGTTGTTTCTAGCAAGGGTCCATGGCCTTAAACCATGCCTGATATTGTCGGAACCTTTGGGAAAATTTTCGAAATCGCATTTTGAAAGCCTTTATTTACATGTAATAGCACTAATTAAAAAAACAAAAACCACTTATGTAGCAACATTGAAAACTAGTAAAATAACATTGAATTGTATATTTTTAGCAAGGCTCCAACGTATCCAATAGTAAAAAAAAAAGTAAAGTCGTCGGGGCGGCCTAATGTCGGTATCAGCCAAACAGCGAGGGAGCCTATCCCTTTTCACTAGCGCTAAACCAAGGAGATTATTTTAGCATCTGATGTAGAAACCACACTTACCATCAGCTCCTCGCTTTACCGTACATATCTCTGTGCTACTCATACGCTGAGTTTGCGAGGGCCGGTATCGAATCAAGAACCTTGGGATTCCTAGCCGAATACTCTACCAATCGAGCTAAACCGGCCCCCAAATAATGGTTGATAATTTGCAACTTTGATAAATTTTTACACGGGTTTACCAACCTTTTCAATCCCATAATCCAAGGACAGGTGGCCGTCTTCTCATCTGGCGATGTAGAACATTCCGATTGCACGTCTTTATAGTGGTTAGACCATTTAATATGATCACCTCTTGGTTGGCTGGTGGGGTTTTAACAATTGTTGATTTTCCCAACCCTATTGCCCTTATGGCAAGCCCCAATCCCTTTTTATCATATGGGTGCTAGAAGGCGGTGGCAGCGGGTCTACATGTCTTGGGAATGACGTTAAACTCTATCTGATGGTGAGGTTCCAGTTTTGGAGGTTTGGGGAATGTGGAGCACCCCTTCATCACCATTGCTCCCTGGTTCACTCTGACCCGGAGTGGTAGTACCTGTTAGGGTCCCATCTATGGGTTAAATAGAAAAACATGAGTTGATAAACAAAATTGTATTATCCATTAAGAATTGATTTATTTCAAAACTTTATCGGTATTAAATGACCCACTGAGGTTGATATGCCATAAAACAAAACAAAACAAACATTTAACACTTGTGTCAACACTTGTTGGGTAATTTAATGTTAAATCAAGTCATTCTTTATAAACAAACTAATATGTAATAACAACAGATCAATAACTTCAATGACAAAACAATCATTAATTAGACTAGGAAAATAAAAAAACACCCTCCGGGCGATGTAGGAATAACTTTTTAAAAGATATTGCCTGAGGGGTGGGAGTTAAAAAGTCAATGTCAGAGAGTTTGTACCATAAGTAAGTAAAATAATCAAATCTATTAAAGGAATAAAAAAATTAAACAATTTGAAATGAAAACTTAGTTCTGATAACATTGAAAATGTCTTAAGATAAAACAAAATATATATAAATATATAAGACCGGATATGTTTTTATTAAAACTTGTTTTAAAAAACAATGAGGACTGTCTAATGTTGCATGCTCAAATTTTGAGTGCATTTATGTTATGACGATGTTGGGTAATGTGACGTAAGTAGTGACGTAGGTTTTGTTACAAACAGAGAGCGAATCTCCATTATTAATATATTTTGATCAATAATATATCTTATTATAATGGAGATTGTGCATTTGTCTGTCTGTAACCAAAATTATATCCCTACTCAAGACACAATTCTCTAAGATATTTACGTCACATTCCCATGTTTTTATTTTTATTTAAACTTCAATTATTGATAAAACATTTTGACATTATTAATAGTGCTGACCTTATCTACATACTAATAACATGCAATTGTATTTATATATGCAACAAAATAGCGGTTTATAGTGTGTACGGGAATGTTAATTTGCATATTGAGATTACAAATTTGATTTTACTGAATATGTGCTTGGTATTATTGATTTATATTATTTGTTTTTATCTTAATGAATATCAGCAAAAATCCCGGGAATAAATCATAAAAGAAATCCATTAACAATAAGAAATATCTGTAATTTTATTATTTACTTCCGATTTTAACTATATATTTAAATTAGGAAAATTTAGCAATGAAAGGCGGAAGCGATGGAAGAGTAAGTTTCGGTTGTTCTATTTTTCGATTATACCCCACTCTGTTTCAAATCGTTTTTATCTGCAATTTTATATAGTTTCATTAGTCTTTTTGATGATATTTTATCATATTAAAATTTAAATATTTGCACCCTACAAGGTGCCCAGCGTCCTGATATTGTCATTTGGTCTGTTAATCAAAAGAAAATCTTTATCATTGAATTGACAGTTCCATTTGAAGAAAATCTTGATTGGGCCCATCAGCGGAAGTTGGAAAAATATGAAGACCTACGTGAACAATGCGTCAGAAACGGATGGATAACATATGTATTTCCCATTGAAGTCGGATGTCGGGGATTTATTACCAACTCAACCTCGGCATTTTTGTCTAAACTTGGACTCTCTCCGCCAGACAAGAGGAAATACTTTAAAAAAGATTCAGGAGAAAGCTCTAACCGCATCAGCGTGGATATGGCAGTCCTATATTGTGACATCAAACCGACAAAGTCTGATGGTATCGTGAGATACGGCTGGGGCGCTCTGGGTTAGTGGTAATGATGCTTCGGCCCCGAAACCATGCCTGAACCCAGAGTCATCATCTGATGAAGGCTTTGTTGGTTGCAATGCTACTGTGTAAATAGCAGTCATTGTATGAAGATTATTATTATTTTTTTAATTGCTAGTGATATTAATTATATACTTACTGTTGTTGCCGCCGTTTTTTTTCTATAATCAGTGGGTTCGTTTCATTAACCTCACTCTGTGTTAAGGACAACCTGTGACTTGGTCACTCTTAGAGCTACTTCACCAAACGAAATAGTCCCTATAGTTAAAATGTTTTTAAAAAAGAGAGAAATATTATGTAATAAGAATAGATTATTAGTATTAATTATTATGTTTACTAGAAGTGGCTACCCAGCGTCGCCTCGGTAGATGGGGGATTTTTTAAAAGTTAGTCTTTCAGATAAAAGAATATGATTGTTATATACTCGTTCACGGGTATATAATTAGTGTACAGAGAAGAGAGGAGACGGGCTCTTGCTCGTTCTACTTGTTCTTACTTGTCCCTGTCATCTTTCCTTGGGCTGGCTTCTTCCTACTTCTGAGCTGGGCCGTCTGTGCCCTTTTCTCGTCTGTAATAAATAAACAAGACTTATTTTTTAAAGACGTCTATTCTTTTATCCAAACCCACAACCCATAAAGATCTCTAACCGCGTGGTGAGAAGTCGGCATATTTACTCCTTCTGATTAACGGTCGAAATTTGCAAGCTTTCCTTTCACAGGCCAATGTTGCTAACTTTCGTTTCACAGGCCTTTCCTTCAGCGGAAATCGGGGGTGGGGCCAAGTAAAGCCCATTAACTGCCAATAACAACTATAACGGCTAACGGTGACTTTCCATTTACCCCACTCCGATTTTGAATCTTCAACGAAATTCAAATCAAAATGTACGTACATTTATATACATAATTCGGGGAAGCGCGTGGTGTAATGGTTAAAGTCATGGGAAATGGACTCGTCGCCCCGAGTTCAAATCATGGATGTGGTAATTGAATTTCACTTTCCGCTAATACCCCTGGGAAAGATATGAATTCTACTCTCCATCCAGCTATGGGTAAATAGTAGGGCAAACTGAGCTCTTTAACATTGGACAGGCAACCGGTCTAGGAGAAGGAAAGCTCTGAATTCAAACCTGTTGAACTCCGATTAAGAAATTGACCCTGTGTTACATAATTATTAGATACCTAATATTTATGTGCAATAGTGTAGAAAACAAGATGGCGTTTTAAGTGTAGCTGACGGCCTTGAAGATTGAGTGACAAGCTTGACCTCAGTCCTAACCTTCCGGTGGATACCGTGAGAATCGGTGGAGGAGACCCTCTTCCGGTTTAGATTAGAAATAGATTTTGGAAGTCGGTGAGAAACCACGACGGTGGTGAGTCGTGTTATACACGCTCCAGCTCGAACTACGCAGATGTCTGGTTGGGGATTTAAAAATAAAGTAAGATCAAAGCAAATCGGAGTATTGTGTTATTACCTCTAAAAACTAAAAATGAAACAGGGCTTCCTGATAAAGAGAAATCCCCAATAGAAGACCAGACCCGAAGTCCCCAAGAAAGTCCAAACCTTAGACGATTCCAGACCAAGACAAGATGTTATAAGATTCCAAAGACGGTCAGAAGAATAGAGTAAGAAAGAAGTAAGTAAAGAAGTAATAAAGAGGGTATGCAACACTTGTGTCACATCCTGCTCGTGCGGAGGGGTTGGTAAATATATATATACATAATTCGTAGGCTACCCACAGTATTATGTAACAATATGATGCTGATTATAATCAGAAAAGAAAACAGTTACAGATGATAATATATATGACAACAAGGATTATTTGAAATAAACAGAGGAATTATTCGCTAAAAAATCGATATCTTCTCGATTTTTTCTCTACCGTCATATCAATACGTTTTCTCCGATTGTATTGGCGGGTTAAGAAGGTTTTCTCTTGTTGGCGATAAACGTTCTATTCATGACGTAATAGCCTGTTGCCTATACTTCATCTTTATCGGCGCCATCTTCTTCGATTACATCTGTGGTTCCAGATTTCCTATTGTCCTTAATATGCTTTAGGCAGAATTTGCACCGTTACTGATTTATCGATATATATATATATATATATATATATATATATATATATATATATATAGTATGAACAAAACGTAATAAGACAATCAGGAATATTTCTTGTATGTTGTTTATTCTCAACTAGTTTCGACCTTAGGTCATCGTCAGGAGAAAATTTCTTATTTGAAGAAATTGTTTATAGATTTTTGGAAAAGGAGCATTATAGAAGAACTATAAAAATTGTAGTGTTTTTGAGGGTTTGACATGCTATTAAAATCCGGGTATGTTAGTAGTAGCATGTCCATTTGTTCCGTGAAGAACCTCTTTGAGGTGGGTTATTTTTTTAATGCTCTTATATATGTGAGGGACGGTTCATGGGAGTTGTGTATATTACAATATTAATATATATATATATATATATATATATATTATATATATATATATGTATATGAGTGTGTGTGTGTGTGTGTGTGTGTGTGTGGAGATGTGAGGAACACAAAAACAAAACTCAGACAAAAGTGTGTAGGATATATTTCGCTAGAGCGTTGAGCTCGGCATCATCAGTCGTTTTAATGAATTATCAGGTTATCATACAAGTGTTTTATAGAAGGGAAAGTATGGCGGGAGGAGGTGGATAGGAGAGAGATGTTGCCGAGCTCAACGCTCTACACACTTTTGTCTGAGTTTTGTTCTTGTGTTCCTCACATCTTCTCCACATTGTGACGGATTCATTCCAATCCTCTATCCACACACACACACACACACAACACACACATATATATATATATATATATATATATATATATATTTAAAGAAATGGATACAATAGAAACCTACTCGAGTTTCACCATGAGGATCTTCAGGGTTAAATCCACTGAATTAATCGAGGTACCGATTAATTGCAGCCGATTACACGTGTGTTCATTGAATAAGATGTTACGATAACGTAACATAATTGAATAAGATGTTACGATAATTCAGTGGATTTAAACCTGAAGATCACAATGGTGAAACTCGAGTAGATTTCTATTGTATCCATTTCTTTAATAAATTTGCTCTACTTTGTATTGAGCACTTTGTATTTGTTATATCACTGATTTAACCCCTGGATTTTGTGCACCTCCAACGATCGTGCCCATATTCACTGGTAAGCCACCTTTTATCTTTATATATATATATATATATATATATATATATATATATATATATATATATTTCCTGGTAGTTAGGATCTTTCCATGTGTGATTTAACCAAAGTGACGCAGTTAAATCGTATTGAGAGCTCAATGTGGCAGTGAGTGGACGGACAGAGCAAAATATTCAATAAATGAAGGAAAAAAAATTAAATTTGCTGGGAATTAAATAAATCATTGAAATGAAGCAAATATAAAGTGTTTTCCTTCATTTATTGCATAGTAGAAGCGGCTACCCGACTTCACCTGGGTAGAAGGGGAATTTTTTAAAGTTAATCCTGCAGATCCATTATTACTGAATCGTGAATTGGATCCTCGTAGAATGCCCCATTTAAATCCCTATGTAAAAAGAGACCTTGCATTGATCCAGCCACTCTGCAAAGAAACGCTAATGTCTACTATTTCAAATATTAGACGCCAAAAAAAAAGTCCATGCTGTTATCAGTTAAATTTTATTTTTTAATTATCTTCACGAATATAAATCAAATCTGTATTATTTTTGCTCAAAAACCAAGCCCTGGTGATATTTAATGTGTATATATATATATTTACTTTGTCGTCAATTGTTTTATTTTCGAAGTTACTCCCTGAACACTGTAAAAACAATCAAGCATGAACTGGAGAATTGAAATGGAGACTACGAGGCTGTGGCTAGAAGAAAGCAACATAACAAACGATCTGTTTGCGTTCATACAGCGGAATTCCTCGAAAATATGCACAAAAAAGTGTTGGAGGATCATGGCATTGGAATTTAGGCCTTGTCAGGTGAATTGAATGTTTCAGCCTCTACCATGAAGCTTGCACTCAATGAACACATTTGCTACTACACATACAAGCGTCGTAGAGGTTAATTGCTCCCAGAAAAGGCCCGTGAAAATCGCCTGAAAAAACGAAGAAACTTATGAGCTAAGTGAAACATCCTGCTGAATCACAAACAAACTGGTTCTTTTCCGATTAGAAAAACTGTTTGCCAAGATCAAAAGCACAACACGCAGAATAACAGATGGCTTGCATAGAGTCCAAAGAACACTCCTCGTGTCATGCACACTAAATTTCCCCAAATTGTGATGGTGTCCTCTGAGCGTGATGTCATGCCTCCGCATATTTTCAGAGAGGGTATCAGGCTGAATTCATTTGTCTACGTGAAATTGCTAAACACTGTAGTCAAGCCCTGGATAACAAGGGTAGCCAATGGTAGGGCATATGTATGGCAGTAGGATTCGTCCCCCTGCCACACCTTTGTGAAAAGTATAAAATGGTTGTCGGCGAAATATTTCGACTACACCAGTCCCAATGTTTGGTCTCCGAACTCCCCAGATAATAACCCCATGGTTTATTATGTATGAGGCGCTGTTGGGAAAGACACCAATTGCTGTGCAAAAAACTACAAAAGACCAGTTAATCGACAGAATTAAGGTAGTTATTGAGACCCTTCCCAGTGAAACTGAAACATTAGCTTGCTCCAGGTTCGGGTGTAGGATTGAGGCTGTGCTCGATGCTAATGGCGGTTATTTTGGGCGAAACTTGTTGAAAATAATGTACTTTCAATGCCTGTAGAATTTCGATACAATCCATTAAATTCTGTAGTTACCAAGCACTTTTTCTTTTTCCTCATGAAACTGCCAGGTATATATATATATATATATATATATAATATATATATATATAGTCCTATTTCGACGTATCACGTCTTTTTAGTGTGACTAGACATTGTAAACGTCTTCGAGCCGGGATCGAAATTCGACCGAATTTCTATCACTCGGAGACTTTAACCACCGGCACACCCACAAGCGTAATAAAATGTAACCGATAAATACATACATACATATGTAAAGGCTACTTAAGAGAACTATTCTTCTTAATGAGAGCCCTGCAATTTCAGTGTAAACAGCAGCCACTAGCAAATTTACAAAGAAAGAGCATATATATTCATTTACATACAGTCCTGTTTCGACGTGTCACGTCTTCTCAGTGCATCTATACACTGTAAGCTGCTTCAAGCCGGGATCGAAACTCGACTTAGGTTATTAAAAGAACTCTGTATTATTTGGATTATTTGGGCTATTTTTCATAGGTTTCTTGTTATTTACACAACATTTCGACCGATGGGCCTTCCGGGCTACTTCAGGAAAACTCTAGAACCTTCTCTAACTTGGGAAACTTCCCTTCGTACTCAGGTACTTGTCGTAATCTGTGGCCTTCATGGAACTTCGAACCTAACCCGTTATTCAATCCACGCGTGTAGACTCTTTTCATCCCGTTAACCCTGACTGGGTACAAGCTGTGTTGATTATTCTCTGTTACTGTCGCCCATGTCCAGGATTGAACCTGCTGCCTAGAGATAACTGTAATGATTATCTTTACCTTGACTCATATTTCGTCCTAATGTAATTTAGTCTTTTTAATTATAGGTTCCCATATTGTATTCATCCCTATACTTGAAGATTCCCAAGTAGTTTAAGGAAGGGCTTCCCGAGTTTGAGAAGGTTCCCGAGTCAGACAAGAAATACCTGAAGAAGGCCGGAAAGTACATCGGCCGAAACGTTGTGCAGATATCTATAAATAAGAGGACAATAGTCCGAATAATACAAATAATACAAATTATCAAGCGAACTCTATCCATTTTAAGTATAGCCTTGCAAGTCTTAAGATAGAACTTAACAGCTACCTTCGTCGGCTTTTAAGCGAGCAATATTCCTGAGAAATTTTCCTGCTCGTCGTATCCTGAATTTGCTCATAATGCATAACTTCATTATTTTACATTATGGCATTTAGTGGTTACATTGCTCGGTGCACCTGCGCACACTGGCAACACCTGTATCGCTGAAACCCTCAAGCCCACCTCATTTAATTGGTATTATTGCATTAGCTCTGGCTATGTGCGCTGCCTGCTTCCATTCTCCGTCCCTCCCCCCCTCGTTAACCATTACATCCCCGCAGGCTTCCAAGATTCAGAATCTCTTTTGTTCCCGGCGTTCAGAATTCGGAATCTGCCTGTTGTGTAATTGTATTGTTTAAAAAAAAAAACGGCTTTCGTCATTTCTTCGGATTTTGTTTCTTGTTTGTTGTCCGTTTGGAAAGGGATTAGAAAACGCTCCTTCGAGACTTCAGAAAAATCATGGCCCTCCACTGCATCCCTATAAGCGTTACTATGTAACGTGCTGACTCTCATATTGACAAGCAGAAATACATCAAAAACTAAAAAAAAAAAAACATGAATGGGAAGATCAACAACTACATGGGTACATCAAGCGACAAACTCAAGAGATATAAGATCAGAAGACAGGAACATGGCCAAGAAAAGGAAACCTCAAAAGAGAAACCGTCAAAAAGAGAAATTGATATTTGTAAAATCATTAACATCAACTAAATTAATATTTATAATATCAAATTAATTAATAAAAATAAATTGATATTTGTAAAATGTTATAAGAACAAACTATATAAAGGCAAAAATGAATATGACGCAGCGGAAAAGCAAGTGTAGAATGTGTGGCTAGAATACTCAGAAGATTCTTGGAGCCCTGAGGAGATTTTCTGTTAAATAGATGATGTATCATATAAAAATAATCGGGGTATACTTATCTCTGGGTCGGTATCAAGTTAGAAAGGTCACATATATATATTTACCAACTCCTCCGCACGAGCAGGATACGACACAAGGTCAATTTCTTAAGCGGAGTTCAACAGGTTTGAATTCAGAGTTTTCCTTTTCCTAGACTGGTTACCTGGCCATGGTTAAAGAGCCCAGTCTGTCCTGCTATTTTACCCATAGCTGGAGGAAGAGTAGGATTCATACCTTTCTCAATGGTATTAGCGCTAAGTGAAATGCAATTACCACGTCCAGAATTTGAACTCGGGTCGACGAGTCCATTTCCCATGACTTTAACCATTACACCACGCGCTTCCTACTTAGAAAGGTCAGATATCTTGTCGAAGTGTCAAAAGTCAAATACTGATATTTTAGTAACAATAGGGGTCATAGATGTTGGGTACCCACCCCCTCAACTAACTTAAACGCTACCAACTGCAAGGGGCGTCATATGTTTCGGGGGGTGGGCGTGTGAAAATATACAGGGTCTGTTTAGCTCAGTCGTTAGAGCATCCTGCCTTGAGGTCAGGGAGTGGAAAACTACCAGGACGGTTATACCCCCCTGATCCTTGGAAAACGCGTCACAAGAAACACGTGACTAGCTTTAGATTTTATTTTCGACTGGACATCGAGGCAAGACAGACGTGTCACTGCTGAGGTCGAAATCTAATCCGCGCAGCGAATAAGAACATGGACTAAATAAAAGCTTGATCAAGAAATGAAATGTATTGTTGATTTAATTGCAATGGCTAAAATCAGCACAGGAAAAAAGAAGCCCTTAGTTAAAAAGAAGAAACAGTTAGAGGAACCCAACCAGAAGACAAGTGACAGTCAGACAAGATACAAAGAATCAGCAGAAGCGGTAAGCAAGTAAGTCTCTGTCTCTGTCTCTGTCTCTCTCATCTCTGTCTCTCTTATCTCTCTCTCTTTCTCTCATCTCTCTCTCATCTCTCATCTCTCTCTATCTCATCTCTCTCTCTCATCTCTCATCTCTCTCTATCTCATCTCTCTCTCTCTCTCTCTATCACTCTCTCTCTCTCTCATCTCTCCCCCCCTCTCTCTCTCTCTATATATATATCTATCTATCTCTATCACTCTGAACTCTCTCTATTGTATACCCGACAATGTGGGTATATAACAATTACTTTGAAGGGGATAACTTGTACTTTGTAGTTTGGATTTGAAAAGCTCGAATCTGGCTGTTTGGAAGAAGAAAAAAAGAAAGGTCGCATCACAAGACAATGCTATAAGAACAATCTATGTAAGGGCAAAAATGAATAAGACGCAGCGGAATAGCAAGTGTAGAATGTGTAGCGACAGAGACGAAAACTGTTAATCATATAATAAGCGAATACAGCAAACTAGCACAAAGAGAGTACAAGACTAGACACGACCTCGGCGGGAAAGGTAATCCACTGGCAATTATGCAAGAAATTCAAATTTCACCATTCAACTAAATCGTATTCAAGTCTGAACCTGTCCTGGAGAATGAGAGACATAAAATTCTCTGGGACTTCGAGGTACAGACGGGTCACCTAATCCCCCAGAGACCAGACTTAGTGTTGATTGACAAGAAGAGAACCTGTAGTCTCGTGAATTTTTCCGAGTGAAAATGAAAGAGAGCGAAAGATAAACAAATACTTGGACCTTGCCAGAGAACTGAGAAAACTGTGGAGCATGAAGGTAAAGTACGTACCAATTGTAAAGCATTGGAAAATAATTGAAATAAGTGAATTGGAAATCAGAGGAAGAATTGAGACCATTCAAACTACAGTGCTGTTCAGATCGGCTAGAATACTCAGAAGATTCCTGGATCCCTAGGAAACTTTCTGTCAAATTGATGATGTATCATATAAAGAATAATCGTGGTATACTTTTTCTTGGGTCGGTACTACTTTGAGATGCTCGAATCTGGCTGTTGAGATTGGAAGAAGAAAAGGAAAGTCGGGTGATAATCGGCTAAGCCACATCGACATGTTCTTCCTCAAATCACTTCCTCCACTGACTAAGTCGAATTCCCGGTTCCCCTATTTCATGATTATCGTTAATCTCCTGATTAATTTGGAATCAGGCTGTTGTGTAATCATATTTAAAAAAAAAACAGTTTTCATCATTTCAAATGATTTTATTCTTACTTGTCTTCCTAAAAAGTATGACCATTATCATCTTGCAACACCCTTTGGTTAAAAATGAGACCATCCAAATGAATGTCATCACCTCATCTAAATAATGGACCATTCCGTTTTTATTATAAAGAAGGGGAAGAAAAAGGACATGCTACACAGAAAAAATATAATAAGAAAGAAAGAGAGTAGGGGAAAGATAGAGATAGGTGGTAAGCACATGGAAGTGATAGTGCTAATCTGTTTCGATTGAACATAACGAAAAGATGAAAAGAAGGAAAGAAAGAAAAAAAAAGAATGAGAGAGAGTTAAAACAAGATTATTATACTTTTACGTATTGAACTATTTAGCAATAGCTCTTTAGGACTTCCGAAGATCATGGCTCTCCGCAGCATCGACCGAAACGTTGTACAGATAACAATAAGGATGAGGACAACAGTCCAAATCATCATCATCATCATGCCGTGTCGGCAGCAAGGATATCCATGACACTATCTCGCCAACCCTTCCTATCATTCATTGCTCCTGGAAGGTCCTCTGCGCGACATACAGTATCCGTACAGAGCTGGTCAAAGTATGTCTTTGATTCAGTAATAATGGATCTGCGGGACTAACCTAAAAAAACCTCTACCCAGGCAGCATAGCCGCTGCTAGTTCCCTAATATTTCATTCTGAATGGCTTATACAAAAATATATACCATTGATTTAAATAATTTATTCCAATTTGTTTAAGGTATACTTTAGGAAGCCAGAATATTCTGTTATCAAAGAAATAGTTTTTTCTTCTTATATGTTATTGAATTTTGTAGTGTAATGGTTATCGTCTTGCCGTTTCTAGTATTGTATACCTCTTTCTTTACTTTCTTTCTTCTCCTATTCTTCTAGCGTCTCTTCTAGCGTCTGGACTTCGTCTTGGTGGTCGGTCGCACTTAACTCATTTCTTCTTCTATATCCGTCTTGTTACCAAGACATTCACCAACCACAAAACCGTGTTATTTTCGTAAGCTTTGATTTACTTAACTAAACATTCCATATAACTAAACAAAGCGCGCGTATGCAGGTGAGTTCCAGTTAAGGCAGTACATCTTCTCTGCTGACGTCTAAACTGAAACTGAAGACCCAACCAGGTTCCAAGTGACTTCACGTATTTCGCGGACTTTCTGTAATATTCCATGGAAAGTCCCGCCCGTGATATGAAAAGGGCCATCCCTTTAGAAATACAGGGGATTGACAATAATCTTATGCAACCGCATAGATTATGTAACACTAGTTCCTAGAAACGGCAACAAAAGCTCAGCTACAGGACGACGCTTGTTGCATTTCAAACAGCCCTAATAGCAATAGGAAAGGTATGCATCCAACTTTCAGAACTCGGAATCAGGCTGTTGTGTTATTGTATTTTAAAAAAAACGGCTTTCGTCATTTCTTCGGATTTTCTTCTTGTTTGTTGTCCGTTGGAAATGAATTACAAAACGCTCCTCAAGAACTTCAGAAAATCATGGACCTCCATTGCACAAATCAACTAGGAGCGACTATGTAACCCGTTGGTTTTCATTTGGAATAGATGGATGATGGGTCATATAAAAATAATCGTGGTATACTTATCTTATTTGTGTATAACGTTTATTTACGCAAAATATTTAACATCGGAATTTTTGGTTGGAATTTAAACAATTCATAAACAATCAAAATGCATTCCAATCAGATTTTTCCTTTCAAAATATTTTTTCTCCCTTCTTCAGCCATAATTTACTTTTACTAGAAACTGATTGTTTTGCAACCCTTGATTACCTCTGAGCTACTTAATCATGGTACACATGTTTACGTCACCTACATAGAGGTGTGTGCAAAAGGTTTGTATAGCATATCATTATGACTGAATCTCGACTTCTCACAGGATGTCCCATTAAAATCCCCACGTTGATTTTGTTGATTCGACCTGCTGGGGTGTCAGAAAAAAATGCATAAGCATTCTGAAAAAAAGAAATGTCTCCTATCTAAAAATATTAAATGTAAAAAAATTACATCCTGTTACTATTTAAATATTATTTCTTAATTACCTTCACGAATATCAATCGAATCTTCGTTATTTCTCCTCAAAAAGCAAGATCTGTGATAATGAATGTGTATATGTATTTACTTTGTCTTTAATTGTTTAGATTTTCTTAGTTTCCTCAATGATATATACCCCTTTTGTATCGGGTATATAAATAGCGAAAGATATATATATATATATATATATATATATATATATATATATATATAGAGAGAGAGAGAGAGAGAGAGAGGGATGAGTGTTCTTATGTGGGCCTATTTTCTCACTGACCATCTTTTTCTGGTTTGATTTCTTCCTCTCTCTGATACGGCTTCAGTTCCGCTGGGCTTGATTGTCTGTTCTCTTTTCTTTGTTTTTAATAATGAAGCAAGACTCGATTTACTGTTTTAAAAGACGTCTTTATTAAAAACCCGAAGCCCAAAATTATATTAACCGCGTGATGAGAGGATGGCATATTTGGGAACAGACGACACACGTCTGCTCCTTCCGACTGACCGCCAAAATCTGAATAACTCTAGCTCAGTCCCCTTCTCACATCTTTCCCTCAGCCAATCAGAAATCAGCAGCTTAGTCAGCGAAAGATGAACTGCTGTCAATAAGTTTTTGAACGGTTCAGGGTAACTTTCCATTTAATATACCGTTATTTAAATCTTAGTACACTTGCAGGGCCGGGTTAGCTCAGTCGGTAGAGCGTTCGGCTAGAAACCTCAAGGTTCCTAATTCGATACCGACCCTCGCCAACTCAGCGAATGAGTAGCACAGGGATATGTGCGGTATAGTAAGGAGCTGATGATAGGTGTGGTGCCCCACCTCAGACGCTAAAAAATAGTCTCCTTGGTCTAGCGCTAGTGAAAAGGGCATAGACTCCCTCGCTGTCTAGCTGATACCGACATTAGGCCACCCCGTTGACTTTACTTTATTTACTTTACACTTGCAGTTACAATTTGTAAAGATCCCACGAATCATGTAACACGGATATTCATATATACATACACACACCAACTCTACTTTATATATGTACTAGAAGTGTCTACCCAGCGTCCTCTGGGTAAAGAGAGGACAAAAATGTTAGTCTCGCAGATCCATTATTATTGAATCACAAGTTGAATCCTCGCAGAATGCCCCATTAAAAATCTCTATCTAAAAAAGACCTTGCCTTGATCCGGCCTGGTGGGGCATTTGTAAAAAAAGTGCGGTGACACTCTAAAAAGAAAAATGAATGTCTCCTATTTGAAATATCAAATTCAACAGATTTGATCAATGATTTACAAACAATATAACTTGTACAGATAACAATTAAGATGAGGACAATAGTCCGAATAACGTAGATAATACTAATCATCAAGCCTCATTTCAAACATTCAGAGAAATAATATAAATTTATTTCTTTTAGTTATAATGTTTTTAGCTCTTTGTTCAGATTTTCTTGTGTCATATTTTTATTGTAAAAGTTAAACCTTTTTTAACATAAAAATTAACGCTCATCGTGTCACTCTCTCTCTCTCTCCTCTCTCTCTCTCTCTCTCTCTCTCTCTATCTATCTATCTATCTATGTATCCATCCATCCATCTATCTGTCTATCTCTCTCCAAGAATTTATTTGTCTTCTTGGTCTTTTTAAAAATGTATTTATATCTCTCTCCTTCTTAGTCATCCTCTCATCTTCATCAAACTTTTATTCTGTCTTCAACGGCTGCCTGTCTATTTTCAGCCGTTTATTTTTGACTTCCGAGAAATTTTTTTAAAAAATCAACAATTATTCACTTATTTACACCTACACGTTAATAATTTGCGATGATTTATTTTCACTGTTCGATTTATTTAAAGGTTTTTTTTCCTTCCTATATTAACATTATTGATTTTTGTGAGAAATTATTTTAAGATTATTTTTTCTCGACTCCATCTTTGTTTTCTTACTTTTGTTTATGTCTTTAAAGAATTCTGTGGGTTTTTTTTTGTTTTTTGTTTTACTGTTTTCTTTATCTCGTTTTAAAAAACATCCCTTCTTTTACAATTGTTTTTTTTACGTATTTTATTCTTTCTGTTTTTTTTCCAATCTCTTTTATTGATTCCCAATTGCAATACTCAGCTTTTCTTTTCAGGCATATATAATATCATATATTACATATATATATATATATATATATATATATGTGTGTGTGTGTGTGTGTGTGTGTGTGTGTGTGTGTGTGTGTGTGTGCATTTCCACAACATTCTTTCATTTATACATGTAAAATTAAACAAAAGTTGGCCAGAAAGCTAGAAAATATTGTTAATAAAATTTTAAACAGAAGACGTGCCTTTTGTTTAATTATATATATATATATATATATATATATATATGAGAAGAATATATATAAAAAATGTAACAAAGACAGGATGTTATGATCAGGGGAAACAATTTTATGTGTCAATACTTAAGCATTTCGGTATATTGTACCATCTTCAGGACACTGTTAAGTAATATTTATGTGAGGGACAAAATGAAAGATGTTAAGTGTATAGTGAATGTGTGAATATGATGTTATTAACCGTTAATTTTTATATGCGCGTTTGTTTACGAAGGCCATGACGTGATCAATGCTTGTGCAAAAATGGAAGGTGAAGATCATATGATGACTCATGCATGAACGTGAATTGTCGGAGAACGAAACATAAACATTACTTAACAGTGTCCTGAAGATGGTACAATATACCGAAATGCTTAAGTATTGACACATAAAATTGTTTCCCCTGATCATAACATCCTGTGTTTGTTATATTTAAAAAATATTTTCTTCTCATATTGTCGGATTAATTTCCTAACCGTATTTCATATATATATATATATATATATATATATATATATATATATATATATATATATAATACAAAAGTCCAGAGAAGAAATCTTCCTTACGACATAGGTTTTTTTTTAAAACAACTTGTCGCAGTTTGAGAGCTCAATGTGTGCTCTTATTGTTAGAGTCACAGAGCAAATTTATATTTAAATAAATAACAAAAGACTTAGAGATCGTGTAATATCAAACATTAAAAATAAACACAGAAACACTCACGTTGTTACCCCGACACTAATATAGATTGATACGAAAGCAATGAACATCGCTGTATGGGCATAAAGTAACCCAACATGGTTTGATATGCTGTAAAGTCCAACTACCAACAAAGATTATTTTTCTACACTTAATCTTATTATAATGGAGATTGTGTGTTTGTATGTCTGTAACCGGAACTAAATCACTACTCACAATTCCCTTAGTTATTGACATCACATTCACCATTAATTTATTTTTATTTAAAACTCAATTATTGATAAAATTGTTATACCTTATAAATACTATTGGATCTACATACTAATAACATGCAAGTATATTTATATATTCAACAAAATAGCGGTTTACAGTGTGAACGAGAAGGCTAATTTGCATATTGATATCAAGAATTTGATTTTAATAAATATATGCTTAATACTATTGATTTCTAATTGTTTGGTTTTCTCTTAACAAATCTGAGCAAAAATCTCGGGGATAAATCTTAAAAGAAATCCATAAACCAGACGAAAGAACTGTAATTTTATTAAATACTTCATAATCTAACTAAATAGATAAATTAGGAAAAATGAAAGACGGGAGTGATGGAAAATGATGGAAGAGTTAGATTTAAAGCTGTTCTATTTTTCGATTATACCCCCTCAGTTTAGCATTTTCTAAATAGTTTCTAATTTGATATGATATTTTATTATATCAAAACCTAAATACTTGCACTCGAAGGGTGCATATATTTGCTAGTACTTTTAAAATAGGATGTATTTGTTCCTTTCTAAACTTGTGTTGTTATTTTATCTCATCTTTTTATTTTTATTCCTTTTCTTGTCCAACGCAGCAAGACAGTCTGCCTCGTAATGAGGTGTTTGTTAAAGCGATAGTTTTAAAATGCCAGACTTAAAGAATAAACTGTTTGCAATTCAACTGGCAAAATAATAATACTAATAAGAATAAGAATAAGAATGATAATGACGACGACGCCATAAGGACCAATTATATATTAGCGAAAATATCTAATATGCAATAGAATAGCAAGTGTAGTTTGTCTGGAGACAGAGACGAAAAGTTTAATCACATAATAAGGGAAATACTGCAAACAAAAGCAAATAGAGTATATACAGGGTGATTGAAAAGTTCCTCCCTATTTCAAACTGTTTACAATTTTTTATTGAATTACAACATACACCTACATAACAGATAGAGTATATGACTGGGTTGGAAAGGGTACTCGCTGGCAAATGTGCAAAAGATTAAAATTTGACCATTCTACCAAATGATATATACGCAAATGCTGTGTCCAGGTTAAGGTGTCCACATGAGTTTTCCTTACTTCTCCAGCACTGTCCAGTGTGTTTTCTTCATCTTACTTGGAGAAGTTATCTATCTATCTACCTATCCATCTCTCTCTCTCTCTCTCTCTCTCTCTTATATATATAATATATATATATATATATATAATATTATATATAATATATATTAATAATATATATACATATATATATATATATATATATATATATATATATATATAATATTTGACGGCATATAGGACGCACTTTTTTCCTAGATTTTGGCTTTAAAAATTGCCCTGCGTCTTATATCGTAGGTGAAGTTTGAGACCTCCCGTAGGACTAGGCTAATCATCTCTATGATGCTCACTAACCCACCTTACACTCAGTACTTTTACCTACCCTAAACTGACAAATTGCTTTCATACAGCTATGTTTCTGCTTGTGTAATGCACAACTAGACTGTTTTCAACAATATATGCTTAATACACTAAAAACTGTTTTACCTGAATCTGACCTGCTGAAATGGGGGGGGGTCTTATATGACCGTCAAATACGGTATATATATATATATATATATATATATATATATATATATTTATATAATTCAATTTTTTTTTTAAGTTGGGCGTTATTACGAAGCATTAAAATATATAAATGAATGAACTCGATATTATGGAGTATTGGATTCACTTATTTTTTTATTATTATTTCTTGTCATAAATTTTCATGATCGTTAGATACCCTTTATCAAATGAATGTTATTCCTGTTTAAATTATTCATTTGATAAAGGGTATCTAACGAACCTCAAAATTTATGACAAAAAATAATAATAATAAAATAAGTGAACCCAATACTCCATGATATCAAGTTCATTCATTAATATATTTTAATACTTCATAATAACGCCAACTTTTTAAAAAACATTAAAAAAATATATACAACATATATATATATATATATATTAATATATATATATATATAATATATATATATATATAGTCTAAGCAGGTATTATTGACCATGGAATATTTCTTTTTTACGTTCATTATCTGTATTCTTTCTAATCTTCTAAAAGATTTTCGTAAATTGGGATCCAGTTAGTAGAGGAAATGTCCCATATTTTTTACCCAAGCGCTTTCGACCATTCCACCGGTCGTCATCGGGGATTTTCGGTTGCAGCGTGTTATTTTTGTTTTTTTTTTTTGGGGGGGGTTGCGTTTCATTGAATTTATTAACTAATTTATTTATTGCTCTTTCAAATTAGGAGAGTCTATTATTATATTTTTGAGGGCTGCGAAGATTAGTGGCTTAGTTAGATTACAATTTACGACCCCTCTCTCTCTCTCTCTCTCTCTCTATATATATATATATATATATATATATATATATATATATGCTCCCCATCCCTAGGGTTGAGCTCTCTGGGGGATCTCGCTGACGGCCGCCAACTCAAGGTAAACGCAACGTAACACGCGATGTGTGTATTAAAACAGTTAAACCCCCTTCCATTCTGTAAGTGATGACAGCCTAATGGTTAAGGTGCCGGACTGACGCCCGACCGGAGTTCAATTCCGGCTGTAGGTAGCTTGCAAAATGTCTAGTCACACTGAAAGGACTTGATAAGTCGAAACACGTGTCTGTGGATGACCCTATATATATATATATACATATATAAATATATATATATATATATCCGGTTTAGAGTCACAGGTTCCTAGTTTGATACCGGCCCTCAGTAACTCAGCGTATGAGTAGCACAGGGAACTGATGGAGCTGATGGTGTAACAATTTTATGGGCCATCCTTTAGGCTTTAAACAAGAGAGCTTGTCCAGCGGAAATCATTGATAAAGAATCCTTTGGTTCTCCTTAGTTACTGCAAGTTCCTCGTCAATAGTTGCAAATAAACTATGGAAAGTATCAGTGTTTAAGAAGTCAATCTGATTGGCGGAGGAATAAACCAGGTGACCTGGCTCAGTCTATAAATTTAGGTAGGGCACCTCACGTGGTGTAATGGTTAGCAAGCTAGATTTGCAGACCATTGTTAGTGAGTTCGATTCTCATTGGGTGCCCCATACTTCTGGCCTTGTGCCACATCTAAGCTGAGCTTAGTAAATAACTATATACACAAATAATCCAACAGATTGTAGGTGTGGCGCTCCACCTCGGACGCCAAAACAATCTCCATTGTCTAGCGCTAGTGAAAGGGAGATAGACTCTCTCACTGTCTGGCTGGTGACGACTTTACGCCACCCCGACGACTTTACGCCACCCCGACGACTTCACTATATATATATATATATATATATATATATATATATATATATATATATAATTAGGTTGTTTCTATGTATTCTAGAAACAAATTGAAAATATAGAACTCATGCATAGTAATCGGGAAGTGTTCAGTCTAGGGAATATACAAGATTAAGCATCGTTTCTTAGCAAATGTTATTCTTGGAGATCTTTGGTCATTCGTGCAGTATGGGGTCATGCGTTATCATATATCCCGCTTTTTTGTTTTTGTTTTCTTGTGCATTTCTTGCTCAAAGTTTCTTTTAGACGTCTTAAAATCATACACACATTTACACATGCATATGCATGTGCATAATAATATGCACCTTACTGCATACACTGTGCAGCAATGCATTGTGTCATCTCTCTCTCTCTCTCTCTCTCTCTCTCTCTCTCTCTCTCTCTCTCTCTCTGTCTTCTCTCTCTGTCTCTCTCTCTCTCTTTCTCTGTCTCTCTCTGTCTCTCTCTCTCTCTCCTCTCTGTCACTCTCTCTCTCTCTCTCTCTGTCTCTCTGTCTCTTCTCTCTCTCTCTCTCTCTCTCTTTGTGTCACTCTCGCTCTGTCACACTCTCTCTCTCTTCTCTCTGTCTCTTCTGTCACTCTCTCTCTCTCTCTCTCTCTCTCTCTCTCTCTCTCTCTCTCTCTCTCTCTGTCACTCTCTGTCTCTCTCTCTCTCTCTTCTCTCTCTCTCTCTCTCTCTCTCTCTCTCTCTCTCTGCAGCCAGCCAGCACACATGCGCCAGGGTTTTGGCCGTAAGACACATGCAGGGCCACATCAGTCCTGACAACGTAACTCAGTGACCCCATCGGCGTCTTACCGACTGCAACCAGATACACAGAACAAACCTTCATAGCGATTATATCCCGTCACAAGCTCCACACTCTTCCTACGTAAACACGTGCAGCAAACTTTTTTTCCTTTGATCATTTGATTAAAAGCTCGTAATAAACAATTCCTTTCATATACGACTCGTTCTAATACAGTGGTTTATGTTATTGTTGCAAATCGAGTACTAGTGAAAACAGAGAAATATTCGGAAGAAATACAAGGGATATTGAGTATAATGAAGAAAGCATTACTAAGTAAAGACACAAGGTGAACAGGGTAATTAGCAATTGGTAGTTTTAATTAACAACTCGATTGTTCTTTTCTCCGGGGTTTTGTCAGTCTTAATTTATAGGAAAAGCTGACGATTTCATTCTCTTTATTTCTGCGCTATTTGACACCTCAGCAATATAATCTTCTTGGTCTAGCACCAGTTAAAAGGAGATAGACTCCCTCGCTTTTCGATACCCAAAATAGGCCAGTACACAGTATTTACTAAAATATTCCCTATAAAAATCTTCCCTACTTTCCGATACGCAAAAGAGGCCAGTACGCAGTCTTTAATAAAATAGTCCCTATAAAAATACCCATTGCTTTCCAATACCCAAAATAGGCCAGTACACGCAGTCTTTACTAAAATATTCCCTATAAAAATCTTCCCTACTTTCCGATACGCAAAAGAGGCCAGTACGCAGTTTTTACTAAAATAGTCCTATAAAAATACCATTGCTTTCCAATACCCAAAATAGGCCAGTACACAGTCTTTACTAAAATATTCCTATAAAAATCTTCCCTGCTTTCCGATACGCAAAAGAGGCCAGTACGCAGTTTTACTAAAATAGTCCCTATAAAAATACCATTGCTTTCCAATACCCAAAATAGGCCAGTACACAGTCTTTACTAAAATATTCCCTATAAAAATCTTCCCTACTTTCCGATACGCAAAAGAGGCCAGTACGCAGTGTTTACTAAAATAGTCCTATAAAAATACCATTGCTTTCCAATACCCAAAATAGGCCAGTACACAGTCTTTACTAAAATATTCCCTATAAAAATCTTCCCTACTTTCCGATACGCAAAAGAGGCCAGTACGCAGTGTTTACTAAAATAGTCCTATAAAAATACCATTGCTTTCCAATACCCAAAATAGGCCAGTACACAGTCTTTACTAAAATATTCCCTATAAAAATCTTCCCTACTTTCCGATACGCAAAAGAGGCCAGTACGCAGTGTTTACTAAAATAGTCCCTATAAAAATACCATTGCTTTCCAATACCCAAAATAGGCCAGTACACAGTCTTTACTAAATATTCCCTATAAAAATCTTCCCTACTTTCCGATACGCAAAAGAGGCCAGTACGCAGTGTTTACTAAAATAGTCCTATAAAAATACCATTGCTTTCCAATACCCAAAATAGGCCAGTACACAGTCTTTACTAAAATATTCCCTATAAAAATCTTCCCTGCTTTCCGATATGCAAAAGAAGCCAGTACGCAGTTTTACTAAAATAGTCCCTATAAAAATACCATTGCTTTCCAATACCCAAAATAGGCCAGTACACAGTCTTTACTAAAATATTCCCTATAAAAATCTTCCCTACTTTCCGATACGCAAAAGAGGCCAGTACGCAGTGTTTACTAAAATAGTCCCTATAAAAAATACCATTGCTTTCCAATACCCAAAATAGGCCAGTACGCAGTCTTTACTAAAATATTCCCTATAAAAATCTTCCCTACTTTCCGATACGCAAAAGAGGCCAGTACGCAGTGTTTACTAAAATAGTCCCTATAAAAATACCATTGCTTTCCAATTCACAAAATGAGCAGTACACAGTCTTTACTAAAATATTCCCTATAAATCTCTCTTTTTTTTCTTTTTTTGAAAGCTGTCATATATTGGCAGACGGACTGAACTTCGACATATTAGTAAATGTATTCTAACTCCAGTCAGGAAATTACGTTTACGTTTGGACAAATACCCTTGGGAAAGGTATTAGCCCCTTCCCCCAGCTGTGCTTTAAATAATAGTACTTCTAGAAGAATATTTCTTGGATGAAATCCTGCTCGTGGCTGATGAGCAAGCTTTCCAACAAGACATTGACAGCTCCCACTTAACATCTTATTCTAATCAATAGTCTTGTTCCTTAATTTTCCGACCGTTATCATCTTACAACACCCTCTGGTTAAATATGAGACCGTCCAAATCGTTCAAGATGAAATGCAAAAAAGTACATTCTGATTATCTGGTGTTGCATATACGCCGAATTCTTATTTCTTATGAGTTTCGTCCCCTCAGCTAAATAATGGACCATTACGTTTTTATTATAAGGAAAGAAAGCGAAGAAAAAGGACATGCTACAGAAAAAATATAAGAAGAAAGGAAAGAAGAAACAAAGAAAAACATAAGAGTAGGAAAAAGAGTGCGGGTTTTAACGGAAGCGATAACGTTAATCTGTTTCAATCAAACATAATGAAAAGATGAAGAAGAGAAAATGAAGAGAAACAATGTTAAAGAGAGGTAAATAAGATTATTATTATTTTTACATATTGAACTATTTCGCAATAGCTCTAAAGTAAACGTATCAAACGTTGTAATAATTGAATTATCATACTGTGGTATATCTGTAGGTCCGGCTAGTCTTATTACAATGGAGATACACTGGATTTGCCGCAAACATGTTAGTAGTGCTTTTAATATCCTGCAATGTGTCTTATATATCACTAAGAAATAAAGTTTTACATAATATATGGGGTAGTTAATTTGCATACCAGTTTTAACAAAACCGGGTTTAATAAATAATTACTTGGTGTAAATGATCTCTAATATAATTATTTTATCCTCAACGTATTAAAATCAATCCTATGAATTATTTGATATAAAAATAATTGAAATTATGTAAGATTTGGGGTCTTTTTTTGATTATTGCCTATAAGTCCAACATAAAAAAGTGGAACCACCGTTGACTGATAATTTATTTTCCCATTAGACTAACCCTAAACCCTAACCCTAACCATAAACTCTAACCCTAACCCTAACCCCTTAATCTAACCCTAACCCCGTCTTCTTTTTTCCTAGTAGATCAATAAATAAATGAATAAATTATGAGTCAAGAGTGGTTCCCCTTTCTTTATGTTGAACTTATAGGAAATAACCCTTTTTTATCTTCAGAGAAGAAACAAAATGATTTAGAATTCCACTAATATACTGATTTTCGTTTAGACGTTTTACATATAATAAATATTTTAGGTTTCTGACCAAATTTTACCAAGTGGCTGAAGTAGAAGAGAATGTAGGTATGTAGATCGTTCGTAGTGGGGAGGTGCTGCAAGTTAAGGTAGCCTGGACATGGACATGGAGTCAACAGTGCCTGGTTACGGACAGTTTCACAGAGGTGAGTATATGTCAAAAACGAGGTGCCATCGACTAAATATCCACGCTACATTAGTTTAAATATAAATGCTTTATGCAGGATATTAAGCACTGTGTGTTTATAAATATAGTTCCCACATTTTATATATATATATATATATATATATATATATATATAGTCCTTTGTTAGTACAGGAGAATTGAAATAAAGTGCTCGATTACGTGTGTGAGAGCTGTATTCATTCCTTTAATATAGGGTACAATACGTTTAAGGTGTCATTGTTACCATTGGTTTACAGGCCGCATGTTAGTCACCCTTCATCAAGACAACGCGCCCGTATAAGAAATACTGTGAATTGTCCCTTCATTTATATATATATATATATATATATATATATATATATATACATATATATATATATATCATTGTGCGTTGGAATACGTACAATTACGAATCTCGGCCAATATATATATATATATATATATATATATATATATATATATATAGGTGTGTGTGTGTGTGTACATATAAATATATATATATATATATTTGTGTGTGTGTGTGTTTGTGTGTGTGCGTGTGCGTGTGTGTGTATAGATATATATATTCACAATGTTTCGTCGAATAAATACATGGATTTTTTTTTGTATGGTCATTCAGAGGGAACTTTTAGCGAAGGGCGGTTGGAATAATGGCGGGTGTTTGGGTGTGTATTCAGACCGGGTTAAAAAGGGCATTTGCCGACGACATAAGATACTTATCACATGATTGATGTCCGTCATTCTTTTAGTTTTTGCCTATCAGGCCGTCTGGACCCCCCGTGCCACAACCCAGACACCCCCACACACACACTCACACTCAGACACACATATATGTATATATACATATATATCTGTATATATGTATATTTACACATATATATATGTGTGTATATATGTATTTATATTTGTATATATATGTACATGTATATGCATGTATATGTATATATATATATATATATATTATATATATATATATATATATATATATATGTGTGTGTGTGTGCGCGCCTGTGTGTGTTTGTGTTTCTGTGGGTGGGTGTCTATATGTGTGTGTGTATGTGTACGTACGCACGAATGGGCACACAAACCCGTCCCAATCCATATCTATTTTCTATTGGCATCAATCGCATTCCGGGGGTTGGGGAATGGCGCGTTGCCAATCGCCCGAAAGTAAAAGAAGGGGTGGAGGGGCGAAGGCCAGAAACAAAACAAATAAATAAATAAATAAATAAATAAACAAAAAGGGAAAAATGAAAAGTCGAAATTTTCGAAAATTAACAACAAATAAAGATAAATAATAACAAGGAGTGAAAGATTTTCTCGGGTTAAAAACAAAGTAAAAAAAAAAAAAAAAAAAAAAAGAGAAATAGATAAAAATGAAACAAACAAAAAAAATGAGAAGAAAAAAGAAAGAAAACATGACTGAAAAAAAAAAACAAATAATAAAATAAAAATAAAAATAGTGAAAGATTTTATCTGGTAAAGTAAAGAAAAAAGAAAAGAAGAAAAAAGAGAAATAAATAAAGAATGAAACAAACAAAAAATGAGAAGAACAAAGAAAGAAAAAATGACTGAAAATAAAAAAAATAAAAAAATAAAAATTAAAAAAAAATAGTGAAAGATATTTTCGGGTCAAAAAAAGTAAAAGAAAAAAGAAACAGAAAAAGAAAAAAAAGAAAAAGAAATGAAAAATAAAAGAAAAAAAAAGAAGAAATGAGTCAAAAGAAAAAAAAACACAAAATATAAAAATAGAAAGAATTGATTCAACGAGATATATGAGTATTTTAAGTATAAGAAACCAAACAAAACAAAAAATTAATAAATATGTAAATAATAAAATCTTAAAATAAATAAACAGATAATAAAAATAATAAGACAAATAAATAGATATTACTATAAATAAATAATAAAACAAATAAATAAATGTTTAGATAAATAAATAATAAATGGGTGGACATATAAAAAGTATTGTTTTGATTTTTCTAAAGATATCCTCGAAAAAAAATTAAAAGTTAAACGAAAAACAAAAAATAGATTTTTTTAAAAATAGATGAATAAGAAAATTAAAACAAAAATTGAATTTAAAAAATGAAAAGAAATAAAAAAAGAAAAGAAAATTAAAGATAAGAATAAGAAGAAAATAAAAAATGAATGGAAAGAAGAAAAAAGAAAAAAGAAAAACATGAAAAGAAAAAGAAAAAATAATTTATTTAACAAAATATACTACCAAATAGGTTTTTTTCGTATGAGGAATCAAACAAAAGAGTTTCAGTTTTGTTTAACGGCATATCAACCTCTGTGGGTCATTTAATCCCTTTGGAGAAAATAAATAAATTATAGCATAATAATATAATAAAATAAATAAGCACATAATAAAAAATAATAAAACAAATAAATAAATATCAATA
>CM042167.1:35913264-35920764 GCA_023376005.1 Doryteuthis pealeii
GAATAACACAGAATATTTCTTCTTCCTGATGTTCAATTGTAAGTTTTCCAGTCTCCTATCTATTTTTCTTAAGTTAGGATCTAGTTGGTATAGGATTTTCCCATACTATCTACCCAAGCGCTTTCGACTATTTCCTCAGTCGTCATCAGAAGAGGGGGTATATATGGTAGTGTTAGTTCTTTTTTTTTTTCTTTTTATCGTTCTTTTATCTATTTGTGTTTAAATTAGGATAGTCTTATTTTTAGAGGGTTGTATATTAGTTATCAAAGATGTTCAGTATATTATGTTGAATGCTATTTTATTAATACTAGCAAATATATGCACCCGCCGGGTGCAAGTATTTAAGTTTTAATGTAATAGAATATCATATTAAATTAGAAAGACTAACTAAATAAGAATGAAAAAAAAAAAGACTTGAAACAGAGGGGGCTATAATCGAAAAATAGAACAACTGAAACTTACTCTTCCACCCCTTCCGTCTTTCATTACTAAATTTTTCTAATTTAAATATTTAGTTAAGATAGGAAGCATTTAATAAAATGACAGTTATTTCCTCTTGTAAATAATTTTCTTTTAAGATTTATCCTCGAGATTTTTGCTCTTATTCATTAAGATAAAATCAAACAATTAGAAATCAATAATACAAAGCACATATTTATTAAAATAAAATTTTAAATATCAATATGCAAATTAGCCTTCTCGTTCATACTGTAAACCGCTATTTTCTTGTATATATAAATACAATTAGATCTTATTTGTACGTAGATATGGTTAGCAGTATTAATAATGTAAATCAATTTTATTAATAATTGAAGGATTAAAAGAATGAAATCATGGAGAATTTGACGTAAATAATTAAGGGAATTGTGACTTGAGTAGTGATATAGTTTCGGTTACAGACAGAAAAACACACTATCTCCATTATAATAAGATTTGATCTTTTTCATTTTTTATCATGAGATTTGTAGGCGTTTCTTATTGTTATTTTTATAGATGATTTTAGTGTTTTCAGTGAGGATTTTTCTAATGATGAAGGAAGTGAATTCGTCTGAATGTTTTGTAATTAAATGTTGTCTTATGGGACTAGTATTTATGGTCTTAAATAACTTGCTTCAAAATACACAATATTTAAGCTATATATATATATATATATATATATATATATATATATATATATATATATACTAGCACATACATGCACCCACCGGGTGCAAGTATTTAAGTTTTAATGTAATAAAATATCGTATTAAATTAGAAAGGCTAATGAAACTAAATAAGAATACAGATAAAAAGATTTGAAACAGAGGGAGTATAATAAAAGATTTGAAACAGAGGGAGTATAATAAAAAATGGAACAACTGAAACTTACTCTTCCATCACTCTCGTCTTTCATTGTTATTTTTTCTAATTTAAGTATTTAGTTAAAAGAGGAAGTAAAGAATAAAATGACAGTTATTTTATCTAATTTAATGGATTTAATTTAAGATTCATTGAAGGGATTTTTGCTTATATCCATTAAAATAAAACCAAACAGTTAGAAATCAATAATACTAAGCACATATTTATTAAATTCGATTTTTTAATATTAATATGCAAATTAGCCTTCCCGTTCACACTGTAAACCGCTATTTTGTTGTATATATAAATATAATTGCATGTTGTCAGTATGTAGACATAGTTAACAGTATTAATAATGTAAGACAATTTTATTAATAATTTAGATAAAAATAAAATCATGGAGAATGTGATGTCAATAACTAAGAGAATTGTGACTTGAGTAGGAATATAGTTTCGGTTACAGACAGAAAAACACACAATCTCCATTATAATAAGATATATTGTCTGATCGGTGCACCCAAGGACCGGGCTGAATAGGAAGTGCATGGGGCCAGGTGCAGCCTGGAAACGAAAACAGGATGTGGCCCCGACCGTGAATTTTTAAATTTCAATGAAATTTGCAGCTCTTTATTTATTAAGTGCTTAATTTTAAAATTGAATTTATTTTATTATATTGATTTTATTTAGAAAAAAAATACTTGAAAAAGAAAGTATTTTTTATCAATTAAGATTTGAAGAAAAAAATTCCAGTCCCTAATTTTACATTTCTAAAAAGATCAAGACGAGATGACCACATTAAAAAATTTTAAAAATCAAATTAATTCACCACCTTTAAAAGTTATTTGAAAATTTAAAAGTTATTTTCTTAAAACTCAAACCATAACTTTTGTAGAGTGTTTTCTTATTTCGTTGTTTTAAAAACAATACTTTTCTTTCAATTGATGCAAAAAAAACGTATTTTTTTTCAATTGTCCTATTTTTATTCACTTAAAATTTAATAGTGGAATTTTATACGTCTGGAAAGTAGCACGTTGAACACAATATTTTTGTCATACATAAAGATTTCGAGTATCTAAATGTGTATGATGAAAAATACACTATTCTGCACAACATATTTCCGATATGTTTATATATTTTAAAATTATTACTATCGTTGGTTATTTTTTATTTATGGAAGACTAGAAGTGTTAAATATGGTAAGTCGAAGTGGTCCAATGGCTGAAGCCACTGAACACATGGCCCAAAAGCCAGGTAAGTATATGCTACTGTAAACAAATCTTCGATTGAAACTGAAGGCATGTATGGCAAAATATATTCACTTAGACGAGTCCAATGATAGGTTCTGTAGGTTAAACCATGACGTGTTGTAACGTAGCCGTTCGTCACAGTACCCAATAGATATATTTGTTACGTACTTTCTTACTGCTTCTTACTCTGGTCTTCTATTCTTCCGGCCGTCTTCTGATCGTCTAGTCTTCTGTCTTCTAATGGTTTTCTAATGGTCGGGTATATCTTCTACAGGTCTCGTCTGGTCTTTCTTATCTGGGGATTCCGTGTCTGGTTCTGCTGGGGATCATTTCTTATCAGAAGCCTTGTGTCATTGTTAGCTTTTTAGTAATAACAACAAGACTTCGATTTACCTTTGATGTTATTTTATTCAGGATCCCCAAAACCAGACAAATGCGCGCAAAGAGTCACATCTTGCTAGCTTCTAACTCTGCAACTGACTAACTGCAACTCTCTCTGCAACTGACTAAGTTGCTTACACCTTAAACTGGAAGGGGATTTCTATCACTTCCGATTCCCACGATCATCCCAGAACGCAAGGTGAGAGTGAGGTCAAGCATTGTCACTCACTCTCAAGGCCACCAGCTGCACTGATCGCCATAAGGATTTCTATACTACCTTAAAAAGTAATAGGGATCCAATTAATATGTAACAGTGTTTCTGTGCTCTCACTTATAAGGAACTAGGAAGAGTTCCACAAACTGTTTGTTTTTTGTTTAATCATTGAATTATATCAGTTAATCAGTAAAAATCAAAAGCTAAATTTTGTACATTTAATTATAAACATATTAAGGTGTATATGAGATTTTCAGAGTTATAAGATGACACGTACTTACCTCGACATTCCTATATATATATATATATATATATATATATATATATATTAACGGGTATATAACTAAGTGGATGGTAAAGATTTCTGGTTTGTGATTTTTTTAAAATACATGAAAAATAAATATCCTCTTTTGAGAAAGATATCGGGGAGAAAAGTCACGTTCACACAAAAAATCAGTCTCAAAACGTCGATATAAACTATAAATTATTTTTTTTTAAATAAAATAGAAAAACGGGATAATGATCCCAATCATTCAAGGAATGAGAATTTCGACATTTACCTCTGTTGTAATATTTTGGTGTATATGAGCCGTGCTGAAATCTACCACTTAAATTTATAGACTAAGCGAGGTAACGTCGTTTGAACCTCAGCTGATCAATAGCCCGAATACGTGGTTGGTTAACAATTTAATCGGCTGATATTGACAGACGTCCATTTGCTCTCGTTGACGAAGGACCTGCAAGACTGAGGAGCACCCGGAAACAACCAAAGGATCATACGCAATATTAAGGGAGACTAAGGAGCAACAAAAGGACCCTTCACTAAGGATCACGCTCTGCTTAACACAAAGGATCTCCGCTGGACAACGCTCTTGCGTGAAGCCTAAGGGTAGCCACAAAAACCGTAACACTCCTAGTCCTGCATCTATATAGGACAGGATGGGTCACAGGACCAATTTTAAGTGGAGTAAAGTTGGTTTGAATTTACCGTTTTCCTTCTACTAAACTCGTTGCCTAACCAAGGCTACGTAACACAGTCTGTAGGATGGAAAAAAAAGAAACCACACCTGGCACAGAAACGTTGATGCGAAGTGAAAGACAAATAGCTTCGGCCTTTATTTAACTCCTAGAAGTCCGCCCTGTCGGTGGGGCGTTAGAATACACCGACTGCAACTCTGCAGAGGAGTAGGACTCCCCCAATGGGGCCACCTGTTGGCCGTAGGTGACGACCCGTGATGCTTAAGGACGGAATCCTGGGGGATGAGCAGTCCATGACATGCAACACTCCACTTAGACCCTTACTTAGGCTAGACGGTCGGGCGGAGAGACATCCTCCGATCAATCGGCTGGCCACGTCAAGCCCTAGTACCTATATGATTGCCCCAACCTTATTGCCCTCATGACAACCCCAAGCTCTTTTTTATATATGGGTGAGAGTCTTCGTCCTGGGTATGACGTAAAACTCTATCTGATGGTGAGGTTCCAGTTCTGGGGGTCTAGGGAATTTGGACCACCCCTTCATCCCCATTGCTCCCTGATCCACTCTGACCCGAAGTGGTAGTACCTGTTAAGGTCCCCTCTATGGGCTGAATAGAAAAACATGAGTTTATAAAAAAAATGATATCCATTAAGAATGAATTTTATTTGAAAATTTTGTCGGCTTTAAATGGCCCACTGAAGTTCATATGCCGTAAAACAAACCAAACCAAAGCAAACAAACCTAACTCCTAGAAGCGTCTATTCGGCGTTTTCTGGGTAGAAGGGGAGATAATAAAAAGTTAGTCTTGCAAATCCATTGATTGTTTTGGTCTTACGTTATTGATTTATATTTTAATCACGAATGCAACTAAAGACTTTCCCTTCTCTTACTATTTAAACCCTCATTTTAAAAATATTTTCCAGATAAATAAAATCTTCATTATTTTTGCTCAAAAAGAAAGCACTGATGATTGTGAATGTGCGTTTTTATAGTAAAATTGATTTCAAATGCATTTTTATTGTAAAAAAATCCTGTCCAATGCATTCTTTTTGTTTCAATTATGTTTTTATAGTAAAAATCACTTCCAATTTATCTTTATAATAAAAATTATTGCGAAAGCATTTTTATAATAAAAGTAATTTCCAATGTATTCTTTATGAAAAAATAATTTCAATTACATTTTTATAGTAAAAATCACTTCCAATTTATCTTTATATTAAAAATTATTTCCTAAGAATTTTCATAGTAAATAACGTTTCCTATGCATTTTCATAGTAAAAGTTATATCCAATGTATTTTTATAGTAAAAGTCATTGCCAATGCATTTTTATAGTAAAAGACATTTCTAAAGCATTTTTATTGCAAAAAAATAATTTCCAATGCATTCTTTTGTAAAAAAATATATTTCATTCACATTTTATAGTAAAAATCACCTCCAATTTATTTTTATATCAAAAATAATTTACAAAGCCTTTTCATACTAATTTCCAATGCATTTTATTGTAAAAAAATCATTTCCAATCCCTCCTTTTGTAAAAAAAAAAAAAAAATATTTCAGTTATATTTTTATAGTAAAAGTCACTTCCAATTCATTTTTATAGTGAAAATCATTTCCAATGAATTTAATATAAAAATAATTTCCAATACAAATGCTCGTTAAAAAAATATTTCAATTACATTTTTATAGTAAAAACTATTTCCTACGCATCTTTATAGTAAATATTGTTTCCAATGCATTTTTATAGTATTAATGATGGAAAACACTAGTCGATTCATGACTAATATTAGTTTCTATCTAAACTTTATTGAAAGGCACTCATTAAACTTTCAATCTTTTCTTACCTGTTGTGCTTTTGGGCATCTTTCCAAAATCAACAGTTAATTTATCCTCATCTCTAATCTTCGTCATCAACAGAAGATTTTTGTTTGTTATCTGGATTTCTTTCTCTTAAATTTTTTGTTTAGCTCCTTGGCGGACTTTTTGTATTCTACTATTTTCTTATTCTAACTTCCGGTTGGGATTTTTCATTCATTTGGCACATCCACCACTTCCCGCCAAATTTAGTTTACTTTCTTGGAAGAAAGTCCATCGGCACAACTATTTTAGCCACCGGAGCCAATCAAAACAATATATATGTTAACTCTTGTTCCTTAAAAGTATGACCGTAACCATCTTGCAATACCTTCTGGTTAAAAATTAGCCCGTCCAATTCGTTTTAAAAAAAGAAGAAAAATCAAAATAATTATTTAGTACATAAATATTAATGGATAGTGTATTCCTATATATTAGTACTGGTGTTCCTTAAAAGTACGACCATTATCATCTTGCAACACCCTCTGGTTAAAAATGAGACTGTCCAAACCGTCCAAAATGAAATCAAAAATTATAAATGCTGATTATCTGGTGTTGCTTATCCACCGAATGCTTATTTCTTGGAGTGTCGTCACCTCAGCTAAATAATGGACCATTACGTTTTTTTATCATAAATAAAGAAAGGAAAGAAAAAAAACAAGCTACACAGAAGAAGTAATTCGAAAGAAAGTGAGTAGGGTAAAGCTTGATAGATGGGGTGAGGGTACGGAAGCGATAACGCCAATCTTTTTCAATTTAACATAACAAAAAGATGAAAAAAAGAAAGAAAGAGTGAGATTATTTTACTTTTTACATATTAAACTATTTAGCAATAGCTCTTAAGTAAACATCAAATGTTGAAATAATTAAATTATCATACTGTGGTATATCCAAATGTTCAGCTCATAATAAGAGAATATGCTCATAATGAATATAAATAAATAGACAGCACGGATGTCCATGACACTTCCTCGCCACTCGTCCCTATCAGACGTCGCTCTTGGCATCTACAGTATCCAGTATCCTAGTAAGACTTACGGTTTCCTCTCTTCCCAATAGCCAAAATCTCCGCGCGTTTAACTTGAGATAGGATACTTATAAAATGAAATATGAGTTTTTAAAAAAATCTTTTGTCATTATATTTAAAAACAAAATAAGAACATGGTTCGTTGCAATATCAATCCAGGAAGAATCCCAAATCCAGACGAAACCAGCTTAGAATCAGCCTTGATCCAAGATAGAAGATGGCAGAGAATCAACAGATAGTAGCGAACTGTTACTACACTCTCGTCGGAACGGACGTACCTGGAGAGAAGGAAACAAAGAAATAACACCGTTAATTACGACGATAGATACGCGTGCGTAAATGAGTTTGTATCAATGCGTCGTAATCTGGCACCGACAATGAGCAGAGGCACATAACTACGTCTGGCCAAATCGGGCACTCGGTCTACAGATTATTCAAAATTCTAATCTATTTTCTGATTTA
>CM042167.1:35925764-35928264 GCA_023376005.1 Doryteuthis pealeii
ACCGTCGTAGAAAATGGACACACCAAGACGAGTTCAAATCCTGGGCGAGGTTACGTTCCACCTAGCGCTAATACACTTGGGAAAAGCTTTGCATCCAACTATTCTCCCTCCAGCTATGGGTAACTAGTGGGAAAGACATATCTTTAACCTTGGAATGGCATCTCGTCTAGGAGAAGGAAAACTCTGAATTCAGACTTGTTAAAACCCCGCTTAAGAAACTGACAGTGTGTCGCATTCTGCACGTACGGAGGACTTGGAAAATACATTTATAAAGAATAAAAGATAATAAAACAAACATATAGAAAACTAATTGTGTATTAATATATAAATATATATATATATATATATATATATATATATATATATATACTTTGGTGCGGTGCCAAGTTTCTTGGTACAAGGTGATTCTAGGCTGGTCCTAATTCTCTACCAGTAGTTTTTTGTAGAGTTCAGGTTCCGTATGAGAGCTCAATGTTTAATTATTGTAAACAGAGCAAAGTTATTTGGGAATAAAAGGCCTTAAATACCATGGGTATCGTGGTTATGGACCATTTCCACTTGTGAGTATGCCCACGAGCTTCTTCAGACCACTGATATCTTTTATTTAGACAGGCATACTCACGAGTGGAAATGGTCCATAACCACGATACCCATGGTATTTAAGGCCTTTTTATTCACAAATATAATATATATATATATATATATATATATATATATATATATTGTGATAAAACCAGACATTTTGTAAGTTAGGCCTATTTATTTAAGTCAACCTATATTATATATATATATATATATATATATGGTAGAAATGTGAGGAGGTTAATCCGACAGTATGTGGAGAAAAGTAAACAAACACGGATGTTATCTAAAAAATGAGAATTTCCATCATTGGAGTAAGAACTATATCCAAGTCCTGAAGATGGTCTAATAAGAGACCGAAACGTTGCACCGTCGACAATAAACATCAAGTTTCCACAACATCCCGTGTTTGTCTACTTTTCTCCACACACACCACATATATATATATATATATATATATATATATATATATATATATATAGAGAGAGAGAGAGAGAGAGAGAGAGGGAGTGTGTGTGTGACCAAAAAAAACAGGCCTGACTTTCAAAAGAAAGTCTGTTTTTTGGTTTTTTTTTATCATCCAGTATATAGATATAGATATAGATGAGCGAATTATTCTTTAAAATTTTTTGAATTCCAGGTAATGCCGAGTAGTCTTGACACACTTTTATAGAATTGAACATTTTTCCATATCCTTATTGATGGAGCCCATTAAGAGTGAAACATCAGAATAAATATACAAACTTTTAAAGACACACATAATAGATAGATAGACAGATAGACATGAATACGCTAAGATAGATTGATAGAGATGTAAACGAAGTAATGTATATAGATAGACAGGTAGGTAGATAGATATGTAGAAACTGAGTGATATATATATATATATATATATATATATATATATATATATATATATATATATATATGGTAAAGAATAAAGAAAAAAATGTGGACGAAAGAACTTAGACAGGTAGATGTAGGAGATATATTTCGCTGTGCCTTGGGCACGGATTCTTCAATCTTTTTCCTATTGAAGAAGCCGTGCTCTTGGCACAGTTAAATATATTTCCTACATCTACTTGTCTGAGTTTGTTCTTTTGTCCACATTTCCCCTCTTCTGTACTACATTCTGTTGGATTTACTCCAATCGTCCTATCCTCATATATATATATAATATATATATATATATATATATATATATATATATTCTACACATCGAGCCATCCTTTACTGGGATTACACTTGTCAAGTTTATTTCTATAAGAAAAAGTATCGAATTTTATGCGATACATGCGTTGTAAGTGCCTTCAAGTAAAAATTTAATATATATATATATATATATATATATATATATATATATATATATATATATATATATATATATATATATAAAATGTTGTTCTGGTTCCAGCGGGAGAAAATTCAATATTTTATAAAAAAAAAAAGAAGGTCCGCAAAATGTATTATGTTTTCAGAAAAAAATTTAAAATGATTTTTATCTTACATATGCGACACGTGTTTCTGATCTGTTGTCTTCTTTAGGCATTGAATTATTGTTTTGGCAGAATATGTCTGATATTTGATAGGTTTTGTATGTTTTTGTAACTTACTTTTTTATTATAATGGTTGTGTAATAACGGTTGAACGCTACGTTATTTTTTTCAATCCTTGCGTGCGATTTCTAATTGATTTTAAATCGCATATATATATATATATATATATATATATATATATATATATATATATGTGTGTGTGTGTGTGTGTGTGTGTGTGTGTGTGTGTGTGTGAAGAAAGGAAGTGAATCCGACGGTATGTAATATATCAAGGAAAATGAAAACACACAGGTTTAAATGGGTTAAGTGGTGAGTTTATTGGCCGACGCTGCAGTGTTTCGATCTATTAATTAGATCATCTT
>CM042167.1:35935764-35958264 GCA_023376005.1 Doryteuthis pealeii
GTTCGAAAAACATTTTTTTTTCAAATTCTTTTTGATGTTAGTTTCTCCGGAGAATAGAGAGAGATCCGGGAAAATTTTGAAATGTATTTCTATGTTAAATTTCACAACCAACAACCTGTAGCTTAAATGGGGTCAAATATGATTTATGGTTTCATCCGGCCGTTTTTTTTAAATAATTTATTCGCTTTGCTAACTCTCTTTTCCCTAATCTCAATTATCTACCCAGAGCTGAATGGGTGAACCAATGGGTCACATTGTGTTTAATATATACATATCGTGGTGACCGACAAAAATACGGCGGGAATGCCCACATTGGAAAATAATGTAACAACTTTCGCTTCTCTTTTTTGCAAAATCAAGGTTTTTTTTTAAAAACTTATTTGACGTTTATCTCCGATCACAAACACCACGGAGTAAACGGGCTCTACAGATGATTTTCGTAAAATCGAAATATTGATCAATATCAGCTATGATTATGTTATAAATTGTTCTCTCTTTAACAGCATTGTGTGGTGTTTTCATTCCATCTTTTTCATACTCATACTGTCGGATTCATTTCCTTTCTTTATATATATATAATATATATATATATATATATATATATATATAAAGAGATAGATAGATAGATAGAGAAAGAGAGAGAGAGAGAGAGATAGTGAGGGAGAAAGAGAGAGAGGGGGGAGGCTATATGCGTATCAGTATACGGTAGGATGTGTATCATGAACTTTTCCCTCCACGGACAGAAGGCAGTTCCTATCTAAAATGCGACACCGTCGCCTAGAGAGTTTGGACAGTTAGAATGGCGGTCAAGGGCCAAATTGTTGGCGAATTCCTTCTGGCTTTTCCTCTCCCCGATGCCCTCGGTGATGGTAATCGATAAAATGACCAATGGTTCCAGCGCTGTGGTCAGTCAAGCATGAAATGGAAGGACAACAAGACAGTTTGATGGACAATCGGACAGTTTAGGGTCTTTCGCCCAGCCCTCGGAACAAATGATAATCCTTATACATCCAGAGAGAGAGAGAGAGAGAGAGAGAGTGAGAGAGAGAGGGTGATGTCAGATTTTAAGAAATAAGATATATATATATATTAGAGAGAGAGGGAGGGAGAGAGAGGGAGAGGAGAAAGAGAAAGAAAGTGAAAGTGATATACATAATATATATATATATATATATATATATATATATTCTGAGATTCGCTTTTATTACACGCACACACACACACACACACACACACACACATATATATATATATATATATATGTAATTCTCTCTCACCTTAAAGACCCTAATCTGTCAGGTTTAAAGAAACAAATATCACCCACGCACATACACAAACACACAGTCACACAAACATACACGCACACGCACGCACACACACACACACACACACACACAACATATATATAATATATATATATATATATATATATATATGCGTGTGTGTATGTGTGTGTTTCTTTCTTTAAAACCTGACAGTTTAGTGTCTTTCGGCCAGCCCTCTGAACAAATGAGAGAGAAGGAGAGAGGGAGAGAGAGTGAACTTTATATATATATATATATATATATATATATATATATATATATATATATATATATATATATATAAAAACAATAAGTCATCCACAGACACTGTGTTTCCGCGTTTCATGCCTCTTAAGTGTGCCTAGACACAACAACAATCTATCCGACTGACTTTTTGTCCGACTGACTTCTTAACCACTCGGCCATTTGGCAGCTGCCGTAAAGGTGTTTAAACTATTAATTACATACCTTTGTTTATAAATTTTACGATCACCAGAGAGATCCTGTCTGTTTAGAGACGATCATTGCTTTATATATGCTGGCAATGAAAGTTAATTCAAGTCGCCCCTAGAGAGCTCTACCGAGTTTTGGGAGCATATAATAATAAGTCATCCACAGAAACCGTGTTTCGGCGTTTCACGCCTCTTCAGGATTGAAATCCCACTGACTTTTTCTCCGCCCGACTTCGTAACATACTGGCCATGTGGTAGCTGCCGTAAAGGGGTGGTGATTAAACTATTAAACACACACACACACACACACTCACACACACACACACACACACACACACATATATATATATAAAGATAAATCTAATGAGTCAGACGAACCTACTATTAGTTAGATCTTAGCCCTGAAGAGCTTTAAGCGAAACTAATAGTAGGTTCGTCTGACTCATTAGATTTATCTTTATTATTTGCTCTACTTAGGTATTGAGCACTTTTTACTTATTAGCTATTCTCCTAGCGGTTATATGAATATATATATATATATTATATACATATATATACATATAAATTGTTTTTTCTTTTGACCAAATACTGTACCAATAGATTTTTTTTTGTTGGTACGAATATCTTGGTCTTTTTTTTTATCAAAATTTTTTTTCTCCCCGGTTGATGTTTGGTTGTATATTTTTACAATCAAACTATTTGCTGGTTTTTTTTTCTCACCACAAGGATTTACCAACACGGTTGGTATATATATAATATATATATATATATATATATATATATTTCTCAGCTTTGCGATTTTCAAACCACGCGAGAAACCTGAAACTGTCACTTACCAAACGCCGTATGTTTTAGCGACCACAATTCATATATTATATATATATATATATATATATATATGTGTGTGTGTGTGTGTGTGTGTGTGTGTGTGTATGTGTGTGCGTGCTGATAAAATGCCTATAAACTCTACACATAAGCACATTGTGTTCCTTGTTTTTCTCTTCGGTTTATACTGTCATACAAGGTCATTTTTTTCTGCTTTTTACGAACGTTCTTTCTAAGCATTCTCTTATATATTTTTTCATCATTTGCCGCTGAATGCCTAACTCTTCAAATATACATCCCCCCATCCCCGTCTCTCCAATTTTCAGATCGTCCTTACTCTCCTTACGATTTTCTCCTTGCTCTCCTTTTTATATATTTTTCGACGACTATCCCCCGTTATTACCTATTTGATCCATTATTAACCGACAAAGAAAACAAAACAAAAATAAAAAGAAGAGAAAAAACATACAAAAAATAAAGATTCGTAACAATGTAATATAATAAACAAATAAATAAAGGGAAATCCAATAAGTATTATTCTTTTTCCTTTCACCGAAGGAAAAAAAAATGAAAAAAAAAAAGAAAGTATTCCTGCTTCCCTGCCGTGTCGACGTGTGGCTGCTTATCGCGTTATTGATTTTGAATTGTCGAAAATTACCGCTAAGTGACGGAAAGATGGCGTTCTTTGCAACATCCGCTGGGGACAGCTTCAATCAGAAACGATCGAAACAAACGAATAGCAAGAAAAATGGAATGTTAAAAAGCATTTATGACGAAGTGAGCAATTTCGAGATTAATCCTTTAACTGCCGTTTGCGACAAGAGTCGAATTTATTACATTTCGCCATGTGCGATTGGAGTTGAATTCCGAGAATTATGCATTGTGACTATATCTGAATTTTTAGCATGGTGCCGTGTGCGACTATAGTCGAATTACCGGCATTGTTCCATGGGATTATAGCTGATTTCACAGTGTGCGAATATTTCATCTAAATTATTAAATTCAGAAATACTCTAAAATTACATAAAATAAATAATATATACACATACATACACACATTTACATATATATATATATATATATATATATATATATATATATACATACATACACATAAACATACATAAATATGTATATATATATATTCACATATGTATATATCTATACACACACAATTATATAATCACTTATGCATGTATATATACACACACATATCAATATATATAATCACTCATGCTTATATCTATAAACACATACACATTTATAATCACTCATGCATATATCTATACACATTCACATGTACATATATAATCATATATGCATATATCTATATAAATATACACACATATCTATAAACACACACATATACATATATATAAAATTTCATATACATATGTCTATACACACACAAATATATAATCACATATGCATATATTTATACACACACACATATATATGTATATAATCACATATACATATATCTATATATACATAAACAGACTTATATATATATAATAATTTATGAATATATGTATATACACATAAACACATATATCTACACACACACACACATATATATATATATATATGAGTTAAGAGTAAGGAAATGAATCCGACGTTGTGCATTGTGACTATATCTGAATTCTTAGCATCCGACTACCTGGATAGAGTCAGCCTGGCCCCCATTGTACGCGTAACATAGTAGCATGGTCGCGTGTGCCTTCCGTAGAACTGTCCTCCGCATAGTACCGTGTGCGACTCTAGTCGAATTCCGGCATTGTGCCATTCAAGTATAACTGAATTCTCCGCATAGTACCATGTGCGACTATAGTCGAATTCCCGGCATTGTGCCATTCAAGTATAACTGAATTCTCCGCATAGACCTGCGACTATAGTCGAATTCCCGGCATTGTGCCATTCAAGTATAACTGAATTCTCCGCATAGTACCGTGTGCGACTATAGTCGAATTCCCGGCATTGTGCCATTCAAATATAACTGAATTCTTCGCATAGTACCGTGTGCGACTATAGTCGAATTCTTAACAATGTGCATTGTGACTGTCTGAATTTTTAGTATGGTACCGTATGTGACTATAGTTGAATTCCCAGTCTTGTACCGCGCGATCATAGTCAAATGCCTAGCATTGGGCCATGTGCAATTAGAGTTGGATACTTGACGTTGTGTATTGTAACTATAGTGGTATATATTTCATTTTGCCCTATACAATGAAAGTCGAATTACTAGCATTGTATCGTTGGGAATTATAGTTGAATTTCTGCCATTGTATCGTGTGCGACTATAGTTGAATTCCCGGGATTGTGCCATGTTACTATAGCTGAATTTATTGCATTGTGCCTTGCAACTACTGCCGGATTCCTAGCATGGTGCCACCTGTGAATAGAGTCGAATTCTTAGCATTGGAATTCATGCACCTAAAGTAAAACTCCTAGAATTGTGCCTTACGAATATAGTCGAATTTCCGGCATTGCACCATGTGACTATAATCAAATTCCTGGTATTTTACCATGTGCGACTCTAGTTGACTTCTTAGTAGTTGTGCATTGTAACGATAGTTTAATTTATTCCATGCTGTGTGTGACTATAGTCGAATTCCTAGAATTCTGCCTTGCAACTTTCGTCGAATTCCGAGCATTGTGCCTTGCGAAAATCCTTTGAATTTATTGCATTGTACCGGGTGAATCTGTAGTCGAATTCTTAGCATTGTACCTCATGAGCATATGTGAATTCTTAGTATGGTGACGTGTGCGACTATAGTCGAATTCCTAGCATTGTGTCTTGTGTGTATAATTATCAACACTGTTCCTAGCGACTAATCCTCAGCTATGAGATACATAGAACCACTAATATTCTAAAAGATAGCTTTGATATTAAATAACCCATTAAAACAAAGAAAAATAAAGTCCAATTCCTAGCATGTGCCATATGCAACTCTAGTCGAATTCCTAGTATAGTGCCGAGTGATACAATACATGAAGTCTTTGTTACGTTTTTTGTAGTCATTTTTAGGCTTCAAGTGAGAGCACTTTACAGTGTTAAGCAGAGGCTGATCTTTAGTGAATAATCCTTTGGTTGTTCCCCGGTGTCCCTTAGTGTTGGGTAAAATTCTTTGGACTTTCGTTGGTGTACCTTAGAGTTGGGCAGAATCCTTTGGTTGAGCAAAGTCATCGGTTGCAGGTCCGTTCGTCAATGTCGAATACGAAAGGCTTTCAAGATCGGCGATTAAATAGTTAGCTAACCACGTATTCTAACTGTTGATTGACTGGCTTTAATCAACGCTCCTACACAGAGTCTATAAGTTTAAGTGTTGGACATCAGCATACCTTATATCACAAAATATTGGCCACCTCACATAGTGTAATGTCTAGAAAGTTGGATTCGCAAACCATTGTTAGTGAGTTCGGTTCTCATTGGGGGTCCCATACTTCTGGCATTGTGCCACTTCTAAGTTAAGGTTAGTAACTACATATATATACGTGGTGTAATGGTTAGCAAGTTCGATTCTCATTGGGAGCCCCATACGTCTGGCATTGTTTCACTTCAAAGCTATGGTTAGTAAATAACTATATCACAAAATTTGGGCAGCTTACGTAGTGTAATGGTTAACAAGTTGGATTTTCAAACCATTTATAATGAGCTCGATTCTTCTGGCCTTGTGCCACTTCTAAGCTAAGGTTAGTCAATAACTATATCACAAAAAATTCCAACAGTCTTGACTTTGTGGCATATGCAATTCTTGTTGAATTGTGCTCAACTATAATTGAATACCAAATTTTGTGCCGTACGCTACAATATTCGAATACAAACCATGTACCAGTCGAATTACTAGCATTATTCCATATATATCTATCATTGAATTCTTATGTTATATGTAGCCTATTAATTATGTAAGGTAAGTGTAGTTTAGAATCAGAATAACGGTCTAATGGAAAGCAAAAGAAAATGACTGACACTTTCTAACCCTTTGTTGACCACTCTTCTGGTTTGCCAGAGCGAGCCGTATGAAAGTAGCTTAGAACGTCAAATTTGGCTGGGTGAGAGGTCGAGTTTAGAAACAAAAGTGGATAAAATTCAAACGAATTCAATCAATTAATAAGTCGCCTCGGTTTATTAAAGAAGTTTCATCAGAAATGTTTGACGAAGCTTCGTTTTGAAGGTACTGTTGCTTATCTGCTACACAAATGCAAAATATACCGTAGCCCTAATCTGACTTCTTTCCTCTGGAACACCAATAGCAGTAAGATTGCAATACCTTCTACTCACATGGATCCCCAAATGGGTTAAAAGGAGCTCCTTAGCTTTGGTCGGCAACCCATCAAAGTCAACGGAAAGTCTGACACAAAACCTCTGCCCCCTTTCAACGAAAGTCTAGGGGAGTAAACCCCGAAAACAAATCAGGAGCCCCTAAAGGTAGTGTGATGCTGAAATCCAGTGCTACCCATCAACTCCTGCGACACTACCGTTGCCAAACCGCATTGGTACGTTACCTTTCCTTTGGATCACAGCGGCAGTGTGGAGGGGGGATTTGCTGCAGGGGCAACAGCTTATCCGCCATGCGAATCCATCCAGGCTATGTAGTTCAAAGAAAAAAAACTTTGACACTGCTCCAACGTCTCCCGTAGACGAAAGGCTGCCAACTAATACACCGAGACAAAAATTAATTGATTGAAATTGTTTATGTTTCATCCACTTTTATTTCTCAACTTTTACAAACATTTTGTTGGATTCTACTCTCTCTGTTATCTCTCTCACACACACACACACACACACACATACACACATATATATATATATATATATATATATATATGGTGAGTGTTGGTGTGTATATATTATATTAGTATATATATGCATATATGAATGTCTATAATATATATGATTTGGGATTTAGTGTGAAGCATGGGTGTGAAATATATAAGAAACTTAGTTTGTGGGATGTTAAGTTTCATTTTATTTCATTCTAATATTTCGGAGACTTGACTCTGCTTCTTGAGAGGAATGTAGACTGAGTCTACATTGCTCATGAATAATGGAGTATTATGCTGACTGAGTAGTGTTATACCAGTAGCAGTGGTTTAACTTCTTCACGCCGCTGGTGAGTATTGTATTTTGTTAATGTTATAATGATTCCATTTCATTTCCAACCTCCGTTTGATTATTTCTCATTTAGTAACGTTTGTTAGGTTACAACAAATTTTCTAACGAGCATCTTTTTAGAGACCCTAGCAGTCTCAAAACTATATTCAAAACTAGAAGTGTGTAGAGGGTGCAATTTTTTAAAGCTAGTCTCGCAGATTTATTATTACTTATCACAAGTTAGATCCTCAGTGGATGCCTCATAAAATCCCACGTAAAATATATAACAATATGGTGAATGAAATTTAATTATAATAATTTACAATTTTTTAAAAACTACAACTATAAATGAGGCGATTAATTCATCAAATCTCAAAACATCATAATTTCAATTACATTCTGTTACTATACAATTTTATTTTTTCAAATTATTTTACACAAATATAAATCAAATATATCAATAATTTTTGCTCAAACCAAGCCCTGGTGATAGTGAATATATATATATATAATATATATATATAATATATATATATATATATATATTGTCGTTAATTGTTTTTTTTGAAGTTTCCTCTGGACATACATATATACACAACTGCCCTTTATATATGTACTAGCTGCGGCTACCCGTGTCGCCGGGATAGAGGGTATTTTTAAGTTAGTCCCGCAGTTCCATTATTTCTGAACCTGATTGAATACCCTATGAATAAAAAAATAGACCTTAGATTGATCTAGCCACTCTGGAAAGAAATGTTAATCTCTACAATATAAATATTAAATAAACAAAAAAATTCATGCTGTTATCATTTAATTTTATTTCTTTAATTATCTTCACGAATATAAATCAAATCTCTATCATTTATGCCCAAAAACCGAACCCTGGTGATATTTAATGTGTAGTTTCTTCTTGTGTTAATTGCATTTATACATACAACAATTGCCCCTGATAGATAGATAGATAGATAGATAGATAGATAGATGTCATTGCGAATAAAATAGGTTTTTTTCTTTTTGATTTTTTTAAAATAAAGAAATGCTTTGTCATCATTATACTATAGAAATGCATTGGAAATTATTTTGCTATAAAAAAAGAAAAAATATCGCAAATTATTTCATAATAGTTATGCAATGTTAATCATTTTGCTACAGAAATGTGTTGTGTAATCATGGTACACACTTAGATGTGTCTTGCATTTTTCTTTCCTTCGTGCGCAATAAACACTTGTTTTATTTTATTTATTTTAAATTTGTTTTATTTTTTTTCCCGCCTAAAATTTCCAATCACATCTTAAACTCATTTTCTGAATTCTTTATGTTTATATCTTCAAGTTCGCATTATTTTCGTTTTTTTTTTTTTTTTTTTTTATTTTTTCATTTTTCTGAATCTTTTTTTTCCTTCTTGTTTGTCTATAATTTTCTATCTTTTCAATTCTTTTTTTTTATTTCATTCATTTTTTTTCTTCAATCATTTTGTCCTTCATTCTTTCGGCATTCATTCGTTTATTTATTCATCAATTGTGTTTCATTCCTTCAACTTATCTCAATTTTCTCACGTAGATCTTTCCCGCCGTTTTATTGTTTGTTTTTTTGTTTTGTGTTTTGTTTTGTTTTTTGTTTCAATGTTTTTTTTCCTTTTTGCTTCTCTTTCTAAACGTTTTCTATTCATCTTTATGAATTTATTGATTAATTTCTATTGCTTTTGATATATATATATATATATATAATATATATGGGGGGTGTATAGAAAAATATGTATATATGTACATATATATATATATATATATATATATATATATATATATGCCGAGGTGTATATACATATAAATATGTGTGTGTGTGTGTAATAGTACATTGATATATATATATATATATATATATATATATATATATATATTATATATATACATATATATACATATATATATATATATATACATATGTATATATATATAATTAAATATACATATATATACATATATATAATATATATATATATATAATATATAATACATGCATATAACATATATCCATATGCACACACACACACACACACATGCACATATATATATATATATATATATATATATATATATATATATACATACATGTATTATATGTACAAATATATCATATATCTATATGTATGCATATTCCTACATATATACAAGTATATACATACATATACAAATATGTTTATTTATATAGGCATACATACATATGCACACACAAATATATATATGTGCGTGCGTTCCTATATATATTATATATATATATATATATATATATATATATATATATATATATATATATATATATATATATATATATACTTAAATACATATATACGTACACACCATACACACACACACATATATATATATATATACAAATATACATAAATTTATGTTTACACACGCACTTATCATCCCCTATATATATATATATATATATATATATATATATATATATATATATATATATATATATATGTCAACATTAATCATTTTTTCTATGAATTAAATCTCCGCACCTATTTTGCGGTATTCGTTTGATTTTTTGTCTTTGTTGAATATTTCTTCTTCGTGTTTTGATTATTTTTAATTATTACTTTTTTATTACAAGATTTTCCTTTTTCAATGTTCCTCTTATCTGTTTCATTTTTTATTTTTTCTCTCTCTTTTTATTCTCCTCTTTTCTTCTCTCTCCCTTCTTTCTTCTTTCTTCCCTTATACACAGTGCGTCATAAAACTATCGAGTTTGAAGCTGTATTTACCAAGATATAAATCAACAATAAATGGAACGTTCATTTTTCCAAATACAAGGTGTGTCATGAAATTATCGAGTTTGAAGCTGTATTTACCAAGATAGAAATGAACAATGAACGGAACGTTAATTTTTTTTTCAGAATAAAATGAATGTTATAAAATTATCGTGATTGAAGCTGTATTTACCAAGATAGAAATGAACAATGAATGGAACGTTAATTTTCTCAGAATAAAGGTGTGTCATAAATACTCCATTGAGTTTGAAGCTGTATTTACAAAGATGACATGAACAATGAACGGAACGTTAATTTATTTCAGAATACAAGGTGTGTCATAAAAGTGCCGAGTTTGAAGCTGTATTTACCAAGATAGAATGAACAATGAATGGAACGTTAATTTTTTCAGAATACAAGGTGTATCCAAATATACAAAAATCTCGATACTTTTTTGACACACCTTGTTATATCAGTTTGTTCATGTATTTCTGTTTTCTACTATCTTCCTCTCTCTCTTTCTCTTTTACCGTTTTTCTGTCTGCCTGTCTGTCTGCCTGTCGGTCTGTCTCTGTCTCTGTCTCTCTCCTCTCTCTCTCTCTCTCTCTCTCTCTCTCTCTCTCTCTCTCTCTCTCTCTCTTTCATTCTTTTATCCTTTTTCTTTCCAATTCTTTCTGTCTTTATTTCTTTCCGTCTTAAAAATACTTTTTTCCCTCTCTTTTTCTTTCTCTGTTTATATATTTAGTATTTCTTTTCTTTCCTTCATTTTCTTATTCATGGGCGTATATCTTATTTTTATTCTTCATTTTTGGTATTTCTTTCTTTTTTTTTCTTTCAATTTCTTTCTTTATTTTCTTCTCGCTGTTATTTATGCATTCTTTCGTATATACTTTTCTTCTTCGTGTGTGTATATCTTTGAAAAGGAGTGAAAAAGAAGAAAGAAGCCGCCACGGAAAAGAGAGCCAACAGGAAGGAGAGACAACAGCAACTCCAGCGAGCATAACCGTCTGTTTGAAGACAACGCACCAGAGATTGCCATTTAAAAATTGGTCTGTTCAGCCACTCTAGCAGTTGCAGATAATAAAAAAAAAGAAAAGAAAAAACAAAAATTGGACACCACACCATCGTCTTTAGTAGACGGAAGGACGCCAACAATATTATATCTTTATATTTACTTTTCCTCTTTCTTTACATCTATATGTAATTTCTTTTTTGTCTTCATTCATTCGTTCGTTCTTTTTTTTTTTTTTCTTTCTTTCCATTCATTTTTTCTTCTTACTTTCTTCTGCATTAAACGTCATGATATCTTCGTTTTTCTTTCATTCTTTTTTTTTACGTTGTTTCTTTTATTTTTTCTACTCCAAACACAATCTATTTATTTACTAGCAGGACCTGTGGATATAGCACAGTATGATAATTTAATTATTACAACGTTTGATATGTTTTTTTTCTGTCCAGTTTGTCCTTTCTTTCTTTCTAATAAAACGTAATGGTCCATTATTTAGCTGGGGTGAAAACTCATGAGAAATAGGAATTCGGCAAATCAAGCGACGCCATATAATCAGGATTTACATTTTTGCATTTTAATTCTACCTCTCACTCTTTTTTTTCTTTCCTTCCTCTTTTCATCTTTTTCATTATGTTAATATATAGTGTTGTATGTTTTTTTCATTCAATCCAGTAGCATTTTCGCCAATATTAAACATTGTCTTCATTTTATCAGGTCTCAGTTTTCCCCTTTTATTTTTCAAACACAACTTGAAGTAATTTCTGTACTTTTTGTCTTTCCATCCACCCCTCCAATACCCAAATTACTTTTTCTAAATCATCTTAACATGCGTTTCTTCGGGCATGAGCACGAACACCACGAATCTAGCCCCAAGTTCGCTCTGCCCTACTGCCAGCACGTCTTCACCCCGCTTGCTTTAAAACAAAGTTCTTTCAGCTCACTACCAAAAGCGATTTCACAACTGCCTGGACGACCGACAAGAGAAGACAGTGTACAAGAATAGGAGAAGAAAAAAAACGGAGGAATAAAAGAAATAAAAAAGAAGAAAAAAAATTATGATGCAAAAACAAAAAACAAAAAACAAAATGGCGAATGAATAATCGAAAACGAGGCTCGGGATTGAAAGAGGAAAAGTGAACACAGATAATATGGCGCGAAATCTGTATGGAGAGAGAAGCGGTAAGGGCGGGAATTGATGAAATTTAATCGCAATGACGATGGCAGCTATGGCAATAATGGATTATTGTGAAAAAAAATTAAAAAGAGAGAAAGAAAGAAAAACAAATCGATCAATTAAGAAAGAAAGGAAGATGAAATAATGATATTAATGGCATAATGTAAAAATGATAAGAATGTATGGATCACGTTAGTAATGATAAAATATAAAACGTTTTGATCAAATAAAACGTGATTAGGAAATTTTACGTAGGCATGATAATAAACTGTTGTTATTCTCTTAACGCATTCTCCTTAACGCATAGGAAATACATGGTACGCTATAAATAATTTATCAGCCATAAAGAAATCCAAACTCACGGACAAGTTAAAGAGACAAATTCTTGCAGGCCGCTGTCGTGTCAGTACTGAATGTACGGCTGCACCACCTGGACCCTAACGAAGGTACTAGAGAACAGACTAGATGGGAGCTGCATAAGAATGTTGTGTGTGATCCTGAACAAGACGTGGAAAACAACACCCCCCACGAGAAAATAGCTGTACGGCCACCTGCCACATATCACCCAAACCATCCGAGTAAGACGGACAAGACACACAGGACACTACTGGAGAAGCAAGGACGAACTCATAAGCGACGTCCTCCTGTAGAAGCCAGCACATGGACACGCCAGTGTGGGCTGACCAGCAAAGATGTACATTGACCAGCTATGTGCGATACAGGATACTGTGTAGAGGACCTCCTGAGAGTGATGAGTGATAGGGACGGATGGAGAGAGATTGTCATGGATATCCGTGCTAACAGGGCGACATGATGATGATGATAATGATGATGATGATGATGATGATGATGATTCTCCTTAATGTTGCATTGCTATAATTACGCTTCACTTGTTTTGATTTGGTAGTGAGATCGATCCTCACTGGGAGCCCATACTTATGTTCTTGTACCAAACAGTATATATATATATATATATATATATATATATATATATATATGGAAGACCAGTGCAACAGAAAACGGATCATAAACTACTCATAACTATATTTTTAAAAAAAGTGCTGAATGATTGTGTAGCGCCAAATGGACCTGACACTTTTGAGTGGATAGCCACTCAAAAGCGTCAGGTCCGTTTGGCGCTGGACAATCATTCAGCACTTTTTTTTATATAGTGATGAGTAGTTTATGATCCGTTTCTTGTTGCACTGGTCTTCCATATATCTCTTATTATAATGGAGATTGTGGGTTTGTCTGTCTGTAACCGAAACTATATTACTATACAAGTCAATATTCCCTTTATTATTTACATCACAATCTCCATGATTTTATTTATATTTAAACCTCAATTATTAATAAAATTGCTTCACCCTTTTATTAGTGTTGTCCATATCTACATATAAATAACATGCAATTGTATTTGTATATACAAAAAATAGCGGTTTACAGTGTGAATGGGAAGGCTAATTTGCATATTGATATTAAAAATGTGATTTTATTAAATATGTGCTTAGTATTATTGATTTCTAATTGTTTGGTTTTATTTTAATGAATATAAGCAAAAATCTCTTCAATGAATCTTAAATGAAATCCAATAATAAGAAAAAATAACTGTCATTTTATTCTTTATTTCCTGATTTAACTAAATAGTTAAATAAGTAAAATTCAGCAATGAAAGACGGGAGTGATGAAGATTAAGTTTCATTTCTATTTTCTATTATACCCCCACTCTGTTACATATCTTTTTATCTGCCTTCTATTAGACTTTCTAATTTAATATGGTATTTTCATTACATTAAAACTTAAATACTTGCACCCGGAGGGTGCATATATTTGCTAGTATATATAAATACTGTTTGGTAGAGAACAGAAGTATGGGCTCCCAGTGAGGATCGATCTCACTACCAATAGTCACTACCTAAGATACATTAGTCATTTACATTTAAGGATTTTTTTTCTTTTCTCAGACACTCAAATCAGTTTTAGCTTCCCTTTCCTATCACTCTGTGATCAGGGAGTTGGTCGTTGGCTTGGTTGATTAATCCCATGACTCTAAGTTTCACGTTGTTTCGCAGAAAAGCGAAATAATCAAGTGAAAACGTGTAAAATAAGAGAGAGAGACAGATAGATAGTGAGAGAGAGAGAGAGATTAAGAGAGAAATAAACAGAGAGAGAGAGAGAAAGAGAAAGAAAGAAAGGGAGAGAGAGAGAGAGAGAGAGAGAGAGAGAGAGAGAAGAGAAAGAAAGATCTAATATCAACAATAGGTAACTCCATAACTTTAATTTATTCATATAACTATAAGCCCTAATATAAATAAATAAATTCCGAATCCATCCTTGTAGAAGAACAGTAGTGGTACTATTTAACCCATAGGTTATAAAATAATCAATGAAACGAGCGAGATAACGTTTTGAGCTGTGAATCCGGAAGTATCCAATTATTTTATATTTCTTCACTCTTTCTGGATTTTAATCGTTACAACAATATATATATATATATACACACACACGTGTCTGTGGATTACTTATTTATTATATATATACTCCTACTTTGGTCGAGTACTTTAAATAGGGATCTAATTTCATCGTTCTTGCGTGTAGCTAAACCTCGCTTTGTTTACAAATGATTGAGGCCTCTAGTGAATTCATTTCCACTTAGAAATGTAGCGATTAGATATTCTCCTATATTTGACAGCTGCATCTGGCCGCACGGGTAAGAAGATTGACGAACGAAAGTTCATTCGGGTCTCAAACCCGGCCGGGTAGTTGTTAATTTGTTAATGTATAACCACACTGATGAGAGGTGATACCTCGAAACACGTGTCTGTGGATTACTATATATATTATATATATATATATAATATATATGAGAGAGAGAGAGAGAGAGATTTGATATCGACAATAGGTCACTCCGTGAACGTTATCTTTATTGATAGAACTAAACATCCTAATACAAATAAATGTTTTCTCACCTGATTTCAATTTCATGATTTAAGTTTGGAGCGATATTGCAGTAAGTGTTGAACACACTTACTACAATATCGCTGTCAAATACGTTAACCACTACGCCAAGGAGACACATGATTGTAACCCTTATGATCCTCGCTAGGGGTTGATTATATGAAATTTCGTTTTTGTATCTTGTATAAATTATTATTTTTTGTCAGCGACTCAAATCAGTTTTTGGCTTTACTTTCTTTTCACTCAGGGATGGGATGGGGTTGGTGAAATAGCGTAATTTGATTTCTGGGCACCACAGGGCGTGTCCGAACCAGCGAAGCCTTCAACACACTTGGCAAAATCATTTCACAGTGACCAGCCAGGTCTTAAGCTGACTGGCCTGGCGTTTTCTTCATCGACGAAGAGAGGTTGGGGATATGACCTTGTTGATCGTTTCTGCTTCAGTGGCGCCGCAGGGCGGGTTCGAACCAGAGGAAACTTCAGCACATTTGGCACAATATAAAAAAGTAAAGTGGCCGGGTGGCCTATAGTCGGTATAAACCAAACAGCGAGGGTGTCTATCCCCCTTTCAAAAGCGCTAGACCAAGGAGATTGTTTTGGCATCTGCGGTGGAGCGCCACACCTACCATCAATCCTCACTTTACCGCACAAACCCCGGTTCTATTCATACGCTGATTGGCGAGGGCCGGTATCGTACCCGGAAATTTGTGGTTCCTAGTCCGACACTCCGACTGAGCTATATCGGCACAAACATATTGCTAGTTTATTTAACCTTAAATGTAAAAATCAATCGATTAGAAATAAAAAGGAGCCATATTTATCTTGGTTGGGCAGAGACCCTTTTCAGAGAACGTTATTAATTTTGTTTATATGTTCGTCCTTACTTCCCTCTGCCCTGTCGTCTGGAGCTTCAGAATACACCGAGAATACATCAAGTGCACCTTAGGGAGGCAATATCCCCCCTAATTGGGCTACCTGATTGCTATGGATGGCGACCCGTGATGCTTAAGGACGGAATCCTGGCGGCTGAGCAGTTCACGACATGCCACACTCGACTATGGTCCTTACTTAGGCAAAACGGGAAGTCGAAGAAAACTCAGATCAGTCGGCTGGTTTCGTGAATCCCTAGCACCTATATGATAGTCCCAACCCTATTGCCTTCAGTGCAAACTGTTGACGTTTTTTGTAATATAAGGTATGTGCCAGATTTCACTTCTACTTATAGACTCGCGATAACCATGTGACCAACCTATTGACCAATCACTGGCAGTATTCTGCTGCTGATATTGTTATTTATACTGGCTGTTCTGGTCATACCTACTCATAGCTACTTGGATCGTCGTGGACGACGGAACATAGGATTATATCACTGGACCTTTGACATTACGTATGGCAAACTCTAACTCTTTTCATCATATATGAGCTCGCTGGCTGGGGTCTAAGTTTGCTTAATATGATGAGGCTGGGCTCTTATTTCTAGTAAATACACATCAAGAATGAATAAGAAAAACGTCTTCGGTATAAAATCACCCATAAAGAGTTGGAATGCCGTAAAATTAAACCAACCAACCAACACTCAATCTTCTTCTTTATAATTTCGTTCGCGTTCTTCATTCCTAAATTACTTTTTCTTCTCCTTCTACGTTATTTTCTACTTCTTGTATATTTTTTTCCACTCTCATCACCTTAAGACCACGACTACTATTCGATCTTGTAAAACCTTTTCCGCAAGTCCTTACCACGATCCCAACCAATTCTATTTTCGCATTCTCTGATCTTCAACCATTTTAAAGAATTATTTCTTTCGTTCTTTCTTTTTCTGCTTCGCTGAATATTTAGCTTCAAGCTTTCTATTAATTTTTCACAATTGTTTCATTTATTTTCTTCTAAATTTCTTTCTCCAATTCTTTTGACCTTGTGTGATATTAAACTACATCTAATGGTGAAGTGAACATTTTAGGTCTCAGTGGAGTGTAGAGTATCCCTTCATCACCAAGAGTGGTATTACCTGTTAGGGCCCATCTATGGGTAAAATAGAAACAATAGGTTGGAAAAATGTGTTAAAATTGAGTCTAATACTTTTTTGTAAATACACATCAGAATGAACAAAAAAAACTTCTTCGGTACAAAATAATCCATCAAGAGTTGAAATGCCATACTATCCAACCAACCAACCATCTTCCTTATAATTTATTTTTCTTTCTTTATTCTTCATCTAAATTTCTTCTTCTCCCTCTTCTTCATCATTTTCTCCTTCCTATTTTATGGCTTAATGTATTCTTTCCCATTCTCATCACCTTAAGACACGACTACTATTCGATCTTGTAAACCATTTCCGCAAGTCCTTACTACGATCACAACCAATTCTATTTTCGCATTCTCTGATTTTCAACCATTTTAAAGAATTATTTCTTTCGTTCTTTCTTTTTCTGCTTCGCTGAATATTTAGCTTCAAGCTTTCTATTAATTTTTCACAGTTGTTTCCATTTTATTTTCTTCTAAATTTCTTTCTCCAATTCTTTTGTCCTGGCAAGATGTTAAACTGCATCTAATAGTGAAGTTAACATTTTAGGTCTCAGTAGACTATGGAGTATCCCTTTATTGCCAGTAATCCCAAGAGTGGTATTACCTGCTAGGGTACCATCTATGGGTTAAATAAAAAGAATTCGTTTGGGAAAATCTGTTAGAATTGAGTTTAATACTTTTTTTGTAAATACACATAAAGAATGAATAAAACAAAATGTATTCGGTATAAAATACCCCATCATGAGTTGAAATGCCATAATATCCAACCAACAAACAATCTTCCTTATAATTTATTTCTCTTTCTTCATAACACATCTAAATTCTTTTTTTTTCCTTTTCTTCTTCGTTATTTTTTCCTTCCTAAATTTATGGCTTACTGTATTCTTTTCTACTCTCGTCTACTTAAGACCAGGACTACTACTCTATTTGTGCTACCTTTTCCACAAGTCCTTACTACGATCACAACCAATTCTATTTTCGCATTCTCTGATCTTCAACCATTTTTTAAGAATTATTTCTTTCGTCTTTTCTTTTTCTGCTTCGCTGAATATTTAGCTTCAAGCTTTCTATTAATTTTCACAATTGTTTCCATTTTATTTTCTTCTAAATTTCTTTCTCCAATTCTTTTGACCTTGGTGTGATATTAAACTACATCTAATGGTGAAGTGAACATTTTAGGTCTCAGTGGAGTGTAGAGTATCCCTTCATCACCAAGAGTGGTATTACCTGTTAGGGTCCCATCTATGGGTAAAATAGAAACAATAGGTTGGAAAAATGTGTTAAAATTGAGTCTAATACTTTTTGTAAATACACATCAAGAATGAACAAAAAAAACTTCTTCGGTACAAATAATCCATCAAGAGTTGAAATGCCATAATATCCAACCAACCAACCAATCTTCCTTATAATTTTATTTTTCTTCTTTATTCTTCATCTAAATTTCTTCTTCTCCCTCCTCTTCATCGTTTTCTCCTTCTTCCCTATTTTATGACTTAATGTATTCTTTCCCATTCTCATCTCCTTAAGACCACGACTACTACTCTATCTTTTACTACCTTTTCCACAAGTCCTTACTACGATCACAACCAATTCTATTGTAACATTCTCTGATCTTTAACCATTTTTTAAGAATTATTTCTTTCGTCTTTTTCTTTTTCTGCTTCATTGGATTTTCAGCTTCAAGCATTCTATTCAATCTCCATTTTTTTGTTTGTTTTCTTCTTTTCTTTCGATCCTCGCACTTGATAAAAATCCCCTTACTACATCACATTCAACATAAAAAAAACCCATAAAACTTTTAAGAATAAACAAAACAATACATAACAATACGTAAATAATAAACAAAACAAAAAAAATGCAAAAGAAAATAACTCAAGAAACCTAATAGGCAATCCCACGCTTTCATGAAAATCGTAATCTTCAATGCCGACCCGAAACCCACAAAATAAATTACCGAACGAATTGCAAGCTCTTTGAAACGCGTCGTGCGCACGTATCACGCGCAGGCGTCGTGCGCATGCGCCCTGGCGGTAACAAAATACAAGGGGAAAGGCGCGTTCATCTGTAGACGATTTAAAAGAAGACAGCCGATATGGTTGCAGCCCATTCACACAGAAAATACATTCAAGTTTATAAAACCTCCCGAATATCCAAGAGAACGAATGTATGTGGCGGAACAGGTGGACGGTCGGTGTTGTTTGAGATTTCGTAAATATGGGTTCATCGCTTTGAGTGTCGGTAATATGATATATTCGATTTTATTTTTTTACTTTTAGATTCCGTATGTACTTCAAACTATGTACTTACCCGGTGAGCTGGAATAGAAACAGTTATGCTATATATATATATATATATATATATATATATATATTATATATATATATATATATACATATATATACACACACACACACACACACACATATATATATATATATATATATATATATATATTATATATATATATATTATATATAGCATAGAATATAGTTATACAGTGAGATTTTGAGGATCCAGTTGGAATCATCCCTTACTACCAGTCATTTGGATACAGGGGCCGGGTTAAGCTCAGTCGGTAGAGCGTTCAGCTAGAAACCGCAAGGTTCTTAGTTCGATACCGACCCTCGCCAACTCAGCGTATGAGTAGCACAAGGATCTGTGCGATAAAGTAAGTAGCTGATGGTAGGTGTGGCGTTCTACCACAGACGCAAAAAACTATCTCCTTGGTTTAGCGCTAGTGAAAAGGGGATAGACACCCTCGCTGATTGGCTGTTACCGACATTAGGCCGCCCCGACGACTTATATATATATATATATATATATATATATATATATATATAAAGTAAATAAAGTCATCGGGGGTGGCCTAAAGTCGGACAGCAAGAAAGTCTATCCCCTTTTCACTAGTGCTAAATCAAGGAAATTGTTTTTGGCCTCTGAGACGTAGCGCCACACCTACCATCAGATACTCACATTACCGCACATAACGCTGTACTACTCATACGCTGAGTTGACGAGAGCCGGTCTCAAGCCCGGAACCTGTGGGTTCCTAGTCGGTCGCTCTACCAGAGAAGCAGCTACCCAGAGTCGACAGTGTAGAAAGGGAGAGCGGAAAGAATGATGTATTTATTCGTTTACTTTTGAGACTTACAAATGTCGGACATTTAAATACAATTTCACTGCTATTTCTATGTTTTTGTCCCATCAATGAATGATCGGCAGCGGGCCTCTCCGACCGCCCATCTAGCCTACGTAGAGACAAAGAGCAGTGCTCATGGACTGCTCAAGCCAACAGGATTCCGTCCATCAGCATCACGGGTCACCAACCAACAGGGTGACAAACTGGGGAGATATTAGCTTTCTGCGATATATTTTGTTCGGATTTCATAAAATGAAATAAAAGGGTAGTCGAATAAGCAAATATATATATATATATATATATATATATATATATATATATATATATATATTTCGGTGTATACTACTGCCCCAGATGACAGAGCGGATGCTACATGGACTTCTCCTGATTGAAGAAGAACATTACTTGCAGTATTTTACCCATAACTGGAAGGAAGAGGGGAATCATATCTTACCCAAGTTCAAAAGTGAACGTAATAGCGGGAGTGGATTTCAAACTCACCTATTACTATGTTGCAGCCCTGCAAGTTACCCCACTACCAAGGAGACTCCAAGAGTTTTTTTTTTTTTTTTTTTTTTTTTTCCAAATCGGATCGTCTTTTCCGGAATTCTCAGATGCCTATAATTGGTTCCTATTTAAAATTATTTATAGAATTGATCTTGATACGTTGGATAATAAAACAATAAAATCAGAGCCAAGTAATTGTTTATTAAACCCGGTTTAAAACCAGTATGCAAATTAACCCCACGATATACTATGTAAACCTTTATTTCTCAGTAATATATAAGACACATTTCAGCATTTAAACACACTAATAATATGGCCTGTTTGAGGCAAATCCAACTTAGATTTTCATAGAGACTTCGTTAATAGATAAAATCTGTTCTGTGTATTAAGGATTTTTGACTATGAATTAAATAATCGTTATAAACTGACGCAACTCCTGGAGTATTGTGAAGTATCAATGACGTACTTTCGGTTACAGACAGACACCGAATCTCCATTATAATAAGATGGCGCTGTCCCACAGGTTAGCCACCAGGCCTCAGAGACTCCCGCCTTTTTTTAAAAATTTTTCCCCCAAATCGGATCACCACTTTCCGCCATTCACAGATGGCTTTCTTTTTTTTTATTCTTCATTTAAAAATTAACATCTTGGCTTAATCACTAATCTTTTTATAACCCTCAATTTGATTGGAAAGAAGAAGGGAAAGAAGGAAAGAAAGAAAAAAAAGGAAGGAAAAGAAAGAAAGAGAGCTGACCAAAAAAGGGGGCAAGTGTGATAGAACGAACGATTTAGTGGAATAAAGCCAGATTAGACGACGTTGTGTCTTGTCTTGTCCAAATCTTGAGATTAACTAGGTGGTCGAGAAAACATTATCTAAATCCACAGAGTTTGGATTCGGGATTTTTTATGGATTCAGAACAGATTGGTGTTGATGTTTGTCTTGTAGAGAGAGAGAGAAAGAATTCTTGGACGTCTCAATTTCGGTGAACGTATTAGATTTTGTGAAGCCGAGTGGTGTCTTCAGTGGAGGGATCACGCAGGAAACGAAATCAGCACCCAGGGTTCGAATTTCGTCATAGGCTGTTTATTTTTCCTTAGTACGATTTGCTATTGGAAAAGTAATCAACCTGTCACATCAACTGCTAACTTTGAATTAAAACGTGTAATGTGTGAATGTGTTGTGTGTGTGTGTGTGTGTGTGTGTGATTGTGTATGTATGTTAGCGTGAGTGTGTGTGTGTGTGTGTGTGT
>CM042167.1:35968264-35975186 GCA_023376005.1 Doryteuthis pealeii
GAACCTTCTCGGGCTCGTGTACCTTCTTTTGAGACTCGCGAACGTTCTTGTCGTAATCGGGAGCCATCACGGAACTTTGAACCAACCCTTTATTCAGTCCACGGGGGTATATTTTTCTCATTCGCTAACCATAGCTTGGGAAGAGGCATTAAGCTGTGTTAATTATCATTCTATGTTACTGCTGCCCCTGTCCAGGATTGATCCTGCAGTCCCGAGATAACTGTCATTTAGAATTATCTTAGCCTAACTCCTTTATCCACAAGGCCAAGTGTCCAATTGTTGCACAGGTAACAATGAAGATGAGAACAATAGTCCGAAATAACACAGATAATACTAATCATCAAGCCTCATCTTAAACATTCAGAGAAATAATTTGTCCGGTTAAAACATTCAGATTGGCTCAAAGGTATAGTTTTCAGATAATAATAAGATAATGATTGACAAAAATATCTATTTACTTTGATGTCAGATTTAGGGATGGGAATATATTCGTGTAAGTTTGCAATAATTGTAAGAATAAAAAAATTAAAATACAATCGAAACATTTGGGAAAGATTTTAGAAATAGCACTTTGAAAGCTTTGTTTACATGCATGCGCGCTAATAAAAAACAAAAGCAAAAAAAAAACTGTGTAGCAACATTGAAAATTAGTTAGACTAGTACAAAATAAAAAACACACTCCGGCGATGTAAAAATAGATTTTTGAAACATATTGCCTGAGGGGTGGGAGTAAAAAAAATTCAATGTCAGCGAGTTTGTACCCTAAGTAAGTAAAATCATCAAATTCATTAAAGGATTGAAAAATAAAACAATTTGAAAATCTAAACATTAAATATGTATTAAAATAAAACAAACTATATATAGATATATAATACCAGTCATATATTTATTAAAACTTGTTTTAAAAAAACAATGAGGACTGTCTAATGTGCATGTTCAAGTTTTGAGTGTATTTATTCTATGTTATGGCGATTTTGGGTAATGTGACGTAAGCAGTGCGTAATTTTTGTTACAGATAAAAACCGGAAGCGAATCTCCATTATTAATAAGATAACATTGAATTTAGTATTTTTAGCAAGCTCCAACGGGTCAAATAATGCCTGATAATTCGCAACTTTCGAAAAACTTTGGTTAAATTTGTAAAAATTCGGATAATTTAAAATCCAGTAAAAACACAACAAAATCGACCTCTTTTCACTATATTTTGACGCAAGTAAAAAAAAACATCCTGAAAAAACTTGTAAGTAAAATCGTCGGGGCGGCCTAATGTCGGTATGAGCCATACAGCGAGGGAGTCTATCCCTTTTCACTAGAGCTAGACCAAGGAGATTGTTTTTGCGTCTGAGGTGAAGCGTCACACCTTTGATCAGCTTCTTACTTTACCGCACAGATCAATGTGCTACTCATACGCTGAGTTGGCGACCGGTATCGAACTAGGAACCTTGTGGTTTCTAGCCGAACGCTCTACCGACTGGTAGAACGCCTTAAAAATATGAAATTGTATATATTGAGCACTTTATTTAGATGGAATTTAATTGCAAATTCACTGTATTCGGCGTTAAGCTAAATCTCACTTTGTTTACAAACTTTGAGACCTTTGTGAATTCATTTACGCTTAGAATATAGCGATTAAATAGCCTGCTATTACTTGGCAGCTGATTGGCCGTATGGTAAGAGGTTGGCGAGCGTAAGTTCGTTCGGGTCTCGAACCGGCCAGAGGCAGCTGCTAAAATGGTATAACTGCACGATGAGAGGGATACCTCGAAACAGGTGTCTGTAGTTTACTCTCTCTATCTGTAAAAACTCAAAGAAAATACAGTGCTCTCAAATTGTCTCTCTCTCTCATTATTCTCATCTAAATAGCAATCATCTATCCTGAATCTATAATAATGAACATTGATCTTTGTAAAATAAATAAATATATATATATATATATATATATATAATATGTATGTGTGTGAAATATAAAATATTTAGGACTGGATAACAATAATGGGAAATTAATGTTAAAGTTTATGAGTTATAAAATGAGAATAAAATCTTATCTCTGCTGGTAATCAAAATAATTAAAAGAATTCATACCCTGAATATTTTGTAATAAATATTTATACGTAAAATGAAGTTCTAATGAAATTATCTCTTGCGTGCTATTTCTCATTAGTGCCTCAAGATCACCACACCATAGCACTGGTAGAATTAGCTAGAATACTTAGAAGAATATTATTATCAGCGTTATTCGGACTATTGTCCTCATCTTCATTGCTATCTGTACAACGTTTCGGCCGATGTTCCCTCCGGCCTTCTTCGGGTATTTCTTGTCAATTGGACACATGGCCTAGTGGATAAAGAAGTTTGGTTAAAACAGTTCTAAGTAACAGTTATCTCAGGACTAACAGGTTCAATCCTGGTCAAGGGCAGCAGTAACATAGAATAATAATTAACACAGCTTAACGCCTCTACCCCCAGCTATGGTTAGTGGAATTAGAACAGGATACCTCTGTGGACTGAATAAAGGGTTAGGTTCAAAGTCCGTGATGGCTCCCGATTACGACAATAATGTTCCCAAGTTCGAAAAAGAAGGTTACCGATTCCGAAAATGTTCCCGAGTCCGACAAGAAATACCTGAAGATAGTCGGAGGGCACATCGCCGAAACGTTGAACAGATAGCAATGAAGATGAGGACAAGTCCGAATAACGCAGATTATAATAATCATCAAGCCTCATCTCAAACATTCAAAGAATACTTAGAAGAGCCTGGATACCTGAGGAGACTTGTTGTCACTCAGATTCAGTCTATAACACTTGCGAAAACTAGTGTGAAACCATGGCAACTAGTGAAATAATTCTGTTTTGTGCATATCTTTCCTGTTTTACATCCTTCTCGAACTTTCTCTTTTTGTTTTTTTTTTTTGTTTTTTTGTTGTTTTTTGCTATTTTCTTTTTTTTTATTATTTCCTTCCCTAATGATCCTAGTTTTACGCTCACGTGGGCGCTTGCAATGCGGCCAATTTATCCATTTCCACGGACGGTAAAATGCGGTATGTGGGCACTCGACCATGGCTGAGAGAGAGAGAGAGAGAGAGAGAGAGAGAGAGAGGAGAGAGGGAGAGGGGGAGAGAGTTGGAGAGGGAGAATACCACCCCACGTTGTATACGTGTTTGGTAAATCACCAGATATTGGGCGCCCTCCAAAACAAAATGTATAAGATCTGTATTTTTCGGTGCATTTCATTTCTCGGACGCTTGGGGTAAAATAGACTAGGTCCATATATATATATATATATATATAATAATATATATAATATATATATATATATATATGCAGTGAACGTCAATATATGTTTGTTATGATATGTGGAGAAAGGTAGACAAACAAGGTGGATGTTTATTGTAGGTAGTGATGTCGACGTTCATAGCTGGTCTGTGTAGGTCTTTCTGGACGGCCCGCACTAGATATATATTTATATAAAAATTTTTATTTAAAAATTCTATATTAAAAAATCTATATTTAACATTAATAGAAAATTTAATAATTCAATAAAAATTATTTCCAATAATTTAATAATATATAATTATTAAATAAATTTAATTTTACATATGCATTATTAAAATTATTTATTTATATAGTTTTATTATCGTTTATTCTTTACTAGAAGCGGCTACCTGGTAGCAGGAGGGTAGCACAAAAAGGTTAGTCTCGCAGATACAATTATTACTGAATCAGAGTTTGAATCCTCGAGATGTCCCATTAAATCCCTATGTAAAAAAAAACATTCTTTTATTCAGCCACTCTGAAAAGAAAAAGTATTGTCTACTATTTAAAATCTTAATGCAAAAAATTTTTATGCTGTTATGATTTGAATTTTATATTTAATTATCTTCACAAATAGAATCAAATCATTATCATTTTTCTCAAAAAAAAGTCTCAGTGATATTTAATGTATATATATAGCAGCAGTTACCCGCGTCGCCTGGGTAAAGGGGGATCTTTTAAGCTAGTCCCGCAGATCCATTATTACGGAATCGTGAGTTGAATCCCCGTACGATGCCCATTTAAATCCCTATGTAAAAAAAAACTTTGCATTGATCCACTACTCTGAAAAGAAATGTTAATGGCTACTATTACAATATTAAATGAAAAAAAATTCCATGCTGTTAAATTTTTAAATTTATTTCTTAATTATCTTCACGAATTAAATCAAATCTCTGTTATTTTTCTCGTAATCCGAGCCCTGGTGATATCAATGTGCATGATATATTTACTTTGTCGTTAATCTTTTTATTTATCAAGTTTCATCCGGACATACACATACACACAACTTGCCTTTTATATATTGGATAGATATATCTCTTTTTAAGTTGTTTATTTTTTATATATTATTCTTGTTTGTATTTCTTTCTTATTTCTTCTATTTGTTTTGTTATTAGACTTTATACTTTATCAAATTGCTTTTATTCTTAAATCATGTTTTTTAGATTATCTTTAATATACATGACTTATATATTTTTCTCATATTTTTAGCTTTATTATGAAGAATGAAGGGTTTCAACCCTTCACGGATAAAAATAGAGTGTGGGCTTTATTTGAAAATCTTTAATGGTGAGGAATGACTCACAGTGTTCGACAATTTCGTTCGAATTTAAACATAAATTGTGTTCCTAAGTCTACGAGTTCAAAAAATATTTTTAAGAATGTATATCATATACATACATGCTTAAAGATTTTGTTGGCTAGTGGACTTATTGGTCGACGAGTCCATTTGTTGCATACCTCTTCCTTACTTTCTTACTTCTAATCTTCTTCTTGTCTTCTAGCGTCTCTCTAGCGTCTGGACTTCTAGCGTCTCTTCTAACGACCTTACTTGCGTCTTGTGTCTGGCTTCCATTGGGGATTTCTCTTTATCAGAAGCCCTGTGTCTTAGTTTTAGTTTTTAGATAATAACACAAGACTTCGATTTACCTAGATCATATTTTATTTCAAATCCCACCAGACTACCTGCGCAGATTGAGTCGGTCGCGTGCATACACGACTTACCATCGTCGTGGTTTTGGCGACTGCCTAAAATCTATTCTAATCTAAACCGGAAGAAGGACTTCTCACCGATTCTCACGGTATCCACCGGAAGGAGGATCAGGACAGGTCAGCCTTGTCATCCTCCTTCAACGCTGCAACTTATAACAGCCATTTTGATTTCTACACTACTGTACATAAATATTAGGAATCTAATAATTATGTAACACATTTCCTACTATTCTGATAAACCACACGCCATGACATGGTGGTGGTTACAAATACAAAGTGTGTCAAAAAGTATCGGGATTTATTGTACATTTGACACCCCTTGTATTCTGAAAAAAAATACTTCCATTCGTAATTCATTTCGATCTTGGTAAATACAGATTCAACTCGGCACTTTTATGACACACCTTGTATTCTGAAAAAGAAAAAAATCAACGTTCCATTCATTGTTCATTTCTATATTCTTGGCAATACAGCTTCAATCTCGATACTTTTATGACACACCTTGCATATTCTGAAAAAAATATTTCCATTCATTGATCATTTCTATCTTTTGAAAATAAAGCTTCAATCTCGATACTTTTATGACATCACCTTGTATTCTGAAAAAAAATAACGTTCCATTCATTGTTTATTTCTATATTGGTAAATAAAGCTTCAATTTCTCGATAACTTTTATGACACACCTTCGTATTCTGAAAAATCAACGTTCCATTCATTGTGCAATTTATATCTTGGCAAATACAGCTTCAAACGAGACACTTTTATAACGCACCTTGTATTCTAAAGAATAACGTTTTGATTAATTTTGTCATTTCCATTTTTAGAAATACAGCTTTAAACTCGCACCTTTAATGACAGATCTTGTATTACTGAAAAAAATCAACTTACATTCATTGTTCAGTTTGTAGCTTGTAAATAAACTTTCAATCCGATACTTTTATGACAGGTATATATATATATATATATACTATATATAAGTCAAACTACACAAACGAATGCGTTTTGATGATGGCGCTTTTTAGCTGTGCGACAACATTTTTGATGAGAACTTATTGTGCTTAATTGAAGTCGTACCCTTAAAATATGAAGTTACGTAATTATATTAATTAATTAGGCTTGCCATACCTATTCAATGTAAGGCCTAAAAAATCGAGAAAAATCCAATCTCTCGTATGTACATTTCGAGCCCTATTAGGCCTCATCAGCAAAACTATAGATAGGAAGAAACACATCGTTTGTGATATCTACTTACTTCATACTGCTCGTGTAGAAAAATTTCACTAAATAAAGAGGAAATAAAAACCTAAAAACCTTACGATTTGTCTATTAGCCTGTACATTTTCATTCGAATAGTATGACACCGCCACGTATAATAATTAACTTATTAATCTACACCCCTAAGAATCAATCAAGCAATTAGGCGCAGACTTCAATTAAGCAATTATTCTCCATTATAAATATCACTATATATATATCAATAAATATAACTACAATATTAATATTCAATATATGCACATCTTCACTGTGTTTGAGGAATCTTGTATCATATAAGAATAACTTGAAAGCAACTATTCGTCTTTGAAGCTATAATCGTTTGCATACCGATTTATATCTGATCACAAAGTTCCTCGTCACGCATACCGGCCCCCACGGCCCAACTCAGCGTGATGATAGCAAGGATTAAGCCGGTACAGTAGGAAGCTATTGTATTTTCACATAGCGCGATCACACACCTTTAGGTAAAGGTATGCATCCTAACTACTCTCCCTTCCACCATAATGAGATAAATAGTACTAGGCAGACTGCGGCCTCATTATATGGACTAGGTTAGGAATCTTCTAGAATCCAAACTTCTGCAAAGTCCACACGTTAACATGATACGCCCTGTAGATAATAAACA
>CM042167.1:35975286-35995286 GCA_023376005.1 Doryteuthis pealeii
GGGTGTGGGTGGGACATATAAAAAGTATGCTGTTTTATTTTCTAAAGATATTCCTCGAAAAAAAATTTGTTTAAGTTAAACAAAAAAATAGATTTTTAAAAAAAAATAGATGAATAGAAAATTAAAAACAAAAATTGAATTTAAAAAATGAAAAAAGAAAAAAAAAAAGAAAATTAAAGATAAGAATAAGAAGAACATAAAAAATGAATGGAAAGAAGAAAAAAGAAAAACATAAAAATAAAAATAAAAATAATTTATTTAACAAAATATACTACCAAATAGTTTGTTTTTTTTAGTATGAGGAACCAAACAAAAGAGTTTCAGTTTTGTTTAATGGCATATCAACCTCTGTGGGTCATTTAATCCCTTTGGAGAAAATAAATAAATAATAGCATAATAACATAGCATAATAAAATAATGAAATAAATAAATATAAAAAATAATAAAACAAATAAATAAATATCAATATAAATAAATAATAAAATAAATAAATAATGAAAAAAATAAATGTTAATAACAATAAATAAATAAATAAATGGGTGGACATATAAATAAATACTGTTTTGATTTTTTGATTTTTGTAACATATTCTCGCAAAAAAAGTTAAAAAGTTAAACGAAAAACGAAAAATATATAAAGATAAATAATATGAATAAAAAAATAAAAAGGAAATTGAAAAATTAAAAAATTAAAATGTTGAAAAAAGTCATTGGTTTTATATAAATAAATAGATGAATAAAATAAATTGTTATTTACATCACATTCTTCATGTTTTTATTTTTATTTAAACCTCAATTATTAATATAATTGTTTTACATTATAAATGTTGTTGGATATTTTCCTTGTACTCCACGTGTACGGGTCAGGCACAAGGCCCTATTAATTTGGAACCACCCACAAGCCACAATTGAAAAATTGCGTTGATACCGTCGGCATTCTCCTTCAAGGGGGGCCTCATGCACTGGGCAATAAACCCAGCCCTGTCCCTTTAACTCGAGGGGGCAGGTGTTGCCTGGGGTATAGCTCCTTGGGATCAACGTTATTAACTTGTAAGGTCCAGCGGCCGAAGCTCACTGGACCCCCGGTCGAAACCGATATTAGATATGTTGGACATATCTATGTACTAATAACATGCAAATGTCTAATTTGCATATTGATATTTTAAAAAATTGATTTTGATAAATATGTACTTAGTATTATTGGTTTTTGATCGTTTGGTTTTATCTTAATGAACATGAGAAAAAATATCGGGGATAAATCTTAAAAGAAATCTTTTAACAAGGAGAAATAACTGAATTTTATTTTTTACTTCCTATTTTGACTAAATAGTTAAATTAGGAAAGTTTAGCAATGAAAGAGGAAAGTGATGGAAGAATAAGTTTCAGTGTCAGTTCTGTTCTATTTTTCTATTATAACCGCCTCTATTTCAAATCTTTTTATCTGCGATCTTATTTAATTTCATTAGTTTTTCAAATTTAATATGTTTTATTCCATTAAACCGGAGGGTGCATATATTTGATAATAACGAATAAAAAATAGACAAGAAAAAATGAATTGATTGATGAATAAAAATCAAAGAATTAAAAAAATTAAAAATGAATAAAAAAAATAATATTCTTTAAAAAGCCATATAAACATATATAAAGAGCAGTTGTGTGTATCAACAGGTGGCCCCATTTGGGAGTGTCTTACCCTTCTGCAGAGGTGCAGTCGGTGTATTCTACTGCCCTAGCCGACAGGGCGGAACAAATAAACAGAATGAAAATAAATTAAATAAAGAATTAAAAATAAATAAACAGATGAATAAAAACTAATGAAAAACATGAATCAAAATAAAACTTTTATAAATAGTCATTGGTTATATAATTAAAAAAAATTAAAAATTTTAAAAATGATTGATAAATAAAAGTAGATAGATAGATAGATTGATAGATAGATAGATAGATAGACTCACGAACGATCTCGGACTCAGGAACCTGCTTTTCGAACTCGGGAACTTTCTATGGTTAGCGGAATGAGGACAGGATACCCCCGTGGACTGAATAAAGGGTTAGGTTCAAAGTTCCGTGATGGCTCCCGATTACGACAAGAAGGTTCCCGATTACGACAAGAAGGTTCCCGAGTCCGAGATGGTTCCCGGGTTTAAGAAGGTTCCCGAGTCCAACAAGAAATACCCGAAGGAGGCCGTAGGGCACATCGGTCGAAACGTTGTACAGATAACAATGATGATGAAGAAAATAGTCCGAATAACACAGATAATACTAAAAATAAGTAAGTATTTTATTTTTTTATTTTTTAAAAGATAACCTCGCACTGGAAATAAATAAAACACGAATACAAAGAATAAAAAGAAATAGATAAAAATAGATAAATAGTCGAATAAAAAAATGAATTGATGAAGAAATAAATAAATAGAAAAACAAAAAGAGAAAGAAGTTGAAAAAAAAAGTCATTGGTTTTATTAACTAACGTCTACCAATTCAAAAAAGAGTAGACAAACAAATGTCCAGTTTCCACTTGTATGAATTTCTGTTGCAGACAAATTATTTGACTTTTTTTTTAAAATCACTTTTTTTTTCTTCATTGTTTAAAAGGAAAAAATGTTTTGGTTTTTATTGATCGTCTCTTCCTATACAATTTTTGAATTTCCTTTGGAGATCATTGTCCATGCTTTTCCTTTGAATACATTCAAAAATTATTTACTAAAGTTTGCTTTCTATAATATATATATATATATATATATATATATATATATATATGTTTGTGTGTGTGTGTGTGTGTGTGTGTGTGTGTTTATGCAGAAACACACACTTTTGAATACATCAAAAGTTACCTTTCTATAATATATATATATATATATATATACATATATATATATATATATAAAGATAAATCTAATGAGTCAGACGAACCTACTAAAAGTTTCGCTTAATGCTCTTCAGAGGTTCTGAAGAGGTTCGTCTGACTCATTAGATTTATCTTTATTATTTTCTCTACTTAGGTATTAAGCACTTTTTACTTATTAGTTTTAGTCTCCTGGCGGCTTTGTATGAATATATATATATATATATGCATATAAATTGTTTTTTCTTTTGGCCAAAATACTATACTAATAGATTATTTTTTGTTGGTACGATTATCTTGGTCTTTTCTTTTTTCCAAAAATGTTTTTTCTTCCCGGTTGATGTTTGGTAGTATATTTTTACAATCAAACTATTTGCCATTTTTTTTCTCTCTGCAAGGATTTACCAATAAGTTTGGTATATTATATATATATATATATATATATATATATATATATATATATATATATATATATATGAATAAAGACGTCGGGGTGGCCTAAAGTCGGTATCAGCCAGATACCAAGAGAGTCGATCCCCTTTTCACGAGCGTTAGACCAAGGAGATTATTTTCTTCTTAACTTCTGAGGTGTCACATCTATCACCAAATCCTGACTGGGCTACTCAGTGCTCAATATCATTGATCGAACTTTTATATTTGACTTAAGGTATCATAGGCATGGAGTCAACACATGGTTACTGACAGTTTCTATGTCTATAGACTGATGGTCTGATGATCACAGGCATGAAACTGTCAATTACCAGATGTTGTCTCCATGACTATGCTACGTTAATATATATATATATATATATATATATATATATTAGCAAATATGTGCACCCTCCGGTTGCAAGTATTTAAGTTTTAATGTAATAAAATATCGTATTAAATTAGAAAGGCTAATGAAACTAAATAGGGAATACAGATAAAAAGATTTGAAACAGAGGGAAGTATAATAAAGATTTGAAACAGAGGGAGTATAATTAAAGATTTGAAACAGAGGGAGTATAATAAAAAATGGAACAACTGAAACTTACTCTTCCATCACTCTCGTCTTTCATTGTTATTTTTTCTGATTTAAGTATTTAGTTAAAAGACGAAGTAAAGAATAAAATGACAGTTATTTTATCTTGTTAATGGATTTCATTTAAGATTCATTGAAGAGATTTTTGCTTATATTCATTAAAATAAAACCAAACAGAAATCAATAATACTAAGCACATATTTATTAAATTCGATTTTTTAATATTAATATGCAAATTAGTCTTCCCGTTCACACAGTAAACCGCTATTTTGTTGTATATATAAATATAATTGCATGTTGTCAGTATGTAGTCATAGTTAACAGTATTGATAATGTAAGACAATTTTATTAATAATTGAGGTTTAGATAAAAATAAAATCATGGAGAATGTGATGTCAATAACTAAGAGAATTGTGACTTGAGTAGGAATATAGTTTCGGTTACAGACAGAAAAACACACAATCTCCATTATAATAAGATATATATATTTAGTGACACTTGTACTCAGAAATCATAAAATCCCTTTCACATAACCATTTTAGACATACACTTCCTAACAAATTTAAATTTCCCATTCTTCTAATACACCCTTACACCATACATAAAAAATATTTGTTTTAAATAATTAAATAAAAACATTTCTTTTCTGAAAAAATCCGTTACTAACCGACCATGAACGGGTTAAAACTCTTCTTTTTTGGAAAAGATAATTTTTCTATTTTTAACTAGAAGTATTTCTTTTTTCTTTTAAAAACTTTTACACCGAAGGAAAATGATGTAGCGAATGAACAAAGACGAAGCGAGCGCACGGGTTACACGCCTTTGGCGAAAAAACAATGCTTCCGTTTGAATTTAAATTATTTTCTGCTTCTCTCTCGATGAGTCCGGATTAAAAAACATTTACATCTAAAAACGGACCTAATTATCATTATGCTCTGATGATGATTTTTTATAAATCGAAATATTTTCAATATTAGCCATGAAAATTATATATATATATATATATATATATATATATATATATATATATATATATATATTCGTGTGTGTGTGTGTGAGTGTGTTTGTGTTGTAGGCAGTTGTTGTTGAATAACACGGAATATTTCTTCTTCATGATGTTAATCGTAGTTTTTCCAGTCTTCTGTCTATTTCTCTCAGGTTAGGATCTAGTTGGTACAGGATTTTTTCCATACTATCTACCCTAGCGCTCTCGACTATTTCCCCAGTCGTCATCAAGGAATATATGGTAGTGTTAGTCCTTTTTTTCTTTTTATGGTTCTTTTATCTATTTTGTCTTTAAATTAAGAGTCTTATTTTTCAGAGGGTTGCTATTAGTTATTAAAGATATTTAGTATATTAAGTTGACTGCTATTTTATTAATGTTCGGTCTTTTTCATGTTATATGCATATTGCCTCAAGAATTTGTAGGCGTTTCTTATTGTTATTTTTGTAGATGATTTCAGTATTTTCAGTGAGAATGTTTCTAATGACGGAGAAAGTGAATTCGTCTGAATGTTTTGTAATTAAATGTTGTCTTATGGGACTAGTATTTATGGTATTAAATAACTTGCTTCAAAATACACAAAATTTAAGCTATATATATATATATATATATATATATATATATATAAACATTTGTATGCACACATATATATGCACGTAGAAAATAAAACTATACAAAGTATTCCAAAAGGATGAATTTATTCTTGATGGTATAATCGACGTCATAACGTTTCGGTTTCTAAATAAACCATTATCAGGACTTTAAGATGAAAATATTTTTTGTCTGAACTGTGATGGTTGTTTTATGAGCAAAGAGAATTGGTTAGTTGTATCTGTAATGATGGACCATAACTAAATTCTGAATAGCGCCTCCTTTAGAAAGATAGAAATTTGACTGGTACATGCGAAGATTCCGGCCCACGCCAACTCAGCGTATGAGTAGCACAGGCATCTGTGCGGTAAAGTGAGGAGGTGATGGTGCTCCACCTCAGATGCGAAAACAATCTCATTGGTCTAGCGCTTGTGAAAAGGGGATATACTCCCTCGCTGATACCGACGACTTTACATATATACATATATATATATATATATATCTTATTATAATGGAGATTGTGTGTTTTTCTGTCTGTAACCGAAACTATATTCCTACTCAAGTCACAATTCTCTTAGTTATAGACATCACATTCTCCATGATTTTATTTTTATTTAACCTCAATTATTAATAAAATTGTCATACATTATTAATACTGTTAACTATGTCTTACATATTGACAACATGCAATTATATTTATATATACAACACAATAACGGTTTACAGTGTGAACGGAAAGGCTAATTTGCATATTGATATTAAAAAATCGAATTTAATAAATATGTGGCTCAGTATTATTGATTTCTAACTGTTTGGTTTTATTTTAATGAATATAAGCAAACAATCTCTTCAATGAATCTTAAATGAAATCCATTAACAAGATAAAATAACTCATTTTATTCTTTCTTCCTCTTATAACTAAATATTTAAATTAGAAAAAAATAACAATGAAAGACGAGAGTGATGTAAGAGTAAGTTTCAGTTGTTCCATTTTTTATTATACTCCCTCCGTTTCAAATCTTTTATTAACTCCCTCTGTTTCAAATCTTTTTATCTGTATTCTTATTTAGTTTCATTAGCCTTTCTAATTTAATACAATATTTTATTACATTAAAACTTAAATACTTGCACCCGGAGGGTGCATATATTTGCTAGTATATATAATAAAGCTGGCCCTCTGTGGATCACATCCCTACTTCTACACATAGTCACCGTTTCTTTCAATAGCAATGTTCCACGTTCGAATGAGACGATGTATCAATGTCTCATGACTGTTGATTATATTTTGAGACACTTCTTCACTAAAGGTTTCACTTCCTTGTCATTGGAATAATGTTTGCCTCTGAAATTCTTTTTCATGGGCACAATTTTTAAAATTTTAAAAGAATTTCAAAAAAAAAACCCCAGTAAATTTTTGAATTTTAATGAAATTTGCAGCTCTTTATTTATCAAGTGCTTAATTTCATATTGAATAGTTTATTTTATTTAGAAAAAAAACTAATTTTTTTTTATCAATTAAGGTTGTAGGCGGATATCCGACCTTTGGTCATTTGAAGAAAAAAACATTCCAGTGCCTAATTTTTACGTTTCTAAAAAGATCAAAACGAGATGACCACATTAAAAAATAAAATTAATTCACCACCCTTAAATGTTATTTGAAAATTTAAAAGTTATTTTCTTAAAACTCAAAACATAACTTTTGTAGAGAGTTTTCTCATTTCCTAGCATGTTGAACACAATATTTTTGTCATAAATAAAGATTTCTAGTATCTAAATGTGTATGATGAAAAATACACTATTCTGCACAACATATTTCCGATATGTTTATATATTTTAAAATTATCACTATCGTTCGTTATTTTTTATTTATGGAAGACTAGAAGTGTTAAATATGGTAAGTCGAAGTGGTCCAATGGCTGAAGCCACAGAACACATGGCCCAAAAGCCAGGTACGTATATGCTACTGTCAAAGAATCTGCGACTGAAACTGAAGGCATGTATTGCAAAATATATTCACTTAGACGAGTCCAATGATAGGTTCTGTAGGTTAAACCATGACGTGTTTCTGTGTTCTCACTTATAAGGAACTAGGAAGAGTTCCACAAACAGATTGATTTTTGTTTAATTGAATTATATCAGTTAATCAGTAAAAATCAAAAGCTAAATTTTGTACATTTAATTATAAACATATTAAGGTGTATATGAAATTTTCAGAGTTTATAAGATGACAACGCACTTTACCTCGACATTCCTATATTATATATATATATAATATATATATATATATATATATATATATATATATATATATATATTAATGGGTATATAACTAAGTGGATGGTAAAGATTTCTGGTTTGTGATTTTTTTTAAATTACATGAAAAAATAAATATCCTCTTTTGAGAAAGATATCGGGGAGAAAAGTCACGTTCCCACAAAAAATCAGTCTCAAAACGTCGATATAAACTATAAATTAATTTTTTTAAATAGAATAGAAAAAACGGGATAATGATCCCAATCATTCAAGGAATGAGAATTTCGACATTTACCTCTGTTGGAATATTTTGGTGTATATGAGCCGTGCTGCAATCTACCACTTAAATTTATAGACTAAGCGAGGTAACGTGGTTTGAACCTCAGCTGATCAACAGCCCGAATACGTGGTTGGTTAACAATTTAATCGGCTGATTGACAGACGTCCATTTGCTCTCGTTGACGAAGGACCTGCAAGACTGAGGAGCACCCGGAAACAACCAAAGGATTATAGGCAATATTAAGGGACACTAAGGAGCAACAAAAGGACCCTTCACTAAGGATCATGCACTGCTTAACACAAAGGATCTCCTCTGGACAACGCTCTTGATTGAAGCCTAAGGATGGCCTGAAAATCGTAACCCCCCCCCCCGTCCAGCATCTGTATAGGACAAGATGGGTCACAGGACCAATTTTAAGTGGAGTAAAGTTGGTTTGAATTTACCGTTTTCCTTCTACTAAACTCGTTGCCTAACCAAGGCTACGTAACACAGTCTATAGGATGGAAAAAAAAGAAACCACACCTGGCACAGAGACGTTGAAGCGAAGTGAAAGACAAATGCCTTTATTTAACTCCTAGAAGTCCGCCCTGTCGGTGGGGCGTTAGAATACACCGACTGCAACTCTGCAGAGGAGTAGGACTCCCCCAATGGGGCCACCTGTTGGCCGTAGGTAGCGACCCGTGATGCTTAAGGAAGGAATCCTGGGGGATGAGCAGTCCATGACATGCAACACTCCACTTAGACCCTTACTTAGGCTAGACGGTCGGTCGGAGAGACACCCTCCGATCAATCGGCTGGCCACGTCAAGCCCTAGCACCTATATGATTGCCCCAACCTTATTGCCCTCATGACAACCCCAAGCTCTTTTTTATATATGGGTGCTAGAAGGCGGTGGCTGAGAGTCTTCATGTCCTGTGTATGACGTAAAACTCTATCTGATGGTGAGGTTCCAGTTCTGGGGTCTAGGGAATTTGGACCACCCCTTCATCCCCATTGCTCCCTGATCCACTCTGACCCGAAGTGGTAGTACCTGTTAAGGTCCCATCTATGGGCTGAATAGAAAAACATGAGTTTATAAAAAAAATGATATCCATTAAGAATGAATTTTATTTGAAAATTTTGTCGGCATTAAATGGCCCACTGAAGTTCATATGCCGTAAAACAAACCAAACCAAAGCAAACAAACCTAACTCCTAGAAGCGTCTATTCGGCGTTTGTCTGGGTAGAAGGGGAGATAATAAAAAGTTAGTCTTGCAAATCCATTGATTGTTTTGGTCTTACGTTATTGATTTATATTTTAATCACGAATGCAACTAAAGACTTTCCCTTCTCTTACAATTTAAACCCTCATTTTAAAAATATTTTCCAGATATAAATAAAATCTTCATTATTTTTGCTCAGAAAGAAAGCACTGATGATTGTGAATGTGCGTTTTTATAGTAAAATTGATTTCAAATGCATTTTTATTGTAAAAAAATCCTGTCCAATGCATTCTTTTTGTAAAACAACATTTCAATTATGTTTTTATAGTAAAAATCACTTCCAATTTATCTTTATAATAAAAATTATTGCGAAAGCATTTTTATAATAAAAGTAATTTCCAATGTATTCTTTGTGAAAAAATCATTTCAATTACATTTTTATAGTAAAAATCACTTCCAATTTATCTTTATATTAAAAATTATTTCCTAAGAATTTTCATAGTAAATAACGTTTCCTATGCATTTATAGTAAAAGTGATTTCCAATGCATTTTTATAGTAAAAGTTATATCCAATGTATTTTTATAGTAAAAGTCATTGCCAATGCATTTTTATAGTAAAAGTTATATCCAATGTATTTTTATAGTAAAAGTCATTGCCAGTGCATTTTCATAGTAAAAGTTATATCCAATGTATTTTTATAGTAAAAGTCATTGCCAATGCATTTTTATAGTAAAAGTTATATCCAATGTATTTTTATAGTAAAAGTCATTGCCAATGCATTTTCATAGTAAAAGTTATATCCAATGTATTTTTATAGTAAAAGTCAATTGCCAATGCATTTTTATAGTAAAAGTTATAATCCATGTATTTTTTATAGTAAAAGTCATTGCCATGCATTTTTATAGTAAAAGTTATAATGTATTTTTATAGTAAAAGTCTTTCCAAATGCATTTTATAGTAAAAGTTATATCCAATGTATTTTTTATAGTAAAAGTCATTGCAATGCATTTTTATAGTAAAAGTTATATCCAATGTATTTTTTATAGTAAAAGTCATTGCCAATGCATTTTTCATAGTAAAGATATTAAAGTCTTGCCAATGGCAAGACATTTCTAAAGCATTTTTATTGCAAAAAAATATTTCCAATGCATTCTTTTGTAAAAAAAAAATATATTTCATTCAACATTTTTATAGTAAAAATCACCTCCAATTCATTTTTATATCAAAATAATTTACAAAGCCTTTTCATAAACTAAAAAATAATTTCCAATGCATTTTTATTGTAAAAAAATCATTTCCATCCCTTCTTTTTTGTAAAAAAAAAAAAAAAAAAAAATATTTCAGTTATATTTTTATAGTAAAAGTCACTTCCAATTCATTTTTATAGTGAAAATCATTTCCAATGAATTTAATATAAAAATAATTTCCAATACAAATGCTCGTTAAAGAAATATTTCAATTACATTTTTATAGTAAAAACTATTTCCTACGCATCTTTATAGTAAATATTGTTTCCAATGCATTTTTATAGTATTAATGACGGAAAACACTAGTCGATTCATGACTAATATTAGTTTGTATCTAAACTTTATTGAAATGCACTCATTAAACCTTCAATCTTTTCTTACCTGTTGTGCTTTTGGGCATCTTTCCAAAATCAACAGTTAATTTATCCTCATCTCGTCATCAACAGAAGATTTTTGTTTGTTATCTGGATTTCTTTCTCTTACATTTTTTGTTTAGCTCCTTGGCGGACTTCTTGTATTCTACTATTTTCTTATTCTAACTTCCGGTTGGGATTTTTCATTCATTTGGCACATCCACCACTTCCCGCCAAATTTAGTTTACTTTCTGGGAAGAAAGTCCATCGGCACAACTGTTTTAGCCACCGGAACCAACCAAAACAATATATATGCTAACTCTTGTTCCTTAAAAGTATGACCGTAACCATCTTGCAATACCTTCTGGTTAAAAATTAGCCCGTCCAATTCGTTTTAAAAAAAGAAGAAATATCAAATTAATTATTTAGTACATAAAGATTAATGGATAGTGTATTCCTATATATTAGTACTGGTGTTCCTTAAAAGTACGACCATTATCATCTTGCAACACCCTCTGGTTAAAAATGAGACTGTCCAAACCGTCCAAAATGAAATCAAAAAGTATAAATGCTGATTATCTGGTGTTGCTTATCCACCGAATGCTTATTTCCTGGAGTGTCGTCACCTCAGCTAAATAATGGACCATTACGTTTTTTATCATAAATAAAGAAAGGAAAGAAAAAAAAACAAGCTTCACAGAAGAAGTAATTCGAAAGAAAGTGAGTAGGGTTAAGCTTGATAGATTGGGTGAGGGTACGGAAGCGATAACGCCAATCTTTTTCAATTTAACATAACAAAAAGATGAAAAAAAGAAAGAAAGAGAGAGTGAGATTATTTTACTTTTTACATATTAAACTATTTAGCAATAGCTCTTAAGTAAACATATCAAATGTTGAAATAATTAAATTATCATACTGTGGTATATCCAAATGTTCAGCTCGTAATAAGAGAATATGCTCATAATGAATATAAATAAATAGACAGCACGGATGTCCATGACACTTCCTCGCCACTCGTCCCTATCAGACGTCGCTCTTGGCATCTACAGTATCCAGTATCCTAGTAAGACTTACGGTTTCCTCTCTTCCCAATAGCCAAAATCTCCGCGCGTTTAACTTGAGATAGGATACTTATAAAATGAAATATGAGTTTAAAAAAAAATCTTATGTCATTATATTTAAAAACAAAATAAGAACATGGTTCGTTGCAATATCAATCCAGGAAGAATTCCAAATCCAGACGAAACCAGCTTAGAATCAGCCTAGATCCAAGATAGAAGATGGCAGAGAATCGACAGATAGTAGCGAACTGTTACTACACTCTCGTCGGAACGGACGTACCTGGAGAGAGGGAAACAAAGAAATAACACCGTTAATTACGACGATAGATACGCGTGCGTAAATGAGTTTGTATTAATGCGTCGTAATCTGGCACCGACAATGGGGCAGAGGCACATTATTACGTCTGCCCAAATCGGGCGTTCGGTCTACAGATTCTTCAAAATTCTAATCTATTTTCTGATTTAGATATGCATAAAATTAATCGATTACCACACTCTACCGATATAGAAAATCTGATCCTCGTGTAGCGATTGCTGCCCCTGTTTGGTCTGGAAGAATTATCCCCCCTGTTTTCAGGTTTTGACCGCTAGGGGAGCTGACTATTTAATCAAGGAAGCGCCAAGTTTGAATTCTCTTCTCTCCGGGACAGCAAACCGCACGCATGGGTTAGACATTTTGCGTCTACACCTTCGCCCCCCAGCTAGCCTAAGTAAGTGACATTACTTGATGAACTCTCCATCACTTCTTTAGGACGAAGGCATACGTCCTACCTTCTTTATAGTACATTTTGTATATGTTCTTTATACACCTTTGTATACCTTCTATTCGTATATGTGTTCCTTATGTATCTCTTTTAGATACCGTGTATTTTGTATATGTATTCCTGTTAAAATGTATTCCTATGTGCTCATGTATTAAAATATGTTTATGACACTTCACAACCTCTTTAACGTACCCACGTGGAAGGTCCCTAAGCCTTCCAGCCAATAATAACATCAAATCTTACAACTCGTGACCCTGACGTGAATTGAACACGCAACCCTTTACTACATATTCATCACAGTACGTTGTTGTACAAGTGGATATCTGAGCGTCGAAATATTGCTAGGACAATGTGCATTGATGCGTCTGCCCGATACGAGCGTTCGGATACTATACTCTGATTCTTGGAAGAGTGACGCGGTCATACAATCTGATCCTCGTGAACTGTTACTACACTCTCGTCACAGTCACAGACGGACTTGAAGAAAGAAAGAAAGAAAGAAAACAGTAGAATCACACTGCTTATAATATTGTTAGATAAGCGTACGTATATATATATATATATATATATATTACAATGGTATATACAGGAATGACCTACTCGGGTTTCACCATAAGGACCTTCAGGGTTAAATCCACTGAATTAATCAAGATATTGGTTAATAGCAGTTAACTGCATGAGTTTATTTTGTGGTTATCCACAACAGACAAAATGCTCATCTATTATCCCTCATCACGCGACCCTCTGCACAAATAACAGCCGCGTTTCCAGTTGCCCTCCGGGTAACACCCTGTCTATCAAACTCTATGACTTGTATTTTTCCATTGGGTTTTTCGTTATTCTAAAATCTACAATAACTTACAAAAATTATAGGGAAGGAGTGGCGGACGGTTGCTACATTCTCGTCATAGTCACGGAGAGAGAGAGAGAGATAGAGACAGAGATAGATAGAGAGAGAGAGAGAGAGAGAGAGAGAGAGAGAGAGAGAGAAAAGAGAGAGGAGAGAGAGAGGGGGGAGGATAAATAGTAGAATCACACTGTTTATTGCATTGATAGATAGACGTGCGTATATGAGTGTATATGTGTGCGTCTGAATCTGGAACGGGCACTTTGCCTACCCTATCAGATAAAACTATTACGTTCTAATCTATTCTGCCAAAAAAATAAGTAGTTTGGTTAGTGGCCAAGAATCAGTCATCCCGATTTGGTGAAGTCTTTTATACTGCTTGGTGGCCAATTTCGGTGGTGGATTTAATTATGTTACTAAAACAATCCGTCAGACACTGATCTAATATAATTATATTTCAGATGGAATAATCCAATGAAAGAGGGGGAGGGTGGATTGCGAGGTGGGGGATAAGCTATAGCGATGCCGACAGAGGTAGAGTTAAGTCATTAGGTTCGTTTATATATGGTGGGGTTTGTTCGGAAATTAACGTCTAGTTTTTGTTGTTTTGTTTTGTTTTTTTTTTTTCTTTTTTTTTTTCTTTTATTTTCTTTTTATGATTACTAAATAAAAAAAACAAAAAAAAAAAAACAGTCCGTATTTTGAATCCACTCGTCAAGAACATAGGAAAAGGGTTTATATTACCGTAAAACAAATCAGCCAACTGGTAGGGGTCCCATTTACGAATCAAAAAGATCTGTTAAAAATTTATTTGTACAAGCAGGACCTGTGGATATACAACAGTATGATGGTTCAACTATTGCAACGTCGCGAAAAATCGCGTAATCTATTTTTGCCGCTAAAATGAGATCTAGAGCTTCCCTACTCCTAACAATTGGTTTATAAAAGCACTTTGGGACCAAAGAATCCATAAATGCTATAAAAAAAGTATTAAAGTTAAATACTTTTAAGTTATTAATGAGTTCTGATTTGCGAAATTTTAACTATCTTTGGTTCTGAGCAAAAATCAAACTATCTGTTTTGTAGAAATAATGTTCAATAGATGTTTACTTATGAGCTATTGTTAATAGTTCAATATGTACAAATTATTATGAGACACGTGGTCTAATTGTTAGAGTTGTAAGAAAATGGATTCGTCGATCTGAGTTCAATTCCTGGACGAAACTGTTTGCATTTCACATGGCGCTAATACCCTTGGGAAAGGAACGAATCCAATTCTCCCTCAAGCTATGGGCTCTTTAACCATGGCTACGTAACCATTCTAGGAGAAGGAAAACTCTGAATTCAAACCTGTTAAACTCTGCTTAAGAAATTTACCTTGTGTCGCTTCCTAATTGTGTGGAGGGGTTGGTATATATATATATATATAATATATATATATATATATATATAATGTGTGTGTGTGTGTGTGTGTGTGTGTGTGTTTTGTGTGTGTGTGTGTAAAAATTATGATATTGCTTTATATCTCTCTCTCTCCCCCCCTCTCTCTCTCTCTCTCTCTATTTGGACGATTTGGACCGTTTCATTTTTAAACAGGCGGTTGCAAGATGATAACGGTCGTACTTTTAAGGAACATGACTATTGATATATAGATTCACAATATCCACTGCTTTTTATGTACTATATAATTATTTTGATTTTTCTCCTTCAGGTGTACCATGTCCGTCCGAGCATAGCGATAATTCAACTTGGGACATCATTTTGAATAGTTTGACTGTTGACCAAACAAGGCGTTGAAGAAATAATATCATTGTTGTGGCACGTCCATCAATCTGAGAAGTGTTCCTCGGATGAGAGTGTAGTAACAGTTCACTAGGACCAATTATGTTTAACTCCGTCATTTCTTCGTAGAATAAGAGTGTAATAACTGAACAATCTTTGCATATCAAATTATGATTTATATCATTACATAATGAATGGCAGAAGCTTATCATTTAATAAGGTAGTGTAGTGTGTTTTAAGATAACATTTATTTAAAACAATATTTATTTAAAGTAACGATAAACTTAATGGAAAAATACAATGGTTATAGAGTTTGATAGACAGGGTGTCACCACCAGGTCATCTGGAAGCGCAGCTTTCATCAGCGTAGAGGGTCTTGTGATCAGGGAAAAATAGATTGAAATTTAATCAGTTGGATTTTTGAATTAAAAAAGAATGATGGACATGCAAAAACAAGAACGTCATTGCTCGGATAGACACCAGAGGAAGGCCGGAGGATGCAACGACCGAAAGATTGTGTCTTTATATATACCGAAAAAGATGAGGACAACAGTCTGAAAAATCAAAATAATACATATCAAGCCTCATATGGAAAAAAATCAAGACAAATAATATCATTTAATTATAATTTATTTTCGGGGCATTTTACATTACACACAACTGCAATATTTTCAAATACATTTCCCACTTCTTAAAGTTTCATAACGAAAGGCGTTCCTAATTACGTTACGATGACGACCTCATAGAGAGATGTACCCTAGCCCAGTATCTCTATATGAATTGAATTCTGTATGTATGTCTGTATTTCTGTATGTTTGTTCGTACAATGACTGAACGCATGCCCTTTTATAAAAGAAAATTGATGGGGAACAGCAAAGGTGAGAGTTTAATAAAATCCACATCCTATTTTTCTCCGACAGGGAAGGGGTAAAAATGTATTACCCCTCACTTTTCATTAGAAAAGCTAAATCTATCTATACATTTATAAAGGGCAGTTGTGTGTTTGTGTATATGGATGTCCGGATGAAACTTCAAAAATAAAACAATTAACGACAAAGTAAATATAAGTCGACGGGGCGTCCTAAAGTCGGTATCAGCCTGTCAGCGAGGGAGTCTATCCCCTTTTCAATAGCGCTAGACCAAGGAGATTGTTTTAGCATCTGGGGTGGAGCGCCACACCTACCATCAGCTCCTTACTTTACCGCACAGATCTCTATGCTACTCATACGCTGAGTTGGCGAGGGCCGGTATCGAACTAGGAACCTTGTGGTTTCTAGCCGAACGCTCTACCGACTGAACTAACCCGGCCCTATACACATTAAATATCACCAGGGCTTGGTTTTTGAGCAAAAATAATGAAGATTTGATTCCTATTGACGAAGATAATTAAAAAATAAAATTTAGATTGTAACAGCATATTTTTTTGTTGTTTTTTGTTTTTTGGCATTCAATATTTTAAAGAGGGTCTGTTCACTTTTTGTGACACCCCACCAGGCCGAATCAACGCAAGGTCTTTTTTTTTACGTAGGGATTTTAATGTGGAATCCTGAAAGGATCCAACGTGATTCGGTAATAAAGGATCTGCGAGACTATTTATTTGCCCCCTCTCTACCCAGGCGACGCCGGGTAGCCGCTTCTAGTAAAAATATAAAGGTAAAAATCAATGAAATATTAAAAATATCATTTAACAATTTTTTTAAATAATCCAAGGACGGAATAATATAAAAGCAAATAAAAGACAAATAAAAGTAAAAAAAAAGAAGAAAAAGAAAAAATAAGTATCGGTTAGGCTCAGTCAGAAGAGCGTCGGACTAGGAAGCACAAAGTTCCGTGTTCGATACCGACCCTCGCCCACTCAGCGTACCGGGATCTGTGTGATAAAATGAGGAGCTGGTGGCAGGTGTGGCACTCTATCTCAGACGCAAAAAAAACAATCTCCATGGTCTTGCACTAGTGAAAAGAGGATAGACTCCCTCGCTGTCTGGCTGATACTGACTTTAGGCCCCACCGACGACTTTACTTACTTATATATAAAGAATAAAATGTGGGGTCGCATGAGGTCATAGTTACCGTCGTAGAAAATGGATACGCCAAGAGGAGTTCAAATCCTGGGCGAGGTTACGTTCCACCTAGCGCTAATACACTTGGGAAAAGCTTTGCATTCAACTATTCTCCCTCCAGGTATGGGTAACTAGTGGGAAAGACAGATCTTTAACCTTGGAATGGCATCTTGTCTAGGAGAAGGAAAACTCTGAATTCGGACTTTTTAAAACCCCGCTTAAGAAATTGACATTGTGTCGCATTCTGCACGTACGGAGGACGTGGAAAATACATTTATAAAGAATAAAAGATAATAAAACAAACATATAGAAAACTAATTGTGTATTAATATATATATATATATATATAATATATATATATATATATATATATATATATATATATATACTTTGGTGTGGTACCAAGTTTCTTGGTACAAGGTGATTCTAGGCTGGTCCTATTCTCTACCAGTAGTTTGTTGTAGAGTTCAGGTTCCGTATAAGAGCTCAATGTTTAATTATTTTAAACAGGGCAAAGTTATTTGGGAATAAAAAGGCCTTAAATACCATGGGTATCGTGGTTATGGACCATTTCCACTCATGAGTATGCCCACCAGCTTCTTCAGACCACTGATATCTTTTATTTAGACAGGCATACTCACGAATGGAAATGGTCCATAACCACGATACCCATGGTATTTAAGGCCTTTTTATTCACACACACACACACACACACATATATATATATATACATATATATATATATATATGTATATATATATGGTGATAAAAAACAGATGTTTTGTAAGTTAGGCCTATTTATTTGGGTCAACCTATATATATATATGTATATTAATATATGTGTATATGTATATATATATAGAGAGAGAGAGAGAGAAAGAGAGAGAGAGTGTGTGTGTGTGTGTGTGTGTGTGTGTGTGTGTGCCCCCCAAAAAAACATTCTGTCGGATTTACTCCAATCCTCCTATCCTCATATATATATATATATATATAAGATTTTTGGATGTTTGTTTTTATAGAAGCATTGTTGAGAAATTATTATTTATATTTTTGCTTGAAGGCAATTATAAATGCATGTATCGCATAAAATTCGATAATTATAGAAAATAATCTTGACAAGTAAAATCCCGCAAAGGATGCCTTCAAGCAAAATATAAATAATTATATTATATATATATATATATATATATATATATATATAGGTTTTTTTTATTGTAGTTTGTTTGAAGCATTGTATGTATGTGTAAAATATAAATTTGAAGGCAATTTACAATGCAATGGAACAGGTGTTGAAAATGATGTTTATTTACCTTTTTATTCCTAAATATTTTCGGGATAAGTCCCATCATCAGAGGTCATAGATGTACTTGTGTTTTTTAGTACTTATCTCACGGCGCTGGAGTAATCGTTTGTTGTTATTAAATTGAAGGAACGTCAGATATTTGAAATGTTCGGGGTTTTTCGCGATGAATCGCCTTCAAATTTATATTATATATATATATATATATATATATATATATATATAGATAGATAGATAGATAGATAGATAGTGTTTGGTAGGGTTGGTACATATAATGTCTTCATGTTCTTATTTCACTCCTTAAATAATAAGAAAAAAACTTACTTACCTAATAAACATGCAGAATTGTCTCTCATGTAAGTTTTCTGCCCGAGGCTAAATCATATTTTGATTGGGAGAAATCCCAAGATAGTCCGCTAAAACCTGTTTCTATCTATCTATATATCTATCTATCTATCTAACCCATGGTTATGAGAAGGCGACAAATGAAAAATAAGAAAAACAGAATAAAGGAAATTTGACGAAAAAAAAGGAAAAATAAAAAATAATTGTGGTATCCATTATTTTTTATTTATTCAAATTTCCTTTATTCCGTTTTTCTTATTTTCCATAGGTTAGATAGATAGATAGATAGATAGTAGAAACAGACAAAGATAGCTAGAAACAGAATACAATAGTTAGATAGATATGAACAGGCTAAAGTCATAAACATTTATACATCCCAATATGCGTCATAGGTGGAAGTGCGTGGTGTAATGGTTAAAGTTATGGGAAATGGACTCGTCACCCCGAGTTCAAATCCTGGACGTGGTAATTGTATTTCACTTAGCGCTATTACCCTTAGGAAATGTATGAATCCTACTCTTCCTCCAGCTATGGATAAATAGTAGGGCAGACTGGGTTCTTTAACCTTGGTTAGGCAACCGGTCTATGAGAAAGAATTCAAACCTGTTGAACTCCGCTGAATAAATTGACCTTGTGTCACATCCTGCTCGTGCGGGGGGGTTGTTAAATGAATATACATCATAGATATATTGGTTGGTGATTTTCAACTTTGTCAACAGTAAATTCCGAATGGGGGGAGGGGTGCGGTCACACCCAGTAAAGATTGTATTTTCACCATGAGCTTTTCCAAAGTTATTTCTCATAAATTTTGTCGCTTATTCTATGTATATTCCAGTTCATAATTTTCATCGTCAAGTCGGTGAGGCATAGTACACGCAGACTGCATTTACCCAATAACTGCATAACTGGCATGCACGAAATACTTGTCCAACGCAACCTGAGATGGGCTGGCCACTTTAACAGACTTGGGGATGAGAGACTATCAAAGCAGATTCTGTAGTCTCAAATGAGAAAGGGATCACGTGGAATCGGTAGACCAAAG
>CM042167.1:36005286-36007786 GCA_023376005.1 Doryteuthis pealeii
ACATTCACATGTACATATATAATCATTTATGCATATATCTATATACATATACACACATATCTATAAACACACACATATACATATATATAAAATCTCATATGCATATGTCTATACACACACAAATATATAATCACATATGCATATATTTATACACACACACACACATATATATATATATATAATCACATATACATATATATATACACATAAACACACATATATATATGATAATTTATGAATATATGTATATACACATAAACACATATATCTACACACACACACACATATATATATATATATAAGTTAAGAGTAAGGAAATGAATCCGACGTTGTGCATTGTGACTATATCTGAATTCTTAGCATGGTACCGTGTGCGACTATAGTCGAATTCCTGGCATTGTGCCATGCAAGTATAACTGAATTCTCCGCATAGTACCGTGTGCGACTCTAGTCGAATTCCCGACATTGTGCCATTCAAGTATAACTGAATTCTCCGCATAATACCGTGTGCGACTAAAGTCGAAATTGCATTCAAGTATAACTGAATTCTCCGCATAGTACCATATGCCATTTGCGACTATAGTCGAATTCCTGGCGGGCATAGTACCGTGTACGACTATAGTCGAATTCCCGCATTGTGCCATTCAAGTATAACTGAATTCTCCGCGTATCATGTGCGACTATAGTCGAATTCCTGCCATTGTGCCATGCAAGTATAACTGAATTCTCCGCATAGTACCGTGTGCGACTATAGTCGAATTCCCGGCATTGTGCCATTCAAGTATAACTGAATTCTCCGCATAGTACCATGTGCGACTATAGTCGAATTCCTGGCATTGTGCCATGCAAGTATAACTGAATTCTCCGCATAGTACCGTGTGCGACTATAGTCGAATTCCCGGCATTGTGCCATTCAAGTATAACTGAATTCTCCGCATAGTACCATGTGCGACTATAGTCGAATTCCCGGCATTGTGCCATTCAAATATAACTGAATTCTTCGCATAGTACCGTGTGCGACTAAAGTCGAATTCTTAACAATGTGCATTGTGACTATGTCTGAATTTTTAGCATGGTACCGTATGTGACTATAGTTGAATTCCCAGTCTTGTTCCGCGCGATCATAGTCAAATGCCTTGCATTGGGCCATGTACGATTAGAGTTGGATACTTGACATTGTGTATTGTAACTATAGTGGTATATATTTCATTTTGTCCTATACAATGAAAGTCGAATTACTAGTATTGTATCGTTGGGAATTATAGTTGAATTTCTGCCATTGTATCGTGTACGACTATAGTTGAATTCCCGGGATTGTGCCATGTTACTATAGCTGAATTTATTGCATTGTGCCTTGCAACTACTGCCGGATTCCTAGCATGGTGCCACCTGTGAATAGAGTCGAATTCTTAGCATTGGAATTCATGCACCTAAAGTAAAACTCCTAGAATTGTACCTTACGAATATAGTCGAATTTCCGGCATTGCACCATGTAACTATAATCAAATTCCTCGTATTTTACCACGTGCGACTCTAGTTGACTTCTTAGTAGTTGTGCATTGTAACGATTGTTTAATTCATTGCATGGTGCTGTGTGTGACTATAGTCGAATTCCTAGAATTCTGCCTTGCAACTTTTGTCGAATTCCGAGCATTGTGCCTTGCGAAAATCTTTTGAATTTATTGCATTGTACCGGGTGAATCTATAATCGAATTCTTAGCATTGTGCCTCACGACCATGTGTGAATTCTTAGTATGGTGCCGTGTGCGACTAAAGTCGAATTCCTAGCATTGTGTCTTGCGTCTATAATTATCAGCACTGTTCCTTGCGACTAATCCTCAGCTATGAGGTAGATAGAACCACTGATATTCTACAAAGATAGCTTTGATATTAAATAACACATTAAAACAAAGAAAAATAAAGTCCAATTCCTAGCATGTGCCATATGCAACTCTAGTCGAATTCCTAGTATAGTGCCGAGTGCGACAATACATGAAGTCTTTGTTACATTTTTTGTAGTCATTTTTAGGCTTCAAGTGAGAGCACTTTAAAGTGTTAAGCAGAGGCTGATCTTTAGTGAATGATCCTTTGGTTGTTCCCCGGTGTCCCTTAGTGTTGGGTAAAATCCTTTGGACTTTCGTTGGTGTCCCTTAGAGTTGGGCAGAATCCTTTGGTTGAGCAAAGTCATCGGTTGCAGGTCCGTTCATCAATGTCGAATACGTGCAAATGAAAGGCTTTCAAGATCGGCGATTAAATAGTTAGCTAACCACGTATTCTAACTTGATTGACTGGCTTTAATCAACGCTCCTACACAGAGTCTATAAGTTTAAGTGTTGGACATCAGCATACCTTATATTACAAAATATTGGCCACCTCACATAGTGTAATGGTTAGTAAGTTGGATTCACAAACCATTGTTAGTGAGTTCGGTTCTCATTGGGGACCCCATACTTCTGGCATTGTGCCACTTCTAAGCTAAGGTTAGTAAATAACTACATCA
>CM042167.1:36012786-36015286 GCA_023376005.1 Doryteuthis pealeii
TCTCTCTCTCTCTCTTTCATTCTTTTTATCCTTTTTCTTTCCAATTTCTTTTCTGTCTTTATTTCTTTCCGTCTTAACAATTCTTTTTTCCCTTTCTTTTTCTTTCTCTGTTTATATATTTAGTATTTCTTTTCTTTCCTTCATTTTCTTATTCATGGGCGTATATCTTATTTTTATTCTTTCATTTTTGGTATTTCTTTCTTTTTTTTTCTTTCAATTTTCTTTCTTTATTTTCTTCTCGCTGTTATTTTGTGCATTCTTTTCGTATATACTTTTCTTCTTCGTGTGAGTATATCTTTGAAAAGGAGTGAAAAAGAGAGGAAAGAAGCCGCCACGGAAAAGAGAGCCAAAAGGAAGGAGAGACAACAGCAACTCCAGCAAGCATAACCCTTTGTTTGCAGTCACTGCACCAGAGATTGCCATTCAAAAATTGGTCTGTTCAGCCACTCTCGCAGTTGCAGATAAAAAAAGAAAAGAAAAGAAAAGAAAAAACAAAAATTGGACACTACACCATCGTCTTTAGTAGACGGAAGGACGCCAACAATAGTATATCTTTACTTTTACTTTTACTCTTTCTTTACATGTATATGTCATTTCTTTTTTGTCTTTCATTCATTCGTTCGTTCTTTTTTTCATTCGTTCTTTTTTTTTTCTTTCTTTCTTTCCATTCACCATTTTTTCTTTCTTACTTTCTTCTGCGTTAAACGTCATGATATCTTCGTTTTTCTTTCATTCTTTTTTTTACGTTGTTTCTTTTATTTTTTTCTACTCCAAACACAATCTATTTATTTACTAGCAGTACCTGTGGATATAGCACAGTATGATAATTTAATTATTACAACGTTTGATATGTTTTTTTTCTGTCCAGTTTGTCCTTTCTTTCTTTCTAATAAAAACGTAATGGTCCATTATTTAGCTGGGGTGAAAACTCATGAGAAATAGGAATTCGGCAAATCAAGCGACGCCATATAATCAGGATTTACATTTTTGCATTTTAATTCTACCTCTCACTCTTTTTTTCTTTCCTTCCTCCTTTTCATCTTTTCATTATGTTAATATATAGTGTTGTATGTTTTTTTCATTCAATCCAGTAGCATTTTCGCCAATATTAAACATTGTCTTCATTTTATCAGGTCTCAGTTTTCCCCTTTTATTTTTCAAACACAACTTGAAGTAATTTCTGTACTTTTTGTCTTTCCATCCACCCCTCCAATACCCAAATTACTTTTTCTAAATCATCTTAACATGCGTTTCTTCGGGCATGAGCACGAACACCACGAATCTAGCCCCAAGTTCGCTCTGCCCTACTGCCAGCACGTCTTCACCCCGCTTGCTTTAAAACAAAGTTCTTTCAGCTCACTACCAAAAGCGATTTCACAACTGCCTGGACGACCGACAAGAGAAGACAGTGTACAAGAATAGGAGAAGAAAAAAAACGGAGGAATAAAAGAAATAAAAAAGAAGAAAAAAAATTATGATGCAAAAACAAAAAACAAAAAACAAAATGGCGAATGAATAATCGAAAACGAGGCTCGGGATTGAAAGAGGAAAAGTGAACACAGATAATATGGCGCGAAATCTGTATGGAGAGAGAAGCGGTAAGGGCGGGAATTGATGAAATTTAATCGCAATGACGATGGCAGCTATGGCAATAATGGATTATTGTGAAAAAAAATTAAAAAGAGAGAAAGAAAGAAAAACAAATCGATCAATTAAGAAAGAAAGGAAGATGAAATAATGATATTAATGGCATAATGTAAAAATGATAAGAATGTATGGATCACGTTAGTAATGATAAAATATAAAACGTTTTGATCAAATAAAACGTGATTAGGAAATTTTACGTAGGCATGATAATAAACTGTTGTTATTCTCTTAACGCATTCTCCTTAACGCATAGGAAATACATGGTACGCTATAAATAATTTATCAGCCATAAAGAAATCCAAACTCACGGACAAGTTAAAGAGACAAATTCTTGCAGGCCGCTGTCGTGTCAGTACTGAATGTACGGCTGCACCACCTGGACCCTAACGAAGGTACTAGAGAACAGACTAGATGGGAGCTGCATAAGAATGTTGTGTGTGATCCTGAACAAGACGTGGAAAACAACACCCCCCACGAGAAAATAGCTGTACGGCCACCTGCCACATATCACCCAAACCATCCGAGTAAGACGGACAAGACACACAGGACACTACTGGAGAAGCAAGGACGAACTCATAAGCGACGTCCTCCTGTAGAAGCCAGCACATGGACACGCCAGTGTGGGCTGACCAGCAAAGATGTACATTGACCAGCTATGTGCGATACAGGATACTGTGTAGAGGACCTCCTGAGAGTGATGAGTGATAGGGACGGATGGAGAGAGATTGTCATGGATATCCGTGCTAACAGGGCGACATGATGATGATGATAATGATGATGATGATGATGATGATGATGATTCTCCTTAATGTTGCATTGCTATAATTACGCTTCACTTGTTTTGATTTGGTAG
>CM042167.1:36017786-36027786 GCA_023376005.1 Doryteuthis pealeii
GCCGCAGGGCGGGTTCGAACCAGAGGAAACTTCAGCACATTTGGCACAATATAAAAAAGTAAAGTGGCCGGGTGGCCTATAGTCGGTATAAACCAAACAGCGAGGGTGTCTATCCCCCTTTCAAAAGCGCTAGACCAAGGAGATTGTTTTGGCATCTGCGGTGGAGCGCCACACCTACCATCAATCCTCACTTTACCGCACAAACCCCGGTTCTATTCATACGCTGATTGGCGAGGGCCGGTATCGTACCCGGAAATTTGTGGTTCCTAGTCCGACACTCCGACTGAGCTATATCGGCACAAACATATTGCTAGTTTATTTAACCTTAAATGTAAAAATCAATCGATTAGAAATAAAAAGGAGCCATATTTATCTTGGTTGGGCAGAGACCCTTTTCAGAGAACGTTATTAATTTTGTTTATATGTTCGTCCTTACTTCCCTCTGCCCTGTCGTCTGGAGCTTCAGAATACACCGAGAATACATCAAGTGCACCTTAGGGAGGCAATATCCCCCCTAATTGGGCTACCTGATTGCTATGGATGGCGACCCGTGATGCTTAAGGACGGAATCCTGGCGGCTGAGCAGTTCACGACATGCCACACTCGACTATGGTCCTTACTTAGGCAAAACGGGAAGTCGAAGAAAACTCAGATCAGTCGGCTGGTTTCGTGAATCCCTAGCACCTATATGATAGTCCCAACCCTATTGCCTTCAGTGCAAACTGTTGACGTTTTTTGTAATATAAGGTATGTGCCAGATTTCACTTCTACTTATAGACTCGCGATAACCATGTGACCAACCTATTGACCAATCACTGGCAGTATTCTGCTGCTGATATTGTTATTTATACTGGCTGTTCTGGTCATACCTACTCATAGCTACTTGGATCGTCGTGGACGACGGAACATAGGATTATATCACTGGACCTTTGACATTACGTATGGCAAACTCTAACTCTTTTCATCATATATGAGCTCGCTGGCTGGGGTCTAAGTTTGCTTAATATGATGAGGCTGGGCTCTTATTTCTAGTAAATACACATCAAGAATGAATAAGAAAAACGTCTTCGGTATAAAATCACCCATAAAGAGTTGGAATGCCGTAAAATTAAACCAACCAACCAACACTCAATCTTCTTCTTTATAATTTCGTTCGCGTTCTTCATTCCTAAATTACTTTTTCTTCTCCTTCTACGTTATTTTCTACTTCTTGTATATTTTTTTCCACTCTCATCACCTTAAGACCACGACTACTATTCGATCTTGTAAAACCTTTTCCGCAAGTCCTTACCACGATCCCAACCAATTCTATTTTCGCATTCTCTGATCTTCAACCATTTTAAAGAATTATTTCTTTCGTTCTTTCTTTTTCTGCTTCGCTGAATATTTAGCTTCAAGCTTTCTATTAATTTTTCACAATTGTTTCATTTATTTTCTTCTAAATTTCTTTCTCCAATTCTTTTGACCTTGTGTGATATTAAACTACATCTAATGGTGAAGTGAACATTTTAGGTCTCAGTGGAGTGTAGAGTATCCCTTCATCACCAAGAGTGGTATTACCTGTTAGGGCCCATCTATGGGTAAAATAGAAACAATAGGTTGGAAAAATGTGTTAAAATTGAGTCTAATACTTTTTTGTAAATACACATCAGAATGAACAAAAAAAACTTCTTCGGTACAAAATAATCCATCAAGAGTTGAAATGCCATACTATCCAACCAACCAACCATCTTCCTTATAATTTATTTTTCTTTCTTTATTCTTCATCTAAATTTCTTCTTCTCCCTCTTCTTCATCATTTTCTCCTTCCTATTTTATGGCTTAATGTATTCTTTCCCATTCTCATCACCTTAAGACACGACTACTATTCGATCTTGTAAACCATTTCCGCAAGTCCTTACTACGATCACAACCAATTCTATTTTCGCATTCTCTGATTTTCAACCATTTTAAAGAATTATTTCTTTCGTTCTTTCTTTTTCTGCTTCGCTGAATATTTAGCTTCAAGCTTTCTATTAATTTTTCACAGTTGTTTCCATTTTATTTTCTTCTAAATTTCTTTCTCCAATTCTTTTGTCCTGGCAAGATGTTAAACTGCATCTAATAGTGAAGTTAACATTTTAGGTCTCAGTAGACTATGGAGTATCCCTTTATTGCCAGTAATCCCAAGAGTGGTATTACCTGCTAGGGTACCATCTATGGGTTAAATAAAAAGAATTCGTTTGGGAAAATCTGTTAGAATTGAGTTTAATACTTTTTTTGTAAATACACATAAAGAATGAATAAAACAAAATGTATTCGGTATAAAATACCCCATCATGAGTTGAAATGCCATAATATCCAACCAACAAACAATCTTCCTTATAATTTATTTCTCTTTCTTCATAACACATCTAAATTCTTTTTTTTTCCTTTTCTTCTTCGTTATTTTTTCCTTCCTAAATTTATGGCTTACTGTATTCTTTTCTACTCTCGTCTACTTAAGACCAGGACTACTACTCTATTTGTGCTACCTTTTCCACAAGTCCTTACTACGATCACAACCAATTCTATTTTCGCATTCTCTGATCTTCAACCATTTTTTAAGAATTATTTCTTTCGTCTTTTCTTTTTCTGCTTCGCTGAATATTTAGCTTCAAGCTTTCTATTAATTTTCACAATTGTTTCCATTTTATTTTCTTCTAAATTTCTTTCTCCAATTCTTTTGACCTTGGTGTGATATTAAACTACATCTAATGGTGAAGTGAACATTTTAGGTCTCAGTGGAGTGTAGAGTATCCCTTCATCACCAAGAGTGGTATTACCTGTTAGGGTCCCATCTATGGGTAAAATAGAAACAATAGGTTGGAAAAATGTGTTAAAATTGAGTCTAATACTTTTTGTAAATACACATCAAGAATGAACAAAAAAAACTTCTTCGGTACAAATAATCCATCAAGAGTTGAAATGCCATAATATCCAACCAACCAACCAATCTTCCTTATAATTTTATTTTTCTTCTTTATTCTTCATCTAAATTTCTTCTTCTCCCTCCTCTTCATCGTTTTCTCCTTCTTCCCTATTTTATGACTTAATGTATTCTTTCCCATTCTCATCTCCTTAAGACCACGACTACTACTCTATCTTTTACTACCTTTTCCACAAGTCCTTACTACGATCACAACCAATTCTATTGTAACATTCTCTGATCTTTAACCATTTTTTAAGAATTATTTCTTTCGTCTTTTTCTTTTTCTGCTTCATTGGATTTTCAGCTTCAAGCATTCTATTCAATCTCCATTTTTTTGTTTGTTTTCTTCTTTTCTTTCGATCCTCGCACTTGATAAAAATCCCCTTACTACATCACATTCAACATAAAAAAAACCCATAAAACTTTTAAGAATAAACAAAACAATACATAACAATACGTAAATAATAAACAAAACAAAAAAAATGCAAAAGAAAATAACTCAAGAAACCTAATAGGCAATCCCACGCTTTCATGAAAATCGTAATCTTCAATGCCGACCCGAAACCCACAAAATAAATTACCGAACGAATTGCAAGCTCTTTGAAACGCGTCGTGCGCACGTATCACGCGCAGGCGTCGTGCGCATGCGCCCTGGCGGTAACAAAATACAAGGGGAAAGGCGCGTTCATCTGTAGACGATTTAAAAGAAGACAGCCGATATGGTTGCAGCCCATTCACACAGAAAATACATTCAAGTTTATAAAACCTCCCGAATATCCAAGAGAACGAATGTATGTGGCGGAACAGGTGGACGGTCGGTGTTGTTTGAGATTTCGTAAATATGGGTTCATCGCTTTGAGTGTCGGTAATATGATATATTCGATTTTATTTTTTTACTTTTAGATTCCGTATGTACTTCAAACTATGTACTTACCCGGTGAGCTGGAATAGAAACAGTTATGCTATATATATATATATATATATATATATATATATATTATATATATATATATATATACATATATATACACACACACACACACACACACATATATATATATATATATATATATATATATATTATATATATATATATTATATATAGCATAGAATATAGTTATACAGTGAGATTTTGAGGATCCAGTTGGAATCATCCCTTACTACCAGTCATTTGGATACAGGGGCCGGGTTAAGCTCAGTCGGTAGAGCGTTCAGCTAGAAACCGCAAGGTTCTTAGTTCGATACCGACCCTCGCCAACTCAGCGTATGAGTAGCACAAGGATCTGTGCGATAAAGTAAGTAGCTGATGGTAGGTGTGGCGTTCTACCACAGACGCAAAAAACTATCTCCTTGGTTTAGCGCTAGTGAAAAGGGGATAGACACCCTCGCTGATTGGCTGTTACCGACATTAGGCCGCCCCGACGACTTATATATATATATATATATATATATATATATATATATATAAAGTAAATAAAGTCATCGGGGGTGGCCTAAAGTCGGACAGCAAGAAAGTCTATCCCCTTTTCACTAGTGCTAAATCAAGGAAATTGTTTTTGGCCTCTGAGACGTAGCGCCACACCTACCATCAGATACTCACATTACCGCACATAACGCTGTACTACTCATACGCTGAGTTGACGAGAGCCGGTCTCAAGCCCGGAACCTGTGGGTTCCTAGTCGGTCGCTCTACCAGAGAAGCAGCTACCCAGAGTCGACAGTGTAGAAAGGGAGAGCGGAAAGAATGATGTATTTATTCGTTTACTTTTGAGACTTACAAATGTCGGACATTTAAATACAATTTCACTGCTATTTCTATGTTTTTGTCCCATCAATGAATGATCGGCAGCGGGCCTCTCCGACCGCCCATCTAGCCTACGTAGAGACAAAGAGCAGTGCTCATGGACTGCTCAAGCCAACAGGATTCCGTCCATCAGCATCACGGGTCACCAACCAACAGGGTGACAAACTGGGGAGATATTAGCTTTCTGCGATATATTTTGTTCGGATTTCATAAAATGAAATAAAAGGGTAGTCGAATAAGCAAATATATATATATATATATATATATATATATATATATATATATATATATATTTCGGTGTATACTACTGCCCCAGATGACAGAGCGGATGCTACATGGACTTCTCCTGATTGAAGAAGAACATTACTTGCAGTATTTTACCCATAACTGGAAGGAAGAGGGGAATCATATCTTACCCAAGTTCAAAAGTGAACGTAATAGCGGGAGTGGATTTCAAACTCACCTATTACTATGTTGCAGCCCTGCAAGTTACCCCACTACCAAGGAGACTCCAAGAGTTTTTTTTTTTTTTTTTTTTTTTTTTCCAAATCGGATCGTCTTTTCCGGAATTCTCAGATGCCTATAATTGGTTCCTATTTAAAATTATTTATAGAATTGATCTTGATACGTTGGATAATAAAACAATAAAATCAGAGCCAAGTAATTGTTTATTAAACCCGGTTTAAAACCAGTATGCAAATTAACCCCACGATATACTATGTAAACCTTTATTTCTCAGTAATATATAAGACACATTTCAGCATTTAAACACACTAATAATATGGCCTGTTTGAGGCAAATCCAACTTAGATTTTCATAGAGACTTCGTTAATAGATAAAATCTGTTCTGTGTATTAAGGATTTTTGACTATGAATTAAATAATCGTTATAAACTGACGCAACTCCTGGAGTATTGTGAAGTATCAATGACGTACTTTCGGTTACAGACAGACACCGAATCTCCATTATAATAAGATGGCGCTGTCCCACAGGTTAGCCACCAGGCCTCAGAGACTCCCGCCTTTTTTTTAAAAATTTTCCCCCAAATCGGATCACCACTTTCCGCCATTCACAGATGGCTTTCTTTTTTTTTATTCTTCATTTAAAAATTAAACATCTTGGCTTAATCACTAATCTTTTTATAAACCCTCAATTTGATTGGAAAGAAAGAAGGAAAGAAGGAAAGAAAGAAAAAAGGAAGGAAAAGAAAGAAAGAGAGCTGACCAAAAAAGGGGGCAAGTGTGATAGAACGAACGATTTAGTGGAATTAAAAGCCAGATTAGACGACGTTGTGTCTTGTCCAAATCTTGAGATTAACTAGGTGGTCGAGAAAACATTATCTAAATCCACAGAGTTTGGATTCGGGATTTTTTATGGATTCAGAACAGATTGGTGTTGATGTTTGTCTTGTAGAGAGAGAGAGAAAGAATTCTTGGACGTCTCAATTTCGGTGAACGTATTAGATTTTGTGAAGCCGAGTGGTGTCTTCAGTGGAGGGATCACGCAGGAAACGAAATCAGCACCCAGGGTTCGAATTTCGTCATAGGCTGTTTATTTTTCCTTAGTACGATTTGCTATTGGAAAAGTAATCAACCTGTCACATCAACTGCTAACTTTGAATTAAAACGTGTAATGTGTGAATGTGTTGTGTGTGTGTGTGTGTGTGTGTGTGATTGTGTATGTATGTTAGCGTGAGTGTGTGTGTGTGTGTGTGTGTGAGAGAGAGAGAGAGAGAGAGAGAGAGAGAGAGAGAGATTGTGTATGTATGTTAGCGTGAGTGTGTGTGTGTGTGTGTGTGTGTGTGTGTGTGTGTGTGTGTGTGTGTGAATTGCTTTCAAGTAATTTCAATTCATTTTTTTATTTCAGTTTCTCTGGAACAGTGCCGCCAAATTTGGCCTGAAAAAACCCCAAAATGGGACGTAGCGAAAATCAACGAGTTTCTTACAAGAGACAATTCCACAAAAAGACAATTTTTTAATTCCTTTCCTAATCGCCTTTTTAAAAATCATGATTGCCATTGTAGTCATTCTTCTAAGGAGAAAAAATTATTGCAAACGGTAAGTTATATTTTAAACATTTCTTTCTTCATTTAATAATAATAATAATATCTTCTTAAATCGTTGTTGAAACCTTTCAATTCGTAATTACATGGCCTTTATGAGTGAACAGTGAGGCAGTCGTACAGTAGTATGTCTCACCTGGATGGTTTGTGTCATAGAAGGCTGTACAGCTTTTCTTGTGGGATGCTGCTTCCAGGATTTGTTTAAGGTAGAATACAAACATCCTTGTGCAGTTTCCCATCTGAATTCAGTTCTCGGTAGGTGCTCCATACTTACTGGCCTTTCTAACATTATTATTATTATTATATTATTATATTATTAGTGTTGTGATGTTAGTTCAACAGTAAAAAAAGAAGTCAAGTCGAGGTAGGGTAAAAAGAGACAAGTGTATTTACAATAAGGTACAAGAACGGCTAGCTTGCCGCTAAACAGTAACAGTACGGTAACAGTACAACCTTTTCACTCGGTGTCTCACTATTTATAGTGAGGACCGGTGTATTCTCCCACTGTAGGAACGGCCGTACAACAATTAGTATTATCATTATTATTATTATTATTATTTATTATTATTATTAGAAGAAGAAAAAGAAGAAGAAGAAGAAGAAGAGAGAAGAAGAAGAGAGAAGAAGAAGTGTGTCTTCACACCTGATAATCATCATTATCAGCATAAACATCGTCATCAATATCATCATCATAATCCTTCTTCTTCTTCTTCTTTTCTTCTTCTTCTTCTTCTTCTTATATTATTATTATTATTATTATTATTATTATTCGTGTAGAATTATCTGAATTATCAGGCCTAGACAAGCTGTCGCCAAATCCTAAATAAACGAACCGATATGAGAGATTCTCTGGGAAAACATATTACATACACCTCACTGTTTAATATTGGCACTGATTAAAACAAAATAAAAATCCTACTAAAAATAAAAAAAAATAAAACAACAAGGAAATAATCTGTATGTAACGAAACGGACATTGTTTCTACAACTGGACCTAAGGGTCAAAAGTATTCTCCATCATGCTCCTCTTAACCTGTCAAGCAGAAATCGACCCGGTTTCGGCCAAAAACAATCACCGAATATTGTTCCATGAAGAAGAAGAAGAATTTGAGAAAGAAAAAGAAATATACATTTTCCCAAATAGGAATATGAAACGACACGTTTCAAAATAGAACGTTTTTTCTTTTTCTCGATTCGATCAAGACTGGGTTTTTTTCTAATCATCTACTTTTTCTAGTAGCAGATGATATATATATATATATATACACACACAAACACACACACACACACACACACACACACATATATATATATATATATATATATATATATATATATATATATATATATATATATATATATATATATATATATATATATATGTGTGTGTATTGTATATAATATGTGTGTGTGTGTGTGTGTGTGTGTGTGCAGAGAAATGGATAGATAGATAGATTGATAGGTATTTTCAGACTGAGGTCCGTAAATCTCTCTCTCTCTATCTATCATATATATATATATAATATATATATATATAATATATAGAGAGAGAGAGAGAGAGAGAGAGAGCGAGAGAGAGGGGGAGAGAGAGGGGGAGTGGGGGGAGATTGAGAGAGAGAGAACAAAAACAGACTGACAGACAGACAGAAAGAGAGGGATATATTCTAAGTTTCTACTTTTTTTCTAGTGTTGAGAATATATATATAATTTTTATATGCGCGTTTGTTTACGAAAACCAATCACGTGATCAATGCATGTGCAAAAACAAAACTCGCATATAAAAATTAACGGTTAATAACATCATATTCACACATTCACTATACACTTAACATCTTTCATTTTGTCCCTCACATAAGCATTACTTAACAGTGTCCTGAAGATGGTACAATATACCGAAATGCTTAAGTATTGACACATAAAATTGTTTCCCCTAATCATAACATCCTGTGGTTGTTATATTTTTAAAATATTTTCCTCTCATATTGTCGGATTAATATCCTTACCCTCTTTCCATATATATATATATATATATATATATATATATGTCGGGGCCAAAACAGCCTTGACCCCTTTCTCTGAACGAACGCACGTAATCAGAGCACGCGTGTGCATTTTTCGCACGTAAGCAAACCCCTTTCCATGTCTGACCAGATATATCCAGTTTTGCCCAGCTTTAACCCTTTAAGCTCCACCCCTTTCGCATGTATTGGGTCACGTAGGCAAAACTATGTCATCATCATTTCTAACGAACTTTTCCCTGACGTCATTTGATATTTCCGGCAAATTTCGGGTATTTAAGAAAGTCGTTTGCGATGACGAGGACAGTTCCAGCCAGCCACCGACAGTTAACGATCCTGATTCCTATTCTGAACAAATGGCCTTTCCTGATTCCTGACCGCCCTGCCTCTCTACGCTGCTGGAACGACCTGCCTTTCTTTGACGCTAGACGACCAGCCTCGTTCTTTGCTGTGATGACACCAATATTTCCAGTCCAGCAATATCAGCCTTTTTCAAGGCTAAACAAACCCAGCTCTTTTCAGAGCTAACCAGTCGGCCCTTTTCACCTCAGTCTTTCCTTAACCACGAATGCGATCCTAGGGCGAAATCCCTAGAAGATCTGGATCTTACGACCAGATAGGGCGTCCCTCGCCGACAGTACGCTGAGTCCTAGCTTGGTAGATCCGACTCGATCTTCCGCCGAGCAAACACCTAGCTACTCGAGGCATTTGCGCACACGTACCAGCCTGGTCTGAAATCCTGCATAACCGCGGCCAATCAGACCCAAGCAACGCACGTGCTAAGCGAACGGTCCGTCGCTGTTACGTTTCACGCTCGTACCCGAACAGTCCTCGACGGGACTACGACCGGGGCTCGCAGCCGATACAACCGCAAGCCGAGACCGTTACCGACCGACCACGACGTCAACGAAACCCGTAGACGCACTGTATCCCGATTCCGGATTCCAGCTGCCTATCCGACAACGGACGACCTATCCACCCAGATTAACGAAAGACTGACCGAACGTTGAGCGACCGACCTCGAACGACGAAAACACTCAACTTGCCGATTTACCTTTGTCAATTCTCGTGAATAAATTGACCACCTGGCTACTTCCTGCCATCTAAATCCTCTGCCTTTGTCTCTTTCATTGCCTCCAGTCGTTTCACTTATTCAAAAGTCTGTG
>CM042167.1:36032786-36041138 GCA_023376005.1 Doryteuthis pealeii
AACCAACAGTAGACTAATTGACTTCAATTAGGGAGTTTTATTTACACTGAAACGGCCGGTTTAGCTTAGTCGCTAGAGCGTTCGGTTATAAACCACAAGGTTCTAGTTCGATACCGGCCTCGCCAACTCAGCATATATCTAGCACAGGATCTGTGTGGTAAAGTAAGGAGCTGATGGTAGGTGTGGCGTTCCACCTCAGACTAAAATAATCTCCTTGGTTTAGTGCTAGTAAAAAGGGATAGACTCCCTCGCGGATCAGTTGATACGACTTTAGGCCACCCGACGACTTTATTTACATTCTGTAGACATGTTTTATTTTAAAATGACAGACGAGGATTTGCTGCTTAGCTTTTGTTTCTCCTTTTCTTTCACTTGAAAGAAATGTCGCAACAATCCAAAGTTCTAGTTTGTGTAGTCCGTGTATTTATACTGCTACAATTGAGTGACGAAGGTCGCTATATTAATAATGGAGATTCGCTTCCGGTTTTTGTCTGTAACCAAAACTACGTCACTGCTTACGTCACACTGCCTAAAATCGTCATAAATAGAATAGACTCAAAATTTGAGTATGCAATGTTAGGACAGTCCTCATTGGGTTTTTTTAAACAAGTTTTAATAAATACATACCTGGTATTATCTATCTATATATAGTTTGTTTTATTCTAATATATATTTAAAGTTATCGGAACTAAGTTTCCATTTCATTTTTTCAATATTTTTACTCCTTTAATAAATTTATTTTATTTTTTACTCCTTTAAAAAATTTGATGATTTTACTTTACTTATGATACAAACTCTCTGATATTAGATTTTCAGCTCCCATCCCCTCAGGCAATATTTATTTTATAGAGGGCGTTTTTTATTTTGCTAGTATTAATAATGGAGTTAGTTGATGTTTTGAGGGTAATTATGAACATTTGTTTAGTCAATTAGGGCATCCCAGAAAAACAGAACCCACAAATTTGTAATAAAACTGTTAATTTTAACTAGGGGGCTTAGGGATAGTGTTATGTTAGGGTTAGGGGGGTTGGGGTTAGGGGTTAGGGTTGGGGTTTAGGGTTAGGGTTGGGGTTAGGGTATAGGGTTTAGGGTTAGTTTAATGGGAAAATAAATAAATAATTTGGGTTTTTTTTTCTGGGGCACCCTGTACAGAAAAAACGGGACCCAAACCCTAACACTAACCCCAACCCCAACCCTAACCCTAAACCCTAACCCTAATCCTAAACCCCTAGTTAAGATTAACAGTTTAATTACAAAATTTCTAATTTACTAAAGAAAAGTTAATTACCATTTTGGGTTTGTAGGAACAATCCAGATAAATGACCTGACCTCCATTTAAATTTATAATTCGCCCTAGTATTATCTGCGTTATTCGGACTATTGTCCTCATCTTTAATGTTATCTGTACAACGTTTCGGTCGATGTGCCCTCCGGCCTTCTTCAGGTATTTCTTGTCGGACTTGGGAACCTTCTCGGGCTCGTGTACCTTCTTTTGAGACTCGCGAACGTTCTTGTCGTAATCGGGAGCCATCACGGAACTTTGAACCCAACCCTTTATTCAGTCCACGGGGGTATATTTTTCTCATTCCGCTAACCATAGCTTGGGAAGAGGCATTAAGCTGTGTTAATTATCATTCTATGTTACTGCTGCCCCTGTCCAGGATTGATCCTGCAGTCCCGAGATAACTGTCATTTAGAATTATCTTAGCCTAACTCCTTTATCCACAAGGCCAAGTGTCCAATTGTTGCACAGGTAACAATGAAGATGAGAACAATAGTCCGAATAACACAGATAATACTAATCATCAAGCCTCATCTTAAACATTCAGAGAAATAATTTGTCCGGTTAAAACATTCAGATTGGCTCAAAGGTATAGTTTTCAGATAATAATAAGATAATGATTGACAGAAAATATCTATTTACTTTGATGTCAGATTTAGGGATGGGAATATATTCGTGTAAGTTTGCAATAATTGTAAGAATAAAAAAATTAAAATACAATCGAAACATTTGGGAAGATTTTAGAAATAGCACTTGAAAGCTTTGTTTACATGCATGCGCGCTAATAAAAAACAAAAGCAAAAAAAAAACTGTGTAGCAACATTGAAAATTAGTTAGACTAGTACAAAATAAAAAACACACTCCGGGCGATGTAAAAATAGATTTTTGAAACATATTGCCTGAGGGGTGGGAGTAAAAAAAATTCAATGTCAGCGAGTTTGTACCCTAAGTAAGTAAAATCATCAAATTCATTAAAGGATTGAAAAATAAAACAATTTGAAATCTAAACATTAAATATGTATTAAAATAAAACAAACTATATATAGATATATAATACCAGTCATATATTTATTAAAACTTGTTTTAAAAAAACAATGAGGACTGTCTAATGTTGCATGTTCAAGTTTTGAGTGTATTTATTCTATGTTATGGCGATTTTGGGTAATGTGACGTAAGCAGTGCGTAATTTTTGTTACAGATAAAAACCGGAAGCGAATCTCCATTATTAATAAGATAACATTGAATTTAGTATTTTTAGCAAGCCTCCAACGGGTCAAATAATGCCTGATAATTCGCAACTTTCGAAAACTTTGGTTAAATTTGTAAAAATTCGGATAATTTAAAATCCAGTAAAAACACAACAAAATCGACCTCTTTTCACTATATTTTGACGCAAGTAAAAAAAAACATCCTGAAAAACTTGTAAGTAAAATCGTCGGGGCGGCCTAATGTCGGTATGAGCCATACAGCGAGGGAGTCTATCCCTTTTCACTAGAGCTAGACCAAGGAGATTGTTTTTGCGTCTGAGGTGAAGCGTCACACCTTTGATCAGCTTCTTACTTTACCGCACAGATCAATGTGCTACTCATACGCTGAGTTGGCGACCGGTATCGAACTAGGAACCTTGTGGTTTCTAGCCGAACGCTCTACCGACTGGTAGAACGCCTTAAAAATATGAAATTGTATATATTGAGCACTTTATTTAGATGGAATTTAATTGCAAATTCACTGTATTCGGCGTTAAGCTAAATCTCACTTTGTTTACAAACTTTGAGACCTTTGTGAATTCATTTACGCTTAGAATATAGCGATTAAATAGCCTGCTATTACTTGGCAGCTGATTGGCCGTATGGTAAGAGGTTGGCGAGCGTAAGTTCGTTCGGGTCTCGAACCGGCCAGAGGCAGCTGCTAAAATGGTATGACTGCACGATGAGAGGGATACCTCGAAACAGGTGTCTGTAGTTTACTCTCTCTATCTAAAAACTTACAGTGCTCTCTCTCTCTCTCTCATTATTCTATCTATCTCATCTATCCTGAATCTATAATAATATTGATAAAATAAATAAATATATATATATATATATATATATATAATATGTATGTGTGTGAAATATAAAATATTTAGGACTGGATAACAATAATGGGAAATTAATGTTAAAGTTTATGAGTTATAAAATGAGAATAAAATCTTATCTCTGCTGGTAATCAAAATAATTAAAAGAATTCATACCCTGAATATTTTGTAATAAATATTTATACGTAAAATGAAGTTCTAATGAAATTATCTCTTGCGTGCTATTTCTCATTAGTGCCTCAAGATCACCACACCATAGCACTGGTAGAATTAGCTAGAATACTTAGAAGAATATTATTATCAGCGTTATTCGGACTATTGTCCTCATCTTCATTGCTATCTGTACAACGTTTCGGCCGATGTTCCCTCCGGCCTTCTTCGGGTATTTCTTGTCAATTGGACACATGGCCTAGTGGATAAAGAAGTTTGGTTAAAACAGTTCTAAGTAACAGTTATCTCAGGACTACAGGTTCAATCCTGGTCAAGGGCAGCAGTAACATAGAATAATAATTAACACAGCTTAACGCCTCTACCCCAGCTATGGTTAGTGGAATTAGAACAGGATACCTCTGTGGACTGAATAAAGGGTTAGGTTCAAAGTCCGTGATGGCTCCCGATTACGACAATAATGTTCCCAAGTTCGAAAAGAAGGTTACCGATTCCGAAAATGTTCCCGAGTCCGACAAGAAATACCTGAAGATAGTCGGAGGGCACATCGGCCGAAACGTTGAACAGATAGCAATGAAGATGAGGACAAGTCCGAATAACGCAGATTATAATAATCATCAAGCCTCATCTCAAACATTCAAAGAAATACTTAGAAGAGTCCTGGATACCTGAGGAGACTTGTTGTCACTCAGATTTCAGTCTATAACCACTTGGCGAAAACTAGTGTGAAACCATGGCAACTAGTGAAATAATTCTGTTTTGTGCATATCTTTCCTGTTTTACATCCTTCTCGAACTTTCTCTTTTTGTTTTTTTTTTTTGTTTTTTTGTTGTTTTTTGCTATTTTCTTTTTTTTTATTATTTCCTTCCCTAATGATCCTAGTTTTACGCTCACGTGGGCGCTTGCAATGCGGCCAATTTATCCATTTCCCACGGACGGTAAAATGCGGTATGTGGGCACTCGACCATGGCTGAGAGAGAGAGAGAGAGAGAGAGAGAGAGAGAGAGGAGAGAGGGAGAGGGGGAGAGAGTTGGAGAGGGAGAATACCACCCCACGTTGTATACGTGTTTGGTAAATCACCAGATATTGGGCGCCCTCCAAAACAAAATGTATAGATCTGTATTTTTCGGTGCATTTCATTTCTCGGACGCTTGGGGTAAAATAGACTAGGTCCATATATATATATATATATATATAATAATATATATAATATATATATATATATATATGCAGTGAACGTCAATATATGTTTGTTATGATATGTGGAGAAAGGTAGACAAACAAGGTGGATGTTTATTGTAGGTAGTGATGTCGACGTTCATAGCTGGTCTGTGTAGGTCTTTGCTGGACGGCCCGCACTAGTATATATTTATATAAAAATTTTTATTTAAAAAATTCTATATTTAAAAAATCTATATTTACATTAATAGAAAATTTAATAATTCAATAAAAAATTATTTCCAATAATTTAATAATTATATATTATTAAATAAATTTAATTTTACATATGCATTATTAAAATTATTTTTTATATATGTTTTATTATCGTTTATTCTTTACTAGAAGCGGCTACCTGGGTAGCAGGAGGGTAGCCAAAAAGGTTAGTCTCGCAGATCAATTATTACTGAATCAGGAGTTGAATCCTCGCAAGATGTCCCATTAAAATCCCTATGTAAAAAAAAACATTCTTTTATTCAGCCACTCTGAAAAGAAAAAGTATTGTCTACTATTTAAAATCTTAAATGCAAAAGAATTTTTATGCTGTTATGATTTGAATTTTATTATTTAATTATCTTCACAAATAGAAATCAAATCATTATCATTTTTCTCAAAAAACAAGTCCTAGTGATATTTAATGTATATATATAGCAGCAGTTACCCGGCGTCGCCTGGGTAAAGGGGGATCTTTTAAGCTAGTCCCGCAGATCCATTATTACGGAATCGTGAGTTGAATCCCCGTACGATGCCCCATTTAAATCCCTATGTAAAAAAAAACTTTGCATTGATCCACTACTCTGAAAAGAAATGTTAATGGCTACTATTTAAAATATTAAATGAAAAAAAATTCCATGCTGTTATAATTTTAATTTTATTTCTTAATTATCTTCACGAATATAAATCAAATCTCTGTTATTTTTGCTCGTAATCCTAGCCCTGGTGATATTCAATGTGCATGTATATTTACTTTGTCGTTAATCGTTTTATTTTCAAAGTTTCATCCGGACATACACATACACACCAACTGCCCTTTATATATGGATAGATATATTCTTTTTTAAAGTTGTTTATTTTTTATTATTATTCTTGTTTGTATTTTCTTTATTTCTTCTATTTGTTTTGTTATTAGACTTTATACTTTATCAAATTGCTTTTATTCTTAAATCATGTTTTTTAGATTATCTTTAATATATCATTGACTTATATATTTTCTCATATTTTTAGCTTTTATTATGAAGAATGAAGGGTTTCAACCCCTTCACGGATAAAAATAGAGTGTGGGCTTTATTTGAAAATCTTTAATGGTGAGGAATGACTCACAGTGTTCGACAATTTCGTTCGAATTTAAACATAAATTGTGTTCCATTAAGTCTACGAGTTCAAAAATATTTTTAAGAATGTATATCATATACATACATGCTTAAAGATTTTGTTGGCTAGTGGACTTATTGGTCGACGAGTCCATTTGTTGCATACCTCTTCCTTACTTTCTTACTTCTAATCTTCTTCTTGTTCTTCTAGCGTCTCTTCTAGCGTCTGGACTTCTAGCGTCTCTTCTAACGACCTTGACTTGCGTCTTGTGTCTGGCTTCCATTGGGGATTTCTCTTTATCAGAAGCCCTGTGTCATTAGGTAGTTTTTAGATAATAACACAAGACTTCGATTTACCTAGATCATATTTTATTTCAAATCCCCACCAGACTACCTGCGCAGATTGAGTCGGTCGCGTGCATAACACGACTTACCATCGTCGTGGTTTTTGGCCGACTGCCTAAAAATCTATTTCTAATCTAAACCGGAAGAAGGACTTCTCACCGATTCTCACGGTATCCACCGGAAGGAGGATCAGGACAGGTCAGCCTTGTCATCCTCCTTCAACGCTGCAACTTATAACAGCCATTTTGATTTCTACACTACTGTACATAAATATTAGGAATCTAATAATTATGTAACACATTTCCTACTATTCTGATAAACCACACGCCATGACATGGTGGTGGTTACAAATACAAAGTGTGTCAAAAAGTATCGGGATTTATTGTACATTTGACACCCCTTGTATTCTGAAAAAAAATACTTCCATTCGTAATTCATTTCGATCTTGGTAAATACAGATTCAACTCGGCACTTTTATGACACACCTTGTATTCTGAAAAAGAAAAAAATCAACGTTCCATTCATTGTTCATTTCTATATCTTGGCAATACAGCTTCAATCTCGATACTTTTATGACACACCTTGTATTCTGAAAAAAATATTTCCATTCATTGATCATTTCTATCTTTTGAAAATAAAGCTTCAATCTCGATACTTTTATGACACACCTTGTATTCTGAAAAAAAATAACGTTCCATTCATTGTTTATTTCTATATTGGTAAATAAAGCTTCAATCTCGATACTTTTATGACACACTCGTATTCTGAAAAATCAACGTTCCATTCATTGTGCAATTTATATCTTGGCAAATACAGCTTCAAACGAGACACTTTTATAACGCACCTTGTATTCTAAAGAATAACGTTTGATTAATTTTGTCATTTCCATTCTTAGAAATACAGCTTTAAACTCGCCCTTTAATGACATATCTTGTATTCTGAAAAAAATCAACTTACATTCATTGTTCATTTGTAGCTTGTAAATAAACTTTCAATCCGATACTTTTATGACAGGTATATATATATATATATATATATATATAAGTAAATACACAAACGATGCGTTTTGATGATGGCGCTTTTTAGCTGTGCGACAAATTTTTGATGAGAATATGTGCTTAATTGAAGTCGTACCTTAATTTGAAGTTAGTTAATTATAATTAATTAATTAGGCGGCATACCTATTCAATGTAAGGCCTAAAAAATCGAGAAAAATCCAATCTCTGTATGTACATTTCGAGCCCTATTAGGCCTCATCAGCAAAGCTATAGATAGGAAGAAACACATCGTTTGTGATATCTACTTACTTCATACTGCTCGTGTAGAAAAATTTCACTAAATAAAGAGGAAATAAAAACCTAAAAACCTTACGATTTGTCTATTAGCCTGTACATTTTCATTCGAATAGTATGACACCGCCACGTATAATAATTAACTTATTAATCTACACCCCTAAGAATCAATCAAGCAATTAGGCGCAGACTTCAATTAAGCAATTATTCTCCATTATAAATATCACTATATATATATCAATAAATATAACTACAATATTAATATTCAATATATGCACATCTTCACTGTGTTTGAGGAATCTTGTATCATATAAGAATAACTTGAAAGCAACTATTCGTCTTTGAAGCTATAATCGTTTGCATACCGATTTATATCTGATCACAAAGTTCCTCGTCACGCATACCGGCCCCCACGGCCCAACTCAGCGTGATGATAGCAAGGATTAAGCCGGTACAGTAGGAAGCTATTGTATTTTCACATAGCGCGATCACACACCTTTAGGTAAAGGTATGCATCCTAACTACTCTCCCTTCCACCATAATGAGATAAATAGTACTAGGCAGACTGCGGCCTCATTATATGGACTAGGTTAGGAATCTTCTAGAATCCAAACTTCTGCAAAGTCCACACGTTAACATGATACGCCCTGTAGATAATAAACA
>CM042167.1:36041238-36051238 GCA_023376005.1 Doryteuthis pealeii
AGAGAGATACTTCGATTTTACCTATGATCATATTTAATTTCAAATCCCCACCAACTACCGCGCAGATGGAGTCGGTCGCGTGCATAACACGACTTACCATCGTCGTGGTTTTTGGCCGACTGCCTAAAAATCTATTTCTAATCTAAACCGGAAGAAGGACTTCTCCACCGATTCTCACGGTATCCACCGGAAGGAGGATCAGGACAGGTCAAGCCTTGTCACTCATCCTTCAACGCTGCAACTTATAACAGCCATTTTGATTTCTACACTACTGTACATAAATATTAGGAATCTAATAATTATGTAACACATTTCCTACTATTCTGATAAACCACACGCCATGACTGGTGGTGGTTACAAATACAAAGTGTGTCAAAAAAGTATCGGGATTTATTGTACATTTGACACCCCTTGTATTCTGAAAAAAAATACTTCCATTCGTATTCATTTCGATCTTGGTAAATACAGATTCAAACTCGGCACTTTTATGACACACCTTGTATTCTGAAAAAGAAAAAAAATCAACGTTCCATTCATTGTTCATTTCTATCTTGGCAAATACAGCTTCAATCTCGATACTTTTATGACACACCTTGTATTCTAGAAAAAATTATATTCCATTCATTGATCATTTCTATCTTTGAAAATAAAGCTTAAATCTCGATACTTTTATGACACACCTTGTATTCTGAAAAAAAAATAACGTTCCATTCATTGTTTATTTCTATATTGGTAAATAAAGCTTCAATCTCGATACTTTTATGACACACCTCGTATTCTGAAAAAATCAACGTTCCATTCATTGTGCATTTATATCTTGGCAAATACAGCTTCAAACTAGACACTTTTATAACGCACCTTGTATTCTAAAGAAATAACGTTTGATTAATTTGTCATTTCCATCTTAGTAAATACAGCTTTAAACTCGGCACTTTAATGACATATCTTGTATTCTGAAAAAAATCAACGTTACATTAATTGTTCATTTGTAGCTTGGTAAATAAACTTTCAATCCCGATACTTTTATGACAGAGTATATATATATATATATATATATATATAAGTAAATACACAAACGATGCGTTTTGATATGGCTTTTTAGCCGACAATTTTTGGGAGAATATGTGCTTAATTGAAGTCGTACCTAATTTTGAAAGTTAGTTAATTAATAATTAATTAATTAGGCGGGCATACCTATTCAAATGTAAGGCTAAAAAAATCGAGAAAAATCAATCTCTGTATGTACATTTCGGCCTATTAGGCTCATAGCAAGCTATAGATAGGAAGAAACACATCGTTTGTGTATTTACTTCTCATACTGTCGTGTAGAAAAAATTCACTATAAAGAGGAATAAAAACCTAAAAACCTACGATTTGTTTAGCCTTACATTTGAATAGGTATGGCCGCCTAATAATTAATTAATTAATTAATTCAAATTAGGCACGACTTCAATTAGCAATTATTTCCCATATATATATATATATATATATATATATATATATATATATACATCTTCTATGTGTTTGAAATTCTTAGTATCATATAAGAATACTTGAAACAATATTCGTTTTGAAGCTATAATCGTTTGCATACCATTATTATCATGATCACAAAGTTCCTCGTTCGATACCGGCCCACGCCAACTCAGCGTATGAGTAGCACAGGGATCTAAGCGGTACAGTAAGGAGCTATTTGTATTTCACATAGCGCGAACACCTTTGGTAAAGGTATGCATCTAACTACTCTCCCTCCACCTATGGATAAATAGTAGGGCAGACTGGGCTCATTAATTATGGCTAGGTTAGGAAATCTCTGAATTCAAACCTGTTAAACTCCGCTTAAGATATTACCCTTAGTATAACAATGAAGGGCATCTCAAACTCAGACGTAAAAACAATCTCCTTCGTCTAGGGCAGTGGTTCTCAAAAAGTGCGCCCGGGTGCACTGGTGCGCCGCAGAGCTTTTTCAGGTGCGCTCCGTAGTATTCCTGAAAAATCTATCCAGATATGAAAAGCAAATGTATACTAAGTTACTATATGATACAATTTCTTTAGGAACACTCTGCTAGTTTTGTTGCGACATTATTATGATAGTTATAAGTTACTTTTCTTGCAACGACATAAAAACACAGGTTTTAAACAATTTTATTTATGAAAATCATTTATTGTAGTTTATTGAAAGTTAAGACTTTGAATAGTAATAAATGCAAAACTGAAATCCTGCCATTGATAGATGAAGATCTATCAACTCTAGGAGAACATTTGAGTTATTATTTTCCATCAATTAACACAGCGCAAGACGACTGGATTAGAAACCCTTTTGTAGAAACAGCAATATATTCTAGTTTAACGCTAACAGAAAAAGAAGAACTGGCAGCTGTGTCCACTGATCGTGGATTAATGATTAAATACAAAGAATTGTCTCTTGAAGCTTTTTGGATTTCTATCAAAAGACATGTGTCGATATCTAACAAAGCACTGGCCATTTTATTGAAATTTTCCAACCTCATGGCAAGACCATGTGAACTGGGATTTTCAACCCTCGCAACAATAATGTAAAAGGAGAGGAACTCTTCAATGCATTGATGAGGAAATGAGAGTTTGTCTTTCAAATATAAGACCAAACATTAAAGAAATCGCAAGGTCTTAGCAAGCTCATGTTTCTCATTAACACAGGAATGAATAAACTTCATAGAGGTATGTTAAGTTTGCTTTTGTTAAATGTGTTATTTTTTTATATATATTTAACAATTAACTTAACATATTAGTCCTATTGTGTATACAGTTCGCTATCAAGTATAGGTAGTGCTGTAAGTGCGCCCAGACTGTATAAAGTTTGAGAACCACTGAGTTAACTTAATAACATATAGGTCCTATTTTGTATACAGTGTGCTATCAAGTATCTGTAGTGCTGTAAGTGCGCCCATACTGTATAAAGTTTGAGAACCACTGAGTTAACTTAATAACATATAGGTCCATTTTGTATACAGTGTGCTATCAAGTATCTGTAGTGCTGTAAGTGCGCCCAGACTGTATAAAGTTTGAGAACCACTGAGTTAACTTAATAACATATTAGTCCATTTTGTATACAGTTCGCTATCAAGTATAGGTAGTACTGTAATTGCGCCCAGACTGTATAAGTTTGAGAACCACTGAGTTACTTATAACATATTAGTCCTCTTTGTATACAGTGTGCTATCAAGTATCTGTAGTACTGTAAGCGCCCAGACTGTATAAAGTTTGAGAACACTGAGTTAACTTAAAACATATTAGTCCTCTTTTGTATACAGTGTGCTATCAAGTATCTGTAGTACTGTAAGTGCGCCCAGACTGTATAAAGTGAGAACCCTGAGTTAATTAATAACACATAGGTCCTATTTTGTATACAGTTCGCTATCAAGTGTCTGTAGTGCTGTAAGTGCGCCCAGACTGTATGAAGTTTGAGACCACTGAGTTAACTTAATAACATATTAGTCCTCTTTTGTATACAGTGTGCTATCAAGTATCTGTAGTACTGTAAGTGCGCCCAGACTGTATAAAGTTTGAGAACCACTGAGTTAACTTAATAAACATAGGTCCTATTTTGTATACAGTTCGCTATCAAGTGTCTGTAGTGCTGTAAGTGCGCCCAGACTGTATGAAGTTTGAGAACCACTGGTCTAGGGATAGTAAAAACGATGCTTACCATTAACCCACACACCATTTTTAGGGGCTGTATTCAAAATATCTCTTCCGAGAGTGAGGAAGGGGGTGAAAATTGGCTAATGCTTAGACTAAAACTGTAACTTCTGGCACGGTGGATAAAATACGCGGCTAAGTCGGGTCTGAAGAGGGATTTTCATTGCTGGATTATCCCAATCCTGTCAAGATGAAGTCAAATAAAGAATTACCGTGATCATTACGACGCCATGGATTAAAATCTGATCGTATCGAATCAGAGAGACGCACGGTTATAAATAATTCTCAAGATGAGGACAATGATGAAGATGATGACATCGGAGATGGAGACGGTATGAGGCTGGGGTAGGGTAGTGGCGTCGATGTGTGTGTGGGTGGATGGGGGTTGGTACTACAAGAAAAATAAAAAGATGAAAGGGACTGTTTTATCGGCAACATTGTGTAAAATTAATCGAATCCATCGAAGCCCAAAATGATTTAATTATCGCAGGAAACCGGCCGATCAGATTAAAGGGGGTTGATGGGGAGGTACTGATTTAATGGGGACATGATTGACAGGTGCACGCAGTACTTCTTATACTCAGTATTTATTTATTCCCAGCAATCCTACTCGAATACCTCTCCCCGCACACATACACACTCACACATAGACCGCATACCTATATATATATATATATATATATATATATATATATATATATATATATATATATATATAATCCGTCTACGTATCAAAAAACGCTCTTCGACTCAGTCTAACGTGTTGAATATATACATGTTTGTGATGAAACAATATAGGATGTAGTACAGAAAATAATAAACAATTATATATATATATATATATATATATATATATAATATCCTTATACACACACACACACACACACACACATATATATAATATATATATATATATATATATATATATATATATAATTCCTATGACTTTAACCATTACACTACGTATGTATATATATTATCTAGGCAAGTATTGTTAAAAACCACGAAATATTTATTTTTCATCATCTTTATCTGACGTTTTTCTAGTCGTCTAGTTATTTTTCTTAGATCAGGATCCAATTTGTATAGGAACTTTCCTATACTCTTTACCCAAGCGCTTTAAACCATTTTATAGGTCGTCATCGGGGTATTGTAGGTCGTAGTGTGTTGGTTTTTAGAAAGCGCCCTGGCAAAGAGTATGGGGCAGTTCATCTACCAGCTGATTCCCGATCTTCAGCACACCTGAAATGGTGGATTTTATTAATGCACTCTTATATATATATATATATATATATATAATATATATATATATATATATATATAAGAAGAGAGAGAGAGAGAGAGAGAGAGAGAGAGAGAGAGAGAGAGTGAGAGAGAGAGAGAGAGGGAGACAGACAGACAGACAGACAGACAACCAAAAAAAATTTTTTTTTAATTTACAAGGTATATATATATATATATATATATATATATATATATATATAAATATATATATATGGGAGTAAATATGGAAATAAATCCGACAATATTAAGAAATTTGAAAAAGCAAGTGTTTAAAAAATGAGATGAATTTATTTATCGACATTTAAACGTTTAGGTTTCTTTAAACCTTCATCAGGATGTATTGTGTGGTGAAGAAATCGATTGATGTTTTATAGATGACAGGAGAAAAAAAAATCTTCATAGAATTTTTTTGTTGTTGCGTAACTGTATTTGTTCAGCGTTATATTTTTGAAAAGACGAGTCGCAAACCGCACACGAGAAGATGTCATGAAGTGTGACGTAACTCGAAGAAATGCATTCAACAAAAGTCGAGATAAAGTATTAATGGACTGATTTTATGTGAGCAAAGGGAAAAAGTGGGAATGTTAACTAGATAATCAAATAAAGCCTGGTATTTTGTAGTTATTTAAAACTGTTTTAGCTAGAAACGGTGAAATGTTAAAAAAATCCATGTCGATTATTAAGGGAGGGCAAAAGCGAAATTGCACAGACTTCAAAAATCTGTCGTAGTCTTTTGTTGTGAATATGAATTTTTAACATATCACCGTTTTTAGCTAATATAGTTTTATATATATATATATATATATATATATATATATATATATATATATATATATATATATATATATAAACCACAAGGTTTCTAGTTCGAAACCGGTCTCGCCAACTCAGCGTATGAGTAGCACAGGGACTGTGCGGTAAAGTAAAGAGCTGATTGTAGGCGTGGCGCTCCACCTCAGATGCTAAAAAAAATATCTCCTTGGTCTAGCGCTATTGAAAAGACGATAGACTCCCTCGCTGACTAGCTGATACGACTTTAAGCCACCCGACGACTTTTATTATATATATATATTATATATATATATATATATATATATATATAATGAAAAAGTGTTCAGTCCAATCAACTAGAGAATCCCGCTTTATCTTATATTTTTTTGATAATTTTTAGTGCTAGATAAACTTGCTATATGTTGAGCCAAGTGTTCTTTGGTTTCGAACCCGCCCTACGGCGCTACGAACGCCGAAGTGATCAACAAGGTCATATGCCTAACCTCTCTTCGTCGATGAAGAAAACGCCAGGCCATTCAGCTAAGGAGCTGGCTGGCCACCGTAAAATGATTGTGCCAAGTGTGTTGAAGGCTTCGCTGGTTCGGACACGCCCTGCGGTGCCCCAGAAATCAAATTACGCGAGTTCACCCACCCCCAACCACATCCCCTGAGTAAAAGGAGAGTAAAGCCAAAAACTGATTTGAGGGTCTAACAAAAGAAAAAAAATCATTTATACAAGATATACATACGAAATTCGTATAATTATGCCGGCGTTATGTGAAAGAAAACAGCGATAACCTTTCACAATATTAGCGAAATTTTTTTTTTGTTTGTTTGTTTGTTTGTTTGTTTATTGATTTTAACGGCATATCCACCCGTCTGGGGTTATGTCATGCCTAACGGTTAGGAAGTAATACATATCATGTATTTATATTTATACTTTTTAGTAATTCGTTTTAACAATGTGTTAGCGTTATTGGGGATTATGTTGTATGGTATTGATTTGCTTCATGTCTATATTCTATGATATAATTTTATTTCCCTCAAAAAAGAGAGAATATCCTCCATGTTGACATTTTCAAACAGATCTTTCATTTTGTTTGCTTTAAATAACGGTTTCTGATGTGAGCAAAAACCCTGCATTCCATGAATAAGTATTTAACTGTCAAAGGTGTTTGACATGTTCCACATTGTGGTTGTTGTTGTTTGAGTATATAGGAATGCGTTAGTCTTGTATGGCCAATGCGTAATCAGGTCACAATGACGTGTTCCTTTCTAGACTTCCTTAATGTTGGTCTCCAGCCTCCCAAAGTAGGTTTGATTAGGAGGATTTTACTGGAAATGTTGTTTTTCCAGTGTTGTTGCCATTTTGTATGAAGGATTCTATTAATTTTAGGTTTCAAGTCAGTATAGGGTATCTTGAACTTGTCAGGGATAAAATCTAGAGCCAAAACAAAACAAATTCCAACAAATAGTTATAACAAACAGACTTTATTGCCTGACCACAGTTCTAAAACAGAGAGAAAAATGAGTATCCATTAAGAATGAATTTAATTCAAAACTTAGTCGGCATTAAATAACCCACCAAGGTTGATATGCCGTAAAACAAAACAAACGATGATGTTGTTGATGATGATGATGACGATGATGATGATCAATGATGCTACGTCCATTGCTTTTATTAGACATGGCTCACTATCGATATTTCATTGTTATTGATTTTGTATTTATTTGTATGAAAATGATATCTTTTGAAGCCAAACAAAAATCCGAGCTTTTATTTTCGTTTTCTTTCTTTCTTGTTTTTTTTCTTCTCTTCTTCGTCTTCGTTAAATTGCCTAATTTTCCAGCTCCTGCTTTAATTAGGCGCATTTTTTTTCTAAATAATTAATAAATAAATTTCCGCGTATCGCAATTACGAATACTTTCCACAGATTAGAAGCATTTTACCACTGCATGCGTATATATCTGTGTGTAAGTACTTTTTATACATATACGTGAGTGCACAGTAAATATATATATATATATATATATATATATATATATATATGTGTGTGTGTGTGTGTGTGTGTGTGTGTGTGTTGTGTGTGTGTGTGTGTGTGTGTGTGTGTATGTGTGTGTGCCTGTTCAAGTATATATGTGAGTTTTGTGTGTGTATATATATATATATTTGAATATATATTTACATGTGCTTGCATAAACATGTATATGTGTGCCTATGCGTATATACGTATGTGTATAATGTGCAGGTATATATATATATATATATATATATATATATATTTCTCTGTGCAAATATCTCTATATATGTACAATATATGTGTGTGCTTGTGTGTCTATGTGTGTATTTCTCTTTGCAAATATATTTTTTCTCTGTAATGTACATATATATATATATATATATATATATATATATATATATAAATATATATAAATATACATATGCACTCACACATACACACACATATATCTATGTATGTATGTATATATATATATATACACACACATATATACGTATGTATGTATGTATCTCTCTCCCTCTCTCTCTCTCTCTATATATATACATATATATATATATATATATATATATATATATGTATATATATATATATATATATATATATATATTATATATATACATATATATGTCTGTGCAAAAGTTGCAACCGCCCATTTTTGGTGAACCAGAGAATGAGTACACAATAAAAGTTGATTAGTTAAAAGAAAAGCAAAGGTGGCACATATAAGTAAGTTAATTTGTTATTTAATTAGTTACTTCATTTGTTAGTTAATTAGTCAGTTAGTTAGTAGTTAATTACTTTGTTACTTAGTTAGATACATAGAGAGACAGGCAGAGACTGATAGATCGATAGATAGTTAGATAGATATGCCATACTGAGATAGATAGTTATCTATGCATATACTGAGATAGATAGATAGATAGTTAGATAGTTATATTATGCATATACTGAGATAGATAGATAGATAGATAGATAGATTCAACATAATTCATTTCAATTCCAATACATTTAATTTAGTGTAGAATATTAATCGGATGAATCAAACGAAACACTATAAACATTACAATGATACAATAAACAAATTTAGACATTTACATATGAGCCTCTATGTGAACTCTGATAAAAAAAAAAAGGAGACATCTCCACACTTGACGGTAAGCTTCTTAAGCCAGTAGAACAGTTCACATACCTAGGCAGTAACATCTCATCTACAGAGAGCGATATTAATACACGAATAGAAAGGCGTGACTAGCCAGAAACACATTATCAGTCATATGGAAATCAGATCTCACTGAGAAGCTAAAGCGACAATTCTTCCAGGCTGTGGTTATATCAGTGCTGCTGTATGGCTGCACCACCTGGGCCCTAACGAAGCGCCTCGAGAATAAGCTAGATGGGACCTGCACAAGAATAGTGCGTGCAGTCTTGGACAAGTCGTAGAAACAGCACCCCACAACGAGGCAGCTGTATGGTCACCTGCCCCCCGTCTCAAAAAACCATCCGAGTAAGACGGAGTAGACATGCGGGGCACTGTTGGAGAAGCAAAGACGAGCTCATAGCCGACGTTCTCCTGTGGAAGCCAAATCATGGGCAGGCTAGTGTGGGCCGCCCAGAAAGTACCTACATTGACCAACTATGTGAGATGCTAGTTGCTGTGCAGAGGAGCTCCCAGAGGCAATGAATGATAGGGAAGGTTGGTGAGAGATTGTCATGGATATCCGTGCTGCCGTCGTGACATAATGAGGATGATGACATGTGATAATACGGTATGAGAAGTGAAGTATTTAAATAAATCCGACAAAACCTGGTTGAGAATAGAGGAAGTGTGGATATAACAGCACAGTCAGTTGAATTCAGTTGATATTTCGCCACATTGTATGAAGCTTTTTCGAAGCTTTATTGACATAAATGCTTGTACATTTTGCTTTTATAGTGAAAGGTAAATAGGCGAAGGGTGAGAGAAAGTCAGGTAGGTATGCGAGGCATGGTGCTTTTATTTTTATGGGGTCTGTCGGTTGACTTTAGAAGATAAGTTGATATTTGGAGTGTGGGTCAAATGTGTTGTTCGTGTGTAATCAGGTGACTGGGGATATTTTTGTTCGAAAATATTTTTGAGAAAATCCTTAAAGATTTTGTTGAGAGAACTGTATTTGTATATTTAAAAGTAAATTGGATAAGGGAAAGACAGGGGAAGAAAAAAAGAGGATGGGAGGGGTATTTTATATGAGAAAAGTACATTGCCTGTG
>CM042167.1:36056238-36075561 GCA_023376005.1 Doryteuthis pealeii
AAGCCTCATCTCAAACATTCAGAGAAATAGTATATAATGTACATATAACAATGAAGATAAGGACAATAGTCCGAATAACGCAGATAATACTAATCTTCAAGCCTCATCTCAAACATTCAGAGAAATAGTATATATTGTACATATAACAATGAAGATAAGGACAATAGTCCGAATAACGCAGATAATACTAATCTTCAAGCCTCATCTCAAACATTCAGAGAAATAGTATATAATGTACATATAACAATGAAGATAAGGACAATAGTCCGAATAATGCAGATAATACTAATCTTCAAACCTCATCTCAAACATTCAGAGAAATAGTATATAATGTACAGATAACAATGAAGATGAGGACAATAGTCCGAATAACGCAGATAATACTAATCTTCAAGCCTCATCTCAAACATTCAGATAAAAAGGAATTTGTGTTTGAATGTGTGTGTTCAGGAATATACTGCCTGCAGGATGTTATTCGTAAATGTTCAGCTTGCATATTTGTCTGCTTTTCTGCGCCAAGGAAGCTCTGTGTGAACATCGGAGCCAATATTGCAACAACGATTTTGCTTTGTCGACTCGGGGTCTGCAAGTGCGGAGAAGCGTGTCTATCTCGGTGGGTAGCTGGCGCTTCGCTCTTGTCGAGCCTGTAAAACGAATGGACTTTTGCCTAGAGGCCTTCAAATCCTCCGCCGGTTTCTCGATTCGTCTGCGCTTGTCTGTTTACGGGAGAGATGGAATCGATCGAGATAGATCAATATCGGCCAGTATACAAATATGATAAATAAATCATGTCTTTAATCAGGAAGGCTAATCAAGGCTTTGGAGGAGATTCCGTTTCGAACAGCCGGAGAAAAAAACACGAGATGGATTAATGAATATGGAAAGGGAAGGGAAGGGAAGAAAGGAGAAATAAATAAATAAATAAATAAATGAAGGAATGAATAAATAAATAAATGAATGAAGGAACGAAAGAATAAAGGAATGAATTGAATTAAAAACGGTAAATAAATAAACATAAAGGAAAAAGCTGAAAATCACGTGACCAGCGATAAAATAAATCTTTGTGGAATTTTAAAATCAGAAGCGCAAAACGAAAGAGGGTTGGTGGTAAGAATAGAGAGAAAGAAAGAAAGAAAGAAAGAAAGAAAGATGGGATAAAGGAAAGAAAATGAAAAGAAAGAAAATGAAAAGAATTAGAAAGAAATCAGAATGATTAAAGAAAGTAGGAAGGAAATCTTATAATTGAATGAAATAAATATTAGAAGAAAGAAAGAAAGAAAAAAGAAAGATAAAAAAAACAGAAAATAGAAATATTATAATAGAATGAAATAAATATTAGAAGAAAGAAAGAAGGAAAGAAAGATAGAAAAAGATAAAAAAAGAAACATTACAATGGAGTGAAAAAATATTAGAAGAAAGAAAGAAAGAAAGAAAGAAAAAAAGACAGAAAATAGAAATATTATAATGGAGTGAAATAAATATTAGAAGAAAGAAAGAAGAAAGAAAGAAGAAAAAAAAGAAAGAAAGAAAGAAAAAAGACAGAAAATAGAAATATTAAATGGAGTGAAAGAAATATTAGAAGAAGAAAGAAAGAAAGAAAAAAAGAAAGAAAGAAAGAAAGAAAGAAAGAAAAAGACAGAAAATAGAAATATTATAATGGAGTGAAAGAAATATTTGAAGAAAGAAGAAAGAAAGAAAGAAAGAGAAAGAAAAGAGAAATATATAATGGAGTGAAAGAACTATTAGAAGAAAGAAAGAAAGAAAGAAAAGAAAGAAAACAGATAAAAAAAACATTACAATGGAGTGAAATAAATAGTAGAAGAAAGAGAGAAAGAAAGAAAGAAAGAAAGAAAGAAAGAAAGAAAGAAAAAAAGAAAGATAGACAGAAAAAAAATTATAATGGTGTAAAAGAAATATTAGAAGAAAGAAGGAGGAAAGAAGAAAGAAAAGATAGAAAAAGAAATATTATAATGGAATGAAAGAAATATTAGAAGAAAGACAGAAAAATGAATGAAAGACAGAAAAAAGAAAAAAAAAAAGTACGAAGGAGATATTTCACAGGATGAAAGAAATATTAAAAGAAACAAAGAAAAACTCTCGGAAGGAAATATTGCAATAGAATGAAAAAATATGAGAAGTGAATAAAGAAAGAAGAAAGAAAGAAAGATAGAAAGAGAAAAAAAGATAGAAAGGAAATAGAAAGGAAATATTACAATGAATGAAATAAATATTTGAAGAGAGAAAGATAGATTGAAAGAAAAAGAAAGAAAGAAAGAAAAGAAAAATAACAAACAAAACAAAAGAATTAAGAAATATTAGAAAAAGAGAAAGACAGACAGAAAGAAAGGAATTTTAAAAAATTAAAACGATAAAAGAAAGAAGGAAGACAATATTACAACGGAAGGAATGAAATATTAGAAGAAAAATAGAGAAAGAAAGAAATGAAGAAAGAAAACGGTGAAAAGAACAAAATATGAATGAATAATTAGAAGACAGTAAGAAAGAACGGTGAAAAGAAGAAAAAAATGAAAGAAATACTAGAAGAGAGAAAAGAAGAATGATAAAAAAGAAAAAGAGATGAGTACAAATGAAAAGTAGAGTAAATTGTGAATGGCATACTATAAAACGAACAAAAAGGAAAAATAAAGATTAAAATACAGATATGGAATACTGAAATAACAGATGAAAGATGAGCGAAAAACTGAAAGAACAAAGAAAGAAAGAAAGAAAGAAAGAAGAAAGAAAGTGAAAAAGAATTAAATATTTATAAAAAGAAAGAATTAAAGCAATAGACTCATAAAGAAAGAAAGAAAGAAAGAAGAAAGTAAGTAAGAAGAAAGAAAGAAAGAAAATCTAAAAGAAAAAAAAAGAAAGAATAAAAGAAAGAATCAGAAATAAAAAAAAGTATAAGAAAGAAAGAAAGTTTGAAAGAAAGAAAATCCGAAAAAAAGAAAGCAAAGAAAGAAAGAAGAAAGAAAGAAAGTAAGAAAGTGAGAAAAAAGAAGATCCGAAAACTGAAAGAAAGTTAGAAAGAAAAACTACAGCAAAAATAAAGAAAGAAAGAAAAAGAGAAAGAAGGAAGAAAGAAAGTTAGAAAGAAACCAAGAAAGAAAAAAGATCAGAAAAAAAGAAAAAAAGTCAGAAATAAAAACAATTTGAATAAAAAAAAGAAAGAAAATTCGAAAACAAGAAAGAAAGAAGAAAGAAGAAAAAAAATGAATAAAGTAATCCTCACAGTAAAACAGCAATGGTTACATTTCTACGCTGTGAATATTTATTTAAATTTTAATTATGAAAAATTGAAGGATAGAAAGAAAGAAAAAAAGAAATCAGGAAAAAGCAAGCAAAGAAAGAAAAGAAAGAAAGAAGAAATCAGAAAAGAAAAAAAAGAAAAGAAAAGAAAATTAAGAAAGAAAGAAAGAAAGAAAAAGAAAGAAAAGAAAATCAGGAAAAAGAAAGAAAGAAAGAAAGTTAGAACGAAAAAAGATCAGGAGAAAAAAAAGAAAGTCATACAAAAACAATTCGAAGAAAAAAAGAAAGAGTAAACATTATAAAACAAGAATGAAGAAAGAAAGAAATTCCTCTCAGTAAAAACACAATGGCTACAGTGAATATCTATTAAGATCTTAATTATGAATTAACAGAAAGAAAGAAGAAGGAAAAAGTTGGAAAGAGAGAAAAAGAAAATCAGGAAATAAGAAAAACAGAAAAAAGAAAAGAAAAATTAAAGTTAGAAAGAAAGAAATAGAAGATCGGGAAAGAATTAAGATAAGGAAGATAGAAAATTAGGAAACAGAACGAAAAAAAAAGAAGAAAGAAAGAAAGAAGAGAGAAAGAAAGAAGAAAGAAAGAAAGAAAGAAATCCCTCACTGTAAAACCACAATGGTTAAATCAGTGCACAGTGAATATCTATCTAAATCTTAATTATGTATTAACAGAAAGAAAGAAGGAAAAAAGTTAGAAAGAAAGAAAAAAAAGAAAATCAGGAAAAAGAAAAAAAGAAAAATTAAGAAACAAAGTTTGAAAGAAGAAAAACGAAGATCAGAAAAAGAAAGACAGTCAGAAATAAATAAAAATTACATAAGAAAGAAAGAAAATCAGAAAACAAGAACGAAAGAAGAAGAAGAAAGAAAGAAAGAAGAAAGAAGAAAGGAAGAAAGAAAGAAAGAAAGAAAGAAGAACGAAAGAAATAAAGAAAGAAGAACGAAAGAAGAAAGAAAGAAAGGAAGAAATAAATAAAGAAAGAAAGAAAGAAGAACGAAAGAAGGAAGAAAGAAAGAAAGGAAGAAATAAAGAAAGAAAGAAGAAGAAAGAAGAAGAAAGAAAGGAAGAAGTAAAGAAAGAAGAACGAAGGAAGAAAGAAAGAAAGGAAGAAATAAATAAAGAAAGAAAGAAAGAAGAACGAAAGAAAAGAAAGAGAGAAAGAAAAGAAGAAGAACGAAAGAAGAAAGAAAGAAAGGAAGAAATAAAATAAATAAATAAAGAAGAACGAAAGAAGAAAGAAAGAAAGGAAGAAAAAAAGAAATAAAGAAAGAAGAAGAAGAAGAAAGAAGAAAGAAAGAAGAAGAAGAAGGAAGAAGAAGAAAGAAGAAAGAAGAAAGAAAAGAAAAGAAAGAAAGAAAGAAAGAAATAAAGAAAGAAAGAAGAAAGAAAGAAGGACGAAAGAAGAAAAAAGAAAGAAAGAAAGAAAAAAGAGAAGAAAGAAAGAAGAATGAAAGAAAGAAAGAAAGAAAGAAAGAAAGGATGAGAGAAAGCAAGAAAGAAAGAAAGAATGAAAGAAAGGAAGAAAGAAGAAGAAGAAAGAAAGAAAGAAAGGAAGGAAGAAGAAGCAGAAAGAAAGAAAGGAAGGAGAAAGAAAGAAAGAAGAAGAAAGAAATCCCTCACTATATAACAACAATGGCTACATCAGTGCACAGTGAATATTTATTTAAATTTTAATAATGAAAAATAGCAGTGGCAAGATATGAATTTTCTGAATAATGAAATTATAATGACAATGACGCATGAATGAAAGTGGCGCGCGCAAACAAAAGGCAATGGAGTAAAGCGTACCAATTAACACTCGGCGCGGGAAAAGCAACTGCATGGGTAGACGACAATTTAAAACAAACAAATAAACAAACAAACAAACAAAGCAATCAATAAATAAACAAATATACGTCAAGGAGAAATAAACATGTCTGGAAAGAGGTAAGACAATTCAATAGAGGATATTATTATTAAAATTATGATAAAGTCTGTGTATCTATATGTGTATGTAAACCTGATTTAAAATAAAAGGCACATCATAGCAAAATGTTTATGAGAGCAATAGACATAAAATGATCTAGCTTAGAAGAAAGGCTAATTGAAAAGATGGTAAAATGAATGTGAATTTCCTTCTATATACATGAACTTATTTTTCTATCTGCCATCAAGCCAGCTATCTGTGTTTCTATGTATGTATCTATCTATTTGTCTATGTTTCTATCTATCTATATATATCTATCTATCTATCTATCCATGTCTCTCTCTCTCTTTTCATATTTAATTATCTAAGTCTCTTTTTATCTATCTATCTACCAATGTCTCTCTCTCACTATCTCTCTCTCTCTCTCTCTCTCTCTCTCTATATATATATATATATATATATATATATATATATATATATATATATATGTAAATAATGGAAATTAATCCGACAGAATGAATTTAACATTTTGAAAAAACAATAGTAATTATTATCTGCTGACAGAATCTGTTTCGACGCCTTAGTAGAAGGGTCATCATCAACGAGCAAAACTTTTTGAAACTTAACATCTTCTTTCAATTGTGCTGTGGACATGTAAACAACTTAATGCTGGATTATATTTTGAACATTTTTGATAATCTCTTACACTTTTTTATATATTTTCACCAAACTCTTTTTGAGTTTATTTTTATTAAAATGCTTCTGATTTTTAAAAATAAAATTTTATTTATTTTTGAAACAGTATGCGCATTTTAAAAAATTCAAGCATTCCAGCGTGTGTTTGTACCCCAATTCTCTTCCAACGGTTTTTTTATCCTCTTTCGTAAATTTTTTGCTCGTTGATGATGACCCTTCTATAATTACTAATTGTTTTTTCAAAATGTTAAATTCATATATATATATAATATATATATATATATATATATATATATATATATGAAGGTAGGATGGATGTAGTAGAATCTGACAGTATGAGGTAGGTAAAAGGATGGTGAACAAGAAATGATAAATCAAAACAAATCTAAGAGTTGAAATATTTCGTCCGATTTATATGGACATCATCAGCCAAAGTTTTTTATTGAAAGCAAAATTACGTGCAAGTACATGTGATTTGGTGATGGGCGTGAGTTAGTAGCGGAAGTGAAGGGAGGGAGGATAGGGCAGATATGAATGAAGTGTGGGGATAGTTTACAGGAAGTAGAGAGAGGTTGGGAGTAGATGGGCACAGGGGTAAGTCAAGGGAGGAGGGTGAAGTTCTTGGTAGTGGTGTGTTTGATGTCAGTGGAAGATAAGGAGGGGGAGAGTTGAGTGATATTAGGTCACTGAGTCAGTTTAGTGGAAGGAGTAGGGGGAGAAAAAAGGAATAGTCACAACCATTTGGTTTCATGCATGCGTAAGCGCAAACAATCTTCAGGTGACGTTGTTTCAAATGCAAAGAAAATCGAAAATTACAAAAAGTTTAACAGACATGGGATGTGTATGATTGGATGAAATGTTATGCGTATGTATGTGGTGTTGTTATGAATGTGTATGTGGTGTTTATGGACAGTGTAAAGGTTATGTATACAGGTCAGCGGGTCTCGGACACGTTTACATTATTTTACGAGTGTGCAACGTCCGATCAATACTGGCGTGTAAGCGTTTGTATTCGCGTGCATATGTGTGCGTGGGTGTGTGTATTTTTTTGGTATGAACAGATGTTGGTGTATGGGTGTGGGGCGATACAATGAAGGGTGTTAAATAATTTTAATTTTAAGATTTCAAATATTGTGTATAGTCCGGGTGTTTGAGGTTGTCATTAGATAGGAGAAGTTGATCAGATGTTCGAGGTTGGTAAATTGTACCAAGTATGTACGCAAATTCGCACACACGCACGTAGTTTCATTCACACATGCATACACGTGCACACACACACACACACACACATACATACATACATAAAAGGACGTGCACGTGCATGTCCATATATATATATCAAGCTAGCTGGCAAGACAGATAGATATATGGATAGATACCTAGCTAAATAGCACGTAAGTTATCCTTCTCTTTTCGATCCCGCTCGCTCTCTCTCTCTCTCTCTCTCTCTCTCTCTCTATATATATATATATATATATATATATATATATATATATATATATATATACTGCGGTCCTGTAACCAACCGTTTATCTAAAAAAATACACACTTGCAATCAACTGCAATTAATCAATATCTTGATTAATCCAGTGGATTTAACCTTGAAGATCCTTATGTGGAAACTCGAGTAGGTTATTACCGTGTACCATTATCATAATATATATATATAATATACATATATATATTTTAGTAGTATACACGAAGATTTATATATAATATATAATAAGTGGAGAGCCACACCTACAATCGGCTCCTCACTTTACCGCACAGATCCCTGTGCTACTCATACGCTTAGTAGGCGAGAGCCGGTATCAAACCAGAAACCTTGTGATTCCTAACCGAACGCTCTGCCGACTGACCTAAATCAGTCTTTAATATATATATATATATATATATATATATATATATATATATATGAGTGTGTGTGTGTGTGTGTGTGTGTGTGTGGTGTGTGTGTAGTGTTTTTGACTCGGGTTGTGCACGCCCTATCAGCTTTGCACAAATAAATTTTAATCTTGCCAGTTTTTGAAGAATTTTCTTTCGCTACTTCTTGGCGTTGAAACGGATCGAATGAAGTTTGGCAAATATCAATAAAATACAAGGAAATCCTATTTAGGAAAAGAATGTCCGAAATGTCGAAGAAATTATTCAAATAAGGATTCTTCCGCTCTTGAAGGAAATGAAATTCTTTGGATGCCAAACCAAATATGGTAAATGCGATGAATGGCACCGATAACCCAAAATTGCCAGACTGGAGTCTTCACGAATGGTCAAGACAGGAACAGTGATTGTAATTTTTCCGGAAAATGGTGACGGAGTTTAATCTAATTAAAATAACAAAATTAGAATTGTGATTATTTTAAAACTTTCAACAGCATAGCCAATATAAAAGATTATTTTCTTAGAAGTTTTAACTCATCGGCCCCATGATACTTGGGATATATATATATATAATATATATATATATATATATATATATATATATATATATATATATATATACTTTCAAAGAAAGAAAAACATAACAAACTGTCATCACGTAATAATTTATTTCGACCAAAAACTCAAATTTGTTAAAATTTTGAAAAAATATTTATGAGCCCAAAATATTCTTAAGAATTTTATGTAAAACGTCTAGATATAATTTTTTTTTTATTTACTTATGTATGTATATTTCTATAATGATTTATTTCTTATCTATTTGTTTTTTGAGAAAGTCAGTTAAACAGGAAGCTAAGATATACATTGTATCTTTTTGTTAGGCTTAGAATTTTTAACTTTATAATTGCTATCTGACATAAACTTAGTGAATAGCAAGATTTATTTCTGGTTGTATAACTTCTTCTTTCAGTGAATCCCATTATTTTTATAAAATCCTTCTGATGAGGCTGGGCTATTAGGAATTTTTCAAAGTTTTTTCAAAATTTAAAAAGATCTTTTGAGATTCTGATCGAAATAAATTATTACAGGATGACGGTTTGTAAGTTTTTCTTTCTTTGAAAGTTAAATATTACTCTGTATATAATCTAATTCATTGATTATTATACATTGAGCTCTCTTTAGGGATTTATAAAAATCCTTGTATAAATATATGTTTGTACCTACAAGAACATACAGTATGGTTATACTGTTATATAGTTATATAGAATCATTCCTTACAACTAGTCATTTGGATTACCTTACATTTATATATATATAATATATATATATATATATATATATTATATATATATATATATATATAAGTGTATTTAGGCAGCATTTTTTTTTTATATACATGTTTCATTGAATTGAACAGACAATTCATGTCTGACAAGTCTTTCGCCGATCCGTTCTAATCTTCGGGCCATCCTTCTGGTGTCAGGATGGAACTGGTATACCAGTCCACCAATATCCTATTGATATTACCTCCCACTAATTCCTTGCTTCTACTCGTTCTCGTTAAAAACGAGACATGAAAACTATTCCATCGTTTCCACCTGAGGATGGCAAAGTGTATTGCCGAAAGCGCTAGTGACGAAACATTCGGTGGACTGGTATACCAGTTCCACCCTGACACCAGAAGGATGGCCGAAGATTAGAACGATTAATGAAAGACTTGTCAGACATGAATTGTCTGTTCAATTCAATGAAACATGTATATATATATATATATATATATATATATATATATATATATATATATATATATATATATATATATATATAGTTAAGAGTAAGGAAATGAATCCGACAGTATAAGTATAGATAAAAGAATATTAAAGCACACAATGCTGTTAAAATGAAAATATTTTATATCATATACATAGCTAATATTGAACAATATTTCGATTTATAACAATCATCTTCAGAGCTTGTTTTTAATCCGGACTCATCGAGAGAGAAGCAGAAATAATTTAAATTCAAAACGAAAAACATTGATGTTTCAAAAAGCGTGCAAGTCATGCGATCGTTTCGCCATTAGCACATCCGCTACGCGTTTCCAAGCCAGCGACATAATTGTATATCTTTAGTGTAACAGTTTTTGAAAGAAGAAGACCTATTTCAAATTCAAAAATAGACAAATTCTCTTTTAAAAAAACAGGAAAAAAAGTTGAAAAAATATTTCTTTTCTGAAAAAAAATCCGATGCAGGCTGACCATGAACGGGTTAAAACTCTTCCTGTTAATATAAATGATCAGAGATGTTGATAGGTCATAAGATTAGAAAACACGTGTTCATGTCTTATTCTACTTCCTATATATATATATATATATTATATAATATATATATATATATATATATATATATAGAGAGAGAGAGATGTATATATATGTAGATAGATAGATAGATAGATATGTCTATACATACATATATACATAGGGCTAGTCAGGTTCGTTTTTTTGATTTCACGTGTTCTAATATTTAATTTTTGCTTTCACATGCAATAATCACGTCATCAACTTTCAACTACAAACGCATCTCAACTAACGGTAAATAACCTTTTTTCCACACATTTTTCTAATTCAACGCACTCAAAACATCTTTCATCTTCTATCCACATAAATCCTTGTTTTTCTCCCCATTTTCAACAGCACTGAAGAAGGTTTCCACTGTAAAACCGAAATACTCGAGTATCAACAATAAATTTCCATCTATCATAACATCCTGAGTTTGTTTCTAAATTTTCTCTGCATACATACATAAATATATGTATGCATATACGTGTATATGTAAACATTCACACACACACACACACACACACACACACACACACACACATATATATATATATATATATATATATATATATATATATATACATACATCGAAATATTTATATATATACAGAGAAAGAGAGAAAGAGAGAAAGAGAAAGAGCGAGAGAGAGAGAGAGAGAGAGAGAGAGAGAGAGCGAGAGAGAGAGCGAGAGGGGGAGAGAGAGAGTCTGTGTAAAATAACTTAAATCTCACCTTCCGAGGTTTATCTCATTACAAGAATTTGCATTTATTTTCAATAAAATAGGCATCAGATATTCTGGGATGAAATGGGTTTTTTTCCGAAAGAGACGTAATTATTAAAAATTATCAATACATACATACACACATACATACAAAAATGCCCTTTTAAATTATACTTCTTACCATTTTTCCTGAGTTTATACAAATTAAGACTAACATTATGTAGGCTATATTGTGTTTTTGATTTCATTGATAACACGGGATATAAACAAGCTCTGAAGATGATTTTTATAAAATCGAAATATTGTTCAATATGAGCTATGAATATGTTATAAAATGTTTTCACTTTAACAGCATTTTGTGGTGTTTTCATATCCTTTTATCTATACTCATACCGTCGGATTCATTTCCTTTCTTTTAGCTTATATATATATATATACTAGCAAATATATGCACCCTCCGGGCGCAAGTATTAATGTCATAAAATATCATATTAAATTACAAAGTCTAAATAAACTAAATAAGAATGCAGATAAAAGGATTTGAAACAGAGAGGGGCATAATCGAAAAAATAAAACAGCTGTAGCTTCGTTTTCCATCCCCCACCCGTCTTTCCTTGCTAACTTTACTAATTTAACTATTCAGTTAAATAAGAAAGTAAATAATAAAATTACAGTTATTTCTTCTTGTTAATTGATTTTCTTTTCAGATTTATCCCCGAGATTTTGTTCATATTCATTAAGATAAAATCAAATAATTAGAAATCAACAATACCAAGCACAATTTATTAAAATCAAATTTTAAATATCAACATGCAAATTAGCCTTCCCGTTCACACAGTAAACCACTTTTTGTTGTACATATAAATACAATTGCATGTTATTAGTACGTAGATATGACCAGCAGATTAATAATGAAAAACAATTTTTATTAATAATTGAGGCTTAAATAAAAATGATTCATGGAGAATGTGATGTATAATAACTAAATGGATAGTGACTTGAGTAGTGATATAGTTCCGTTACAGACAAACAAACACATAATCTCCATTATATAAGAATTTATATATATATATAATATATATATATATATATATATATATATAAGTTAGGGTAGCATGTACAAGGAGTCATGTGCGCTTGGTACTGATAGTTTCTCATATATGTTATTTACAAAACAAAGGATATGTGTGTGTGTGTGAAGGGCAGTTGATGTATTTGTATATATGTATGCCTTTCTGAGTGAAATTATGAAAATACAATTAACGACAAACTATTATGCATACACATTAGTTACCAGCGGTTCTTGTTCTTTGTGTAAAAATTATGAAGATTTGATTTATATTTGAAGATATTTAAAAATTAAAATATACATCGTAATAGCATTGAAATTCTAATTAAAAATATGCAGCATTTGTAAACCTTCAATATAAACAAATCAATATACCAATGATTTGCCCTCTCTCTTTACCCAGTCGACGACCGGTAGCCGCTTCTAGTATATATATATATATATTATATATGGACTCTCTCGTCGATTTTCGACGTATGATTGTTCATCCAGTGAACAACCAGCACAGTGATTTGTTTATAGTGGTGAAGGCTTGTGCAGGACCATTCCACACTTTTTGGCACAGTCGATAGGAAAGAATTGGTGCATTAAGGAATGCCACGAACCCAATCAACGACTGACCTCAGGAATTTCGAATTCAGAGTTATCCCTCTCCTAGACTGGTTACCTACCCAAGCTTAAAGAGCCGAGTCTGCCCTACTATTCAACCCATAGCTGGATATATATATATATATATGTGTGTGTGTGTGTTGTGTGTGGTGTGTGTGTCTGTCTGTCTGTCTGTCTGTTCTGTCTGTCTGTGTGTGGGGGGGTGTAATATTTTAAAAATTGAAAAAATTCAAGTTTCATAAACGAATGATGTTTAATAAGCCAACGCTACATTGTTTCGTTTTGTTTAACAAACTTTCCTCGGGGCTTTCGTTGGTTTAAAGACAAAATAAATTATTAATGAAAACAAAAGTGTGCGAGCCTCTGCTTTTAGTAAATGGCTGCTTTTTTTTTAAAAAGCAGAGGCTCGCAGACTTTTGTTTTCATTAATAATTTATTTTGTCTTTAAACCAACGAAAGCCCTGAGGAAAGTTTGTTAAACAAACCGAAACACTACAGTGTCGGCTTATTAAACATCATTTATTAATGAAACTTTTGTTTTTTCAATTTTTTAATATTAATATTGTCGGATTTACTTCCACTCTTCTTCATATATATATATATATATATATATATATATATATATTGAGCACTCTGGGGGGATCTTGCTGATCAAGCGTATAAGGAATGGAGCACTTTGTGATTTACACGCAAAAGCGATATTAAAACAGTTAAAATATTCTGTAAGTGAAGACAGCCTAATGGTTACGGTGCCGGACTGACACCGATCGGATTTGGCTGTAGGTAGCTTACAAAATGCTAGCCATACTGAGGAACTTGATAAGTTGAACACGCGTCTGTGGTGACCCTGAAAGTATGCAAAGCGTTTGTTTGATATGGCTATGCCGACAATTCTTTTTTTGGGGGAGGGAATATGTGTTTAATTGAAGTTATACCTAATTTGAAAATTAATTAGTTGATAACTAATGAATTATTTCTTTCTATATTTTCTATATTTTTAGCGTATTATATGTATATGTGGTTATTATGATTTGTATGAAAATGAATGACTGATCAAATGTCATTTTATATATATATATATATATATATATATATATTATATATATATATATATATATGTGTGTGTGTGTGTGTGTGTGTGTGTGTGTGTGTTGTGTGTGTGTGTGTGTGATTTTTAATGTTTTCTGTTTTCTTTAATTTCATTTTCTTTTATTCAATTTGTTCATCTTTCTGACCTTTTTGCGCTATAAGGCTCTCCGGATATCTTTGTACCTTTATGTAAACCAATATAATTCGCTTTATCACAAAAAAAACCGTCTCAACCCGTCCCCACACCCCGCTTAGCAAGACGCACACAGACACACACCTTACACCCACTCACACTGAAATTCTAACCCACGTAGACCGACCCCCTATCACCACCATCCACACCCGCCATCCTCATCCTCCCAACATCCTAATCTTAGCCCAACACTAATTATAAAATCCCGCGCACCTGTCCGTTTCGAACGGTTGCTTTGGCGTTTATTCATTGCCCACCGTTATCGGCCGTGGCTTCGGCAGGCGTACCCAACCCCTTCTCCACCCTGGGGCTATCGCCAGGGAATCCTTACCTCTCACTCTCATTCTCATCTCGGCGTTGTGTACGTGCACGGGATAAGAGAAATTCAACTGAATTCAATAAGCAGTTTATTAATAATTTTTAACTTTGTCCGGGCACAATCAATTACCAATATTTATTGATCTCTCAATTATTTATATATCGATATCGATCTGCTAGAATTTACATCTTTGAAACTGGTAATCGTGATAATGGCGCGCCGTCTAAGTTGGATAAATTCTACAGGAGACTTTGAAGTGAGATTATTTCAACGAGGGCAGACAAGTGATGGTCAGGTGTCGGGTCAGGGCGTATGGTCGTGTTCGTTGAGAACTGGACAGTGGGTGGCTGGACAGTTTTCGATTTGGCAGTGGTTGAAAAGGTAAAGATGAGGCTTGTTGTTGGGCTTTAGGGCGGACTGTGGAATGAGGAATGCTGGTTTTATTTTTAGGAGAAATGCGATGGGTGCGGATGTGTGTGTATGGGGGGGGGAAACAACAATAAAGGCGATGTCCTTAATGTACTTGACGTCTAAATAAAACCAGAAATGGGAGGTGGGGCGAGGTGAGATCGAAATAGCGACCCTCGTGATGAGGTTGGATGTTAATAATGAATACTGGTGACTGAAATAAACAGATAAACGAAACAATGGTGGTGATTAGTGAATAGGTATTGGAGTGGTCCAGGTGGTTGGGAATGTATTGCTCAGACCTTGCGTATTTAAAATATTAATGAAGAAAACGTAGTTATTGTATTCAGGCTATTAGCGAGATAAATTATCATATACTCTTCTTATTAAACAGCTCTGTTGGCGGTGCAATATCTAAATCTATCCTCTGAATAAGACCCCCCCCCCAAGGAATAAGACTAACCAAGGGGAGTCCAGTTTGTTACTTATCTAAGATGTCAGCCATATGATACAAGGTCAAATTTAAACGAAGCACTATTGGTATTAATTTTTTTAAACTGATGAGAAAAACTCACATATAATATAATAATAATAATAATAATAATAATAATAATAAATAATAATAATAATAATAATAATAATAATTTTGGAAATCAGAGGAAGAATTGAAACCATTCAGAACACTGCACTGCTGCAATCTGCCAGAATACTCAGAAGGGTCCTGGAGACCTGAGGATACTTGGTGTCACTCAGACTCCAGTGAAAGACCATCAGTTAACACTGATGTGAAAACTCAAAAGGAGATAATAATAATAATAATAATAATAATAATAATAATAATAATAATAATAATAATTTATTATTATTATTATTATTATTATTATTATTAATTATTTCGCTCCGTAAGATATTTTCACACCCACCCTAGCCGTGGTTCGCTGGGGGATGAGTGACAGCAAGTCTCCTCCGGTTTTCAGGACTCTTCTGAGTACTCACTAGTCAATCTTAATAATGATGTTGTTTGGATGGTCTCAATTCTTCCTCTGATTTCCACTTCACCCAGACTCTTTTCCAGACCCTATATTATTATTATTATTATTATTATTATTATTATTATTATTATTATTATTATTATTATCCACCGGTGTCTCAATCAACCACTAAATCCTCCGCCTTCTATTTATAATAACCTTTTTTTTTCTAAATTCATTTTGCCTAAAATGCATTCTTCTTTTGTCGTCTACACACCCCTACCCATAGTTCTTCTTCAGCCATTTCTTTTTCTTCTTCATTTTTTCTTTTTCAAATCTTTGTCAATCAATCATCGCCACAACCGAATCTCCTTCAAAAATAATTGAAGGAAGGAAAAAGAGCGAATAAACAAAAAAAAGAAAAATAATAATTTCGTAGAAATTTTCGAAAAAGTCAAGAAAAATACTTGTAAAATCCCCGCTTGATAATTAATCAAGTTTAATCAAAATCAGAAAACAAGAAAGACACCATCTTTTTTTTTTTTTTTTTGAGTCTTTTGAGATTTATTTTGGAAGAATTTCTTTTTCTTTTGATCGAGGAGAAAATTAATCCGAAAAAGCGTTGACAAAAAGGAAGAAAAGAAAGAAAAGAAAGGAAGAAAGGAAGAAAGGATTCAAAGTATAAATGCAGAAAGAAGAAAAAGAAAGAAAGAAAGAAAGAAAGAAAGAAAGAAAGTAAAAAAAATAAATAAATAAAAAAGAAACAAACTCAAAAGAAAGAAAGAAAAGAAAGGGAGAAATGAAGAAAGAATAAAAATAAGAAAACACAGAAAGAAGAAATGTTTAAAAAGAGAAAGAGAGAAAGAAAGAAGAAAGAAAGAAAGAAAAAAGACGGGAAAGAAAGACAGAAAGAAAAGAAAAGTAAAGAGAGAAAGTAAAGAAAAGAAAAAATGGAAAGGGATTTAAAGAAGAAATACCGAAGAAAGAAAATGCTAATAAAAAGAAAGAAACAATCAAACAAAAAAGAAAGAAAGAAAGAAAGAAAGAAAAAGAGAGAGAGAGATGAGGAAAGCATTAAAAGAAGAAATACAGAAAAAAAGAATTTTAACAGAAAGAAACAAACAAACAAAAGAAAACAAAGAAAACAAAGAAATGAAAGGAAGAATTGATTTAAAGAAGAAATAAATAAAAAAATAAATTGAAAGCACCGATTCTTGCTAGATGACCAAAGTTAAGTAGCGATGAATTTTGGTCAATACTTAAGTGGGTGACTACTTAAGCAATTGTAAGTAACCTGAGTCCCTTGTTTATCAAAATGACTTAATTCGGCATTAAATGACCCCAAACGGATTGATATGCCGTAAAACAAAACAAACACTTTTCTTTATTACTTTCTTCCTTTTATTCTGATACATTGTTATTTTCTTTTTAATTTCAAGAAAGAAAGAAAGAAACAAACAAACAAACAAACAAGAAAGAGAGAAAGTAAGAAAGAATTAAAAACAAAATGAATAGATAAATAAATACATTCCTAAAAAGAAAGAAAGAAGAAAGAAAGAAAGGAAGAAAGAAAGAAATTGATGAATTACATGTAAATTAGAGGTATAAGATAAATAAAGTAAGAAAGGATGAAAAATGAAATAATCAAATGAATACGTTCCTGAATAAAGAAAGAAAGAAAGAAGGAAAGACAGAAAGAAAGAAATAAGAAATAAAATAATGGAATGAAAAAGAAGAAAGAAAGAAAGAGACGGAAGGAAAGAAAGAAAGAAAAGATAAAAAGAAGAAAAAGAAATGTTAAAAGACAGAAAGAAAAAAAAGAAATCGAAGAAAGAAATTGATGAATTAGAAGTAAATTAAAATATCAAAAAGTATAAAACTGAATGAAGTACGAAAGAATGAAAATGAAAAAAATGAATAATCATTCTTGAATCAAGGAAAGAAAAAAAGAAATAAAGAAGAAATGTATAATGGATGAAAAAAAGAAAAATAAAGAAAAAAATTGGAAGAGGAAGATATAATGAAGCGAAGGAAAACCGTAATAAGAAAGAAAGAAAGAAAGAAAGAAAGGAAGAAAGAAAGGATGAGGAGTTAAATAGATAAAAAATAAACAAAGAAATCAAGAGCAAAAGAAAAAAAGAAAGAAAGAAAAAAATGAGAAAGATGAATAAGAAAGAGAAAAAGGGAATGAAAGAAATGAGATATAATGAACGAAGGAACATAGTAGAATATAGAAAGAAAAAAAGAAAAGGAAAAAGAAAGGAAAGAAAGAAAAAAAAATGAGAAAAAGATGAAATAAGAAAAGAGAAAAAGGGAATGAAAAAATGAGATATATGAAGCGAAGGAAATAGTAGAATAAGAAACGCAAAGAAAAGAAGAAAGAAAGAAAGAAAGGAGAAAGTATGAAGAGTTAAAAAGATAAAAAATAAACAAATGATCAAGGAGCAAGAAAGAAAGAAGAAAGAAAAGAAAGAAAGAAAAGAATGAGAAAAAGATGAAAAGAAAAAGAAGAAAAGGGATGAAAGAAAGATGAATAGATTCAAATGAAAGACATTAAAGATGGATTAGAGAAGGGAAAGCAGAATAATCTCAATTTTAATGCAAAGAAAGAAAAAAGAAAAGATCCGACAACTTCGGCGTGAGAGCGGAAGGAAAACTTGAGACGCAAAATGTACACCGCCAGCCGAAATGCCCCCAAGAAAGAAAGGAGAACCACATATGACGCGCCCCCATAATCATGATACATAATACCTACATGAAGTCAGAAGTGAGCACGCGAAGAGAAAGAAGAAAGAAGTAAGAAAGAAAGAAAATGAGGAAAAGAATGAAAAAAAGAAAGAAGAAAGGGAACTGTAAAGAAAGATGAAGTAGATCAATAAGACATAAAAGAGTGAATTAGAAGGGAAGACCAGAAATAATCACAGACTTTTAAGAACGAAAATAATGCAGAAGAAAGGAACAAAGAAAAGGATAGAAGGATGAAGGAGAAGAAGGAAAGTGAGGAAAAATGTCATCTTAAAGAATGAGAAGAAAGAAAAGAGAGGAGAAGAAAAGATTTAAAGAGTTTAGAAAGAGACCGAGATGAATGGTTAAACGAGAGAAGAAAAGACCAAGATTAAAAGACGAAATAATAAAAAGAGGAAAGATGAAAGAATTGGAAGAAATTAGACTGATAAAAAAAGAATGTAGGAATGATATTACAATGGGATAGAAGATATTAGATAGAAAGAAAGAAAGGAAAGCAAAGAAAGAAAGAGAAAAGAAAGAAAACAAAGAAGAATAAAAAGAAGAGAACGATGGGTTAGAATACAGAGAAATAGAAAGGAAGAAAGAAAAGAAAAAAAGAAAATATTAGAAGAGAAGAAAGAAAAAAGCAGAGATGAAGAAAGAAATATTTAGAGAAAGAAGAAGTAAGAGATTGAGAGAAGAAGAGATAAGAAGAAGAACGTGAATATTCAGAAGAAAGAGAAGAAGAGTAAAGAAAGAAAAGGATAAAACAGGACTGTTTAGAAAACAGAAAGAGAAGAGAAAGAAAGAAAAGAAAGAAGAAGAAAAGACAAGAAACGGAAGAAATATCTTTTTAAATGGAGGAGAAAAAATTCATAAAAATAAGATCCCACAGATGCCAAGAATCTGCCGAGAGAATGGAACGAATGATAAAACACAGTGGACGAAAAGAGGTGGAATAGGTGGGAAAGTGAAAAATGCGAAAGATAAGAGATGAAGGAAATCGGAATGGAATAGAGAGAATTAAATGTTATTAGAGGGGTAAGATGAAGTATAAAGAAAGGAAGAGAGAACTAGATTAATTATGATTTAAAGACGAGGGAGAAGAAAGTGGTAATAAAAGATCGTTA
>CM042167.1:36075661-36080661 GCA_023376005.1 Doryteuthis pealeii
GCTCCGCTGCGTGCTGCACGCGAATGCTGTTGTTTGTTGTGTGCGGTGTAATTTGCGATTCAACCCGATGGTTATCTGATTAGACTTTTTGATGAAAAATACGTGTGGGTAGAAATTCTTCAACATTGCCATGAAAGGAACCCTTATATGGTCTTAATCGCCTTAGAGTGTAAGACAAGAACCAAACATTGTCTCGTAATATTAGATTTTGGCATAGAATTAAACATTATTATAAAGAAAGATAATAGTAAAAACTGAATATTCAACAATTCTTTATACAAGCAAAATGAAGATTAGCTCTTTACATACTAGTAAAATTCTCATATATATTATATATATATATATATATATATATATATATATATAGATGTGTGTATATATATATATAATATATATATATATATATTATATATATATATATATATAGTCCAAAAGTCCAGAGAAGAAATCTTCCTTACGACACAAACGTTTTTTAAAAAAAACCTGTCGCAGTTTGAGAGCTCAATGTGTGCTCTTAATGTTAGAGTCACAGAGCAAATATATAAGTAAAGAAATAACAAAAGACATAGAGATTTAGCATATAGTCTATTTCAGGGAGCTTAGACAAAGTGTCTAACTCTGCCGACTCATCAGATGCAAATGATGAATTCTTTATTACTTTAAAGGCATTTGAAAACAGATTTTTTTTAAATTTTATAGTCCTGTGATATGAATTCAAAACGAAAACCTTGATGTTGCAAAAAAAAAATTATGTTGCAGTTTCAATTATGAGCACTTCCGCCGCAAATATCTCGGTCACCGATCCATGTATCTATTAATGTAACAGATTTTTAAAAAGGAAGACATATTCAAAGTTTGAGATATTTGCGGCGGAAGTGCTCATATTTGAAACTACAACATAATTTTTTTTTTTTGCAGCATCAAGGTTTTCGTTTTGAATTCATATCACAGGACTTTGAAATTAAAAATTTTTTTTTTTAAATCTGTTTTCAAATGACTTTAAAGTAATAAAGAATTCATCATTCGCATCTGATAAGTCGGGAGAGTTAGACACTGTCTAAGCTCCCTGAAATAGACTATAATGCTAAATCTCTAAGTCTTTTGTATTTCTTTACTATATATATATATATATATATATATAATATATATATATATAATATATATATATATATAATTTACGACAATACAAGAAATGAAAATGAGTCGTTTCTCTTTCAGGAATTGATTTTCATGTTGGATAAAATCGAGATTACTTTTTATTTATTAGTTTGTAGTAGTCCATAGATTTGAATCCCTCCCTCTCTCTCTCTCTCTCTATATATATATAATATATATATATATATATATATATATATATATATTACATATATATATGATTAATGTACGACAATAGGGGAAATCAAATTGAATCGTTTCGCTTTAAGGACAGCGTCTTTAGAATTAATTTTCTTCCACAAATAAGAAATCTGCACGTGGGTGGCAACACAATTCGTCACGTCGAAGACGTACGGAGATCTCACTCAACCGTGAAATTAAGGCCATCAAATTACGACCATCTTTCTAGAACATAACCCCTGTCATCACGAAATTAATATTCACGGCAAATGAGGTTGTAAAAAACATAGGACACAATAAAAACTAATAATACAAGATAATTAAAATAAAGAAGCCGTGACATTTACCCGATACAATATATATATATATATATATAATATATATATATAATATATATGAGAAGAAACATATATATATATATATTCATATTTATATTTAGTATACAGAATTATATATATGTATGTGTGTGTGTGTGTGTGTGTGTGTGTGTGTGTGTGTGTGTTATTTTAAAAATATAATATTTCCAAATCACTAGATCAGCTGCTCCAAATGTTTTGTTTTGTTTTTTTGTAGGTTTAAATAACAATTTTTTTTATTCATTCCGCTACTAATGTTCAGTCACTCACGCAATTTTGTTAGTTTAACACTGAAAATAAAAATATCTGCTGATTACTATACTAGCAAATATATGCACCCTCCAAGTGCAAGTATTAATGTCATAAAATATCATATTAAATTACAAAGTCTAAATAAACTAAATAAGAATGCAGATAAAATGATCTGAAACAGAGAGAGGTATAATCGAAAAATAAAACAGTTGTAGCTTCCTCTTCCACCCCCACCCCTCGTCTCTCCTTGCTAAACTTTTCTAGTTAAATAAGAAAGTAAAGAATAAAATTACAGTTATTTCTTTTTGTCAATTGATTTCTTTTAAGATTTATCTCCGAGATTTTTGTTCATATTCATTAAGATAAAATCAAATAATTCGAAATCAACAATACCAAGCACATATTTATTAAAATCAAATTTTAAATATCAATATGCAAATTAGCCTTGCCGTTCACACAATAAACCACTTTTTGTTGTACATATAAATACAATTGCATGTTATTAGTACGTAGATATGACCAGCAGTATTAATAATGAAAAACAATTTTATTAATAATTGAGGCTTAAATAAAAATGATTCATGGAGAATGTGATGTATAATAACTAAATGGATAGTGACTTGAGTAGTGATATAGTTTCGGTTACAGACAAACAAACACATAATCTCCATAATAAGATGTGTGCATTTATGCTTATATATATATATGTATTATATATATATATTATTTATTTTTACTTTGTTTTAATTTATTTATGGCCTATATTTTCATTCTTATTTCTATAAATATCGAATAGTTCATACACATAAAATCATTTATTCTTATTAATCTATAACTGTCCAATCAACTGTTTGATTTAAATTTTGAAACGTAATGACTTTAAATTCTTTAACGGCTAAAAATTCATAAAATATTCTCAACAGGAAATTAAAAGACACAATAGCTACATTTAACCTTTGTTCTTATTTCTTTTTCTTCTCTTTCTCCAGAAATCCGATTACCGTTTTTCTTTTCAATCCCCAAATTCTCTGTAGACCATAATAATTACACTAAATCCTTTGCAGATGGCTAAGACCTCCTTCCAAAAAAGGGGGTGTCCTGGGAATGACACAAAATTGCATCTCCATTACTCCTGGGCCCACTCTGATCTGGAGTGTTAGTAACTGTTTGGGTTCAATCATAAAACTGTGCAAACAAATGATTATTATTAAAAATTAGAAATAGTTACTTGAAACCATATAGTTATCAGTATTACATAAAAATACTTGAAACCACACAACTGTTTGCAAATAAATTTTATTAAATAGGAATACAAGATATCATAAAACAGTAAAATATCAACTACATAATGAATGTAAATATAAATGTACAATGAATTCAATTCGCTTACTTCGAGGCATAAAATAACCCGATGGGTTAACGTGTCATTAGAATCGATCGATCAATCAATCAATCAGAACACACATTTTTTTCTTAGAAGAGTGGGTTCAATCCACCGCAGGGGATGCATTCATCGTATCCCCTCGCCACATAACAGGGCAGGAGAAAAAGAAGAAACAGATGAAGTAAAATAGGTCGATAAACAAAAAATAAAAAGAGAAAGAAAGAAGAAAAAGCTACATTTGAAAGGGTCCGTAATTCATATCATTTCGAATCTGATGTAGATGGGGTTGGGGTAAGTATGGCATTTCTCCTGATTCATTTTAAAATTTACACTTTACATACATACAGATGTGTGTATTAAAAACAGTTAAAATCCATTTTGCATTTTGTGGGTGACGATAGCCGAGCGGTTAAGCTGTCTGTCTGATGATGAATCGATCGGCTGAAGGTAGCACACAAATGTCTAGCCACACTGAAGAGACTTGATAAGTCGAAACACGTGTCTTTGGATGAGGTGAAGGAGAAACTAGATAACAGTTATTTGGGACAAGTGCGGCATCAAAATCGTCCCAGAAAGAGCAGCTATGGAAACAATTAATTATGTAATCCGGTTTGCCTATTTATGGAGTAAAGGGATGTGCGTATATAAGTATTTAACCAATCTGTTTGTAACGGGTAGGATGTGACACAAGGTCTCAAGAATAGGACATTCTGTGAGAATAGAACTAGCTATTCAATAATAATGGATTTGAGAGCCTAGCTTTCTTAAGCATTACGCCACGAGGGGACGCCCCAATGAATTATAGATCTGTATATGGTTTATATTCCTGGCTTGGTCTCTCTCTCTCTCTCTCTCTCTCTCTCTCTCTCTCTCTCTCTCTCTCTCTCTCTCTCTCTCTCTCTCTTAGAGTGACGCATGCCGAATCTGGCGCAAGAAAATAGGTAGGTAACTACAATGCAATCGTTTCCTACCTGATGATGGCAAACTGTATTGCCGAAAGCGCTCGTATTGAAACCTGTGGTGGACTGTTACACCAGTTCCACCCCGAAACCAAAAAGGTGGCCCGAAAATTAGAAAGGATCAACCAAAAACTCGTCCGACAAGAATTGTCTGTACAGTTCAACAAAACTTATATATATATATATATATATATATATATATATATATATATATATATATATAAGTACCTACATGAGTCAGACACTATCTGCCTAGGTTTCAACCGAATGTTTCTTCAGGATAATTCATATAAGTCAAAATTATCCTGAAGAACCATTCGGGTGAAACCTAGGTAGATAATGTCTGTCTCATTTAGTTCCTTATAATTTGGCTCTACTTTTTACATATATAACATAGAACACTCCTTCAGTATTTTCCTTTTTAGCCGATACGATAGTCATGATTATTTTCAGAAAGTACGGATATGTTTGTCTTTTCTTTAAAAAAAAAAAAATTTCCACGGATATTAGTTTGTAAATTTCTTTATTTTGTGAACTGAAATATCTGGGGTGGGGGGTCACACCGGTTGAGTTTATATATATATATATATATATATATATGTATATATATATATATATAATATAATAAGATAAATATATAAAGGTTTTACATATCTATTTATTAGGTGACAAAGGAACATTCACAACCATATTGGTTTCATGCGATGCATTCAT
>CM042167.1:36083161-36093161 GCA_023376005.1 Doryteuthis pealeii
GCAAGGAAGTCTGTAAGTGCTTGGCCTGGGAGATTGTTTTTCTGAGGTAGAACACCATACCTACCACTAACTCCACAGAGAGGTAAAATCCTTCCAATATGTACAACTGTTGGCCATGGGTGCCGATCTGTGATGCTTAAGGACGGATTCTATGACATGCAACACTCTACTTTCGTCCTTGGTTATGCCAGACGGGCGGTTGGAGAGACCGCTTCTGATCAATCGGCTGCAGAGTTCAAGCCCTACCACCTATATGAATGTCCAATATGGCAAACCGCAACACTTTTTATCATATATGTGCAAGAAGGTGACGGCTGAGGGTGTTAGAGTCCTGGGTATGACGTTAAACTGCATCTAATGGTAAGTTCCAAAATCCCAATTCCCCTATTTCGTCTGAAGAACAGCGGGCGAAAAAATGTCAATAACCAGTTGTTGACTCCATCTACACGCTACATTAAGGTTAATATATATAAGACGAATGCCACTCCTTTATTCATTATCCGTTTGTGAGCTCGTTGATGCCTTTTCAGCTCTGACACCGTCTTGCATATGTTAGAACAAATTCTGCACTCATGACCATATATATATATATATATATATATATAATATATATATATATTATATAATGCACTCATGATATATAATACAATGCATTAATGACCATATATATAATATATATAATATATAATATATATATATATATATATAATATAAATAATAATATAATGATAAATAATAATAATATAAAATGAATTATAATTATTATATATATATAATAATAAATAATAATTTATATAATAGACTGGGTGAAATGAAAGGAAATTAATTAGACTAATACATTTTACTTTAACTCAACTGGTTAGGTACTTCTCTTTCACCAGTCTCTCTCTCTCTCTCTCTCTCTCTCTCTCTCTCTCTCTCTCTCTTCTCTCTCTCTCTCTCTCTCTCTCTCTCTAAAAAAATTATGTCTAAAACAATTTTAGCATTACATTTAAAAAAGTAATATTCCAAATGTAAACAAAAAACGCATTTCCTAAAGTAAACAATTTTCGGAGATTTTTAAATTTTATGAGATTTTTCCTAATATTCTCTTTACACCTCTTTCTCCTTTTCACTAGTGTTCCAAAAATTAGTCCGGTCATGACCGGGTACTTTTGCTAGTATATATATATGTGTGTGTGTGTGTGTGTGTGTGTGTGTGTGTGTGGTAGGGATATAAGGAATACGTTTGTCTGAGTTTTGTCCCTCATATCTCTACTACATTCTGTCAGATTTATTACAATCTCTTCCTCATATATATATATATATATATATATATATGTATATATATATTATATATATATGTGTGTGTGTGTGTGTTGTGTGGGAGAGAGAGAGAGAGAGAGAGAGAGAGAGAGATAGAGCAGTGAGAGGTGTGATGAGATTTCAAAACTACTAGTGTCGATGACTCATAGTGAAGGTCATTTTTAGATAGATTGTTTAATGTGGAAATATCATTTACAAGTCTTATGTCCAAACTAAATCGATCAGGGTCAAAGGGGGGGTAAGATAATCACGTGATAATATCTTTATTTATTCTGCCTTTACTGACTCCTATAAATATCCACAATACAATTAAAAGTTACTTGCATATGATCACATATAACGAAGGTGAGGGACTGAAAATGTTCATAGGATGAAAATAATCAATGATGATGTCATTGTTTGGGTCCCAAATAAATGACCCAACCAGTGTTGGTATGGCATAAAATCCAACCAACCAACCACCTAAATTGTAATGTGTAATTAAACTGAATACAGCGATGGAATTTATTTTGTTTTTTTTTTGATTTTGATAGACATAAATAAGGTTATAAATAAGTTATAGAAATAAGGTACAATAGACACATAGGTATAATGAAATATGATCATTTTAATATAGATATTGACTAACAGTCAATTTCGGATTTGAAACCAATAGATGAAAACAAATTATTTCATCTTGTGTATTTCAGGAGCAGTTAGGTGTGGCATCTCCACCTTAACCCACTGTATACCAGTAAATATTTTGTTAGTCAATTTTCGGATTTGATACCAAAAGATGAAAACAAATTATTCCATGCTGGGTATTGAGAAATTCAGGTAGGTGTGGCACTCCACCTCAGTAACCTATATACTAAAAAGAATAATGTATAGAAATAAAATATCATTAAAAAAACAAGTATAATGACATAAATTAGGTATAAAAAAGGTTTATTAAACAATAAGTATAATAATAAAAATGAGGTATAAAAACAAGGTATAATAAAAGATAGGTATAATAAAATAAATAAGGTATAACAAAGGCATAATAAAATACATACAATAATAAAAAATAAGGTGTAAATATAAGGTATAAAAAACAGGTATAATAATAAAAAAAGCTATAAAATAAGGTATAATGAAAAATAGGTATAATAATGAGAATAAGGTACAAAAAAGTATAATAAATCTCGGTATAATAATAAAGATAAAGTATAGAAATAAGTTATGATAAAAATAGGTATTATGATAAGCATAAGGTATAACAATAAGGTATAATAAAAAGGGGTATAATAATCTTATTATAATGGAGATTGTGTGTTTTTCTGTCTGTAACCGAAACTATATTACTAATCGTTTCACAATTAACATAGTTATTTTCATCACATACTTCATGATTTTATTTATATTTAAACCTCAATTATTAATAAAATTGCTTCACCTTTTTATTAGTATTGTCCATATCTACATACTAATAAAATGCTATTGTATTTATATATACAAAAAATAGCGGTTTGCACTGTGAACAGGAAGGCTAATTTGCATATTGATATTAAAAATGTGATTTTATTAAATATGTGCTTAGTATTATTGATTGCTAACTGTTTGGTTTTATTTTAATGAATATAAGCAAAAATCTTTCTAATGAATCTTAAATGAAATCCATTAACAAGAAAAAATAAGTGTAATTTTATTCTTTATTTCCTAATTTAACTAAATAGTTCAATAAGTAAAATTCAGCAATGAAAGACGGCAGTGATGGAAGAGTAAGTTTCATTTCTATTTTTCTATTATAACCCCACTCTGTTTCAAATGTTTTTTATCTGCATTCTTATTAGACTTTCTAATTTAATACGATATTTCATTACATTAAAACTTAAATACTTGCACCCAGAGGGTGCATATATTTGCTAGTACAAATAATGTATAAAAAGCAGGTATTATTAAAAAAACAGGTATTCTGATAATAACTAGGTATTAAAATATGGTATAATATAAAGATTAAAAAAATCCATGAAAATAGGGTATAATAAAAAGGTATAACAGAATTAAGGTATAAAAATAAAGTATAATAAAAAATAGGTATAATGATAAAAATGAGGTATAAATATAAGGTATTAAAAATAGGTATATTAATAAAATGGGATATGAAAAAGTATAATAAGAAATTAGGTATAATAATGAAAATTAGGTTTAAAAATGAGATATAAAAATAGGTATGATAATGAAAATAAAGTATTGAAATGATGTATAATAAAAAAAATGGTATAATGATAAAAATAGGCTATGAAAATAAGTTACAGTAAAAAATAGGTATAATTATGAAAATATGGTGTAATGAAAAATTAGTAAAAATAGGGTATAGAACTGAGGTATACTAAAAGGGATAATGATAAAAAAATAAGCTATGATAAAAATGTGTAAGAAGAAATAGGTATAATGTTAAAAATAAGGTATTAAAGAGGTATAACAAAAATACGTATAAAAAATAAGGTATACTAAATAAGACATATAAATAAAAATAGGGTATAAAATAAGTTGCAATAAAAATGTAAAAAATTATACAAATAAGGTATGATAAAAAAGGGTATAAAAAAGTAAGGTATAAAAATAAGGTATAATAAAAAAAAAAGTTAATAATAAATAAGGTATAAGTAAGGAATAAAAATATGTTTAGTGATAAATATAAGGTATATAAAAGAAAGGTTTAAATAATAAGGTATAAAAAATAAGGTATAATGAAACAGTTTAATAATAAATATAAGGTATAAGGTGTAATAAAAAAGAGTAATAAAAAATAAGGTATAAAAATAAGGTATAATAAACAGTCTAATTATAAAAATAAGGTATAAAAAATAATAAAAAAGTTAATAATAAAATAAGGTATCGGTATAATAAAAAAAAACAGTTTAATAATAAAATAAGTTAAAAAATAAGGTGGTAATAAAAAAAAGTTTAATGATAAAAAAGGTATAGAATAAGGTATAATTAAAAAAGTTTAATAATAAAAAAAAGGTATAAATAATGGTGTAATAAAAATATTTACAAGGTCATACGACTGTTCTAAATTTTCTTGTCTTTTTTATTTTTATGATGGGATATTTCAAAGTTCACTATCTATTCACTTCAAAACTAATTCTATTCTAATAATGTCCTATTATTATTGTAATCTGAGTTCTGTTAAATTATAATGAACTAATCATACGTTTCTATACTTTGCTTGGTTGTGGTATACGTAGAAACACGCTGTGGTGGGAGAGCCGATGTGAGCGGCCTGAATTAGGCAAAAAGTTAATTCATTTCTGTCCAATGATGAAGAAATTTTTCTTAGTAAACTGTTTTTACAAACGGAAGCGAAAAACAACAAGGCAGGAATAAGGTAAGCGAAAATTTTTAATTCTTAATTTGTTTCATTTTTGTTTTTTTGGTGGATTTTACGGCATGTCAACACTTGTTGGGTTAATTAATGCCGAAGATGTTCTGTTCTATTCATGCTTGATGGATATTATATTTTTTAAATTCAATTTTTAACACATTTTTAAAAAGCTAATTTCTTCGATTTAACCCATAGATTGGACATTAGCAAGTATCACCACTTTGGGTCAGAGTAGACCTTGGAGTAATGGCAATGAAATGGTACTCCACAAACCTCCAGAATTGGAAACTCAATACTAGATGCAGTCTAATGTCATACTCAGGACTCTATGACCCTCCACCACCGTCTTCTAGCACATATATGATAAAAAAGGGTTGGGATTTTGCCATAGGAGCAATACGTCGGATAATCATATAGGTGCTAGGGCTTGACGTGACTAGCCGATTGGTCGGAACGGGCCTCTCCGACCGCCCGTCTAGCCCAAGTAACGGCTAGAGCGGAGTGTTGCGACTCATCGACAGTTTAGATACTAGGATTCCGTCCCTAAGCGTTACGGGTCACCAAAGAAATAAACCAAACCAAATCGAAGAATATGCCTTTTTCATGTGTTTCATATCGAATTCGGGAACTTTCTTGAACAGTGGAACCTTCTCTTTGAACTCTGGAAACTCTTGACAAACTCGTCATTATCAGAATTCTTCACGGAACTTCGAATCTAACCCTTTATTCAATCCACCGCGGTAGACATGTTCCCAATTCGTTAACCATGACCGGGTCCACGTGTTAAGCTATTTTAAGTATGCAATGTTATCATCACCCGTTGTAAGATTGAACCTGTAACCAACAGATTATTGTCACTTAGAACTGTATTAACTCAACCCTATATCCGTTGTAGCAGAGTCGTTGGGCAAACTGGGCTCTTTAACGTTTGTTAGGTTACCAGTCAAGCAGAAGGTAAACTGAATTCAATCCTCTTGTGTCATATCCTGCTCATGTGGAGGGGTTGGTAATATATATATATCCAGTGGGCCATATGTACAACTGGAAGGCCGGAGGGAACATCGACCGAAACGTTATGTATATAAGAATAAAGTTGAAGACAACTGCACGAAATACCCGAATAATACAAATTAACAAATCTCGTGATAAAAAATTAAATCAAATAATTATTGTTACAAGCCTACATTTAAAATTGCTCGGCATTAAATAACCAAAAATGATTGATATGCCTTTAAACAGATAAACCAAACGAAACCTTTAAATTCTTATGATTAAAATCTATCATTCACAAATAAATAAAATTCCGGCAATAAATAACCCATAACAAATTAATATGCCGTTAAACAAATAAACCAAACCAAATCCATTAGCCTTGGTACATATTTGAATACTTATCGTATTTTTGAATATCCATAAAGGCTGACAGTGCCCCGTAACCCACAGCTTCACGGGTTCATTTCGCTCGTTCTTAATGGCACCCTTGGTGATCCATGGAGCACAAAACCCAGAAAGAGATCTCTCTTATAGTCTATTCCAGAATCCTATTGCAATGGCGGTTCTGGAGATCTAGTTCCCGTTTCGCTTCGACCCTGTATCTTTATTTATTTATTTTTCTGATAAATATCAATGTTAGAAACGTCCCGACCTTTGTTTTATCGTGTTCTGGGTCTGTATAGAAGCATGTAAGTATTGTTTAGATATTTAATATTTCACTTTGTCAAACAAAATGCATCAATGGGCCGGCGTTAAAGACACTAAGAGGAAGGTTAGGAGCTGATGTTTTGAATAGTATCTTAAAAAGCGAGGGTCAGTCGGGCAATTGAGCCGGACAAAAAAAAGGGGTTTGGGTTGGGGCTCGGGTCGTCGGCTGAGCGGCCGATTGGGAGGCTGGCCAGTGGGGCACTGGTCGGATGGGAGGATTATGGAAAAGTCGATAGTGTTTTTATAAAGGCACTGGGGCCAGTCGGCCTTTTCGATAGTGTTCTCTTGTTTGTTTAGTTATACTGATCGCCATTTTCTTGGCATCCGCCCCGAAATAATTCGCGCTCTCCTCTCCCGTCAACCCCTCTCCCCCCACCCGGAGCGAGGAGAGGCGTCGCCCCACCCAGATTTTTGGGGCTGGCACTGGCTGGAAGACGGACTCGGTGCCGGGGTTCTGGTGGGAGATTTACGCGCGCCTATTTTGACTAGTCGTTCGATCACGCTCCCCATTCCTGCCTGGAAGCAAAAAGCTGGGGGTTTGATGGGGGTGTCGGTGGAGAGGCTGTTTGGCTGGGGCAGGAGACTGGGTCTGGACAGTGGGGAGGTGGTGCTGGTGGGGAACGGGTGAATGATGGTTCTCTGTAAATCAAGACTACGCACTAAAAAGATTGGCCCAGTGAACAAGGAAGCTGATAAAAATACCCATTGCTGGTCAATAGCAGACTAGTTGCGTGCAGGCTGCTGGGTAGGTATGTGTGGTCGAATAGATTTGTTTTATGTGTCGATATATATATATATATATATATATATATATATATATATATATATATACGGGTCTAGGTTGAAAACTGAAGCAGCGAATGTTTCTATACTCTCTTTTTTTAAATAACACTTGCGTCTGTGGTCATATATGATAAATTTATTGCTAATACAAGAATCGTTCATAATTACTACAAGATCTATTGCTATTTGCCCAACATGATACTCTCTCTCTCTCTCTCTCTCTTGCTCTCTCTCTCCCTCTCTTGCTATCTCTCTCCTCTCTCTATATTAATATATAAATATAAATAAATACATATGCATATATATATATAATAATAATCATAATAATAATAATAATAATAATAATAATAATAATGATATTTACAAACCCTTTATTTCATATATAAGTAAAGTAAAAGTAAAGTCGTCGGGGCGGCATAAAGTCGGTATCAGCCAATCAGCGAGGGAGTCTATCTCCTTTTCAATAGCGCTAGACCAAGGAGATTGTTTTTGGCATCTGAGGTGGAGCGCCACACCTACCATCAGCTCCTTACTTTACCGCACAGGTCCCTATGCTACTCATACGGAGAGTTGGCGAGGACCGGAATCGAACTAGGAACCATGTGCTTTCTAGCCGAACACTCTACACACACATACATATATATATATATATATATATATATATATATATATATAAATAAAGGGTTTGTAAATATTATTATTATTACTATATTATATATATATGCATATGTATTTATTTATATTTATATATTGATATTATATACATGACATTCTGGACGAGGCTGTTCGCATTTCACATGTTGCTAATACCCTTCCATATTGACCCAATAATGGGTCAATAGGTAGGTTACCAATCCAGGAAAAGGAAAACTTTGAATTCAAACCTTTTAAACTCTGCTTAAGAAATTGGCCTAGTATCACATCCTGCTCATGTGGTAAATATATGTGTGTGTGTATGTGCGTGTGTTCGTGCGCGCGCACGTGTGTGTGTGTGAGTGTGTGTGTGTCTGTGTGTGTGAGTGTGCGTGTGCGTGTGTGTATGTTCAATATCCTGGGTATAGCCTTTATATCTAAGTTAAGGTACATGGATTCAACGGCGTCTGGTTATTGACAGTTTCTCGCTTATGCGATCTTCAGACCAAGTATATGGTCACATCTGATAAATTTATTGCTAATAATAATTACAAAATATATATCTACTTGATCAATTTGATCCTCTCTCTCTCTCTCTCTCTCTCTCTCTCTCTCTCTCTCTCTCTCTCTCTCTCTCTCTCTCTCTCTCTCTCTCTCTCAGACCACACACACACACAAACATACTCTCTTTCTCTCACTCTGTCTCTGTGTCTGTCTTCTGTCTGTCTCTCCCCCCTATCTATCTCTCTCTCTCTCTCTCTCTCTCTCTCTATATATATATAATATATATATATATATATATATATATATATATATATATGAATATATATTATATAATATATCACAAACAGTGAGGGGGCTGATGTGCAGTTAAAACCGTTGAGAGGAAGGCCCCGAAAGGGTGCACATTCTCTCCTGATGATCCCAAGCATTTGTAAAATATTTGTTTTTTCAATATATCAAATTCATATTATATATATATATATATATATATATAATTACTACTGGTATCACTTTAACCATATTATTATTATTATAATTATTATTATTAGAATAAGAAAAACTAAAATTATATATATATATATATATATACACTTATATATTGGGTCATTGGTATATATAAATATATATACAAATATGTTTATATATATATATATATGTATATATATATATGCATATGTATATATATATATACACACACACACACACACATATATATGTATAAAGTAAGGATACTAACAATTGATAAAAACCACTACTAAGAGTTTCACGATATCCATTTTTACGAGGATCTTGATACTCTACAAATGAAACTACAAACGTTCATAATTCTATCTTAATTGAATAAGTAACGTGTCGTTAATCTAATTACACACACACACACTCTCTCTCTTTCTCTCTCTCTCTCTCTCTCTCTCTCTCTCTATATATATATATATATATATATATATATATATATATCTGTCTCTGTCTCTCTCGCACACACACGCGCACAACTCTCTCTCTTTCTCTCTCTCTCTCACACAAAACATATTCGTTTTCTCTCTCTCTCTCTCTCTCTCTCTCTCTCTCTCTCTCTCTCTCTCTCTATCTCTATCTCTCTCTGCCTCCTCTCTCTCTCTCTCTCTGTCTCTCTCTTTATGTCTCTCTCTGTCTGTCTATGTCTCTGTCACTCACTCTGTCTGTCTGTCTGTCTCTCTTTCTCTCTCTCTCTCTTTCTCTCTCTCTCTCTCTCTCTATATATATATATATATATATATATATATATGCATTTATATATACTTATATAAACATATTAAGATTATATGGATGAGATGGATGCTATATTTATAAGTAAACAGTGTTCAATTTCATGGATAAAAAATTATTTATACCAGGAGTCAATAGTGTATATTTACCTATAGTTTCTCGCATAAGCGATCTTTGGACCAAGTTTGGACGCTGTTTACTTCATATCCCGGCTATCTTAACTTTTATATATATATATATATATATATTATATAATATATATATATATATATATAAAACCACAAGGTTCCTAGTTCCGATACCGGCCCACGCCAACTCAGCGATGAGTAGCACAGGGACCTGTGCGGTAAAGTAAGGAGCTGATGGTAGGTGTGGCGCTCCACCTCAGACGCTATAATAATCTCCTTGGTCTAGCGCAAGTGAAAAGGGATAGAATCCCTCGCTGATTGGCTGATACCGACTTTAGGCCGCCCCGAC
>CM042167.1:36094884-36142384 GCA_023376005.1 Doryteuthis pealeii
TGTGTCAATGAAATTATCCGAGTTTGAAGCAAAGTATTACAAATAGAACTGAACATATGAACGGAACGTCTTTAAATTTTTTATTTTCAGCAATAAAAATGAATGTCTATAAATTATCGTGATTGAAGCTGTATTTACCAATATAAGAATGAACAATGAATGGAACGTTAATTTCTCAGATAAAAAGGTGTGTCAATACTCATTGAGTTTGAAGCTTGTATTTACAAAGATACATGAACAATGAACGGAACGTTAATTTATTTCAGAATACAAGGGTGTGTCATAAAAGTGCCCGAGTTTGAAGCGTATTACCAAGATAGAAATGAACAATGAATGGAACGTTATTTTTTTTCAGAATGCAAGTGTATCCAAATGTACAAAAAACTCGATATTTTTGACACACCTTGTATATATCAGTTTGTTCATGTATTTCTGTTATCTCTATCTTCCTCTCTCTCTTTCTCTTTTACCGTTTTGTCTGCCCTGTTGTCTGCCTGTCGGTCTGTCTCTGTCTCTGTCTCTGTCTCTGTCTCTCTCTCTCCTCTCTCTCTCTCTCTCTCTCTCCTCTCTCTCTCTCCTTTCATTCTTTTTATCCTTTTTTCTTTCCAATTTTCTTTTCTGTCTTTATTTCTTTCCGTCTTAAAAATACTTTTTCCCTCTCTTTTTCTTCTCTGTTATATATGTAGTATTTCTTTTCTTCCTTCATTTTCTTATTCAGGGCGTATATCTTATTTTATTCTTTCATTTTTGGTATCTTTCTTTCTTTTTTCTTTCAATTTTCTTCTTTATTTTCTCGCTGTTATTTTATGCATTCTTTTCGTATATACTTTTCTTCTTCGTGTGTGTATATCTTTGAAAAGGAGTGAAAAGAGAAGAAAGAAGCCGCCACAGAAAAGAGAGCAACAGGAAGGAGAGACAACAGCAACTCCAGCGAGCATAACCGTCTGTTTGAAGACAACGCACCAGAGATTGCCATTTAAAAATTGGTCTGTTCAGCCACTCTAGCAGTTGCAGATAATAAAAAAAAGAAAAGAAAAAACAAAAATTGGACACCACACCACATCGTCTTTAGTAGACGGAAAGGACGCCAAAATTTATATCTTTATATTTACTTTCTCTTTCTTTACATCATATGTATTTCTTTTTGTCTTTAATTCATTCGTTCGTTCTTTTTTTTTTTCATTTTTTTTCTTTCTTACTTTCTTCTGCATTAAACGTCATGATATCTTTCTTCGTTTTTCTTTCATTCTTTTTTTACGTTGTTTCTTTTATATTTCTACTCCAAACACAATCTATTTATTTACTAGCAGGACCTGTGGATATAGCACAGTATGATAATTTAATTATTACAAAGTTCGATATGTTTACTTAAGAGCTATTGCCAAATAGTTCAATCTGTAAAAATGTTTGTAATAATCTTGACTTAACTCTCTCTCACCCCTTTTCTTTCTTTCCTTCTTTTCATCTTTTCATTGTGTTTATTAGAGAGAATTACTTGGAAAGGTATGAATCCAACTACTCTCCCTCCAGCTATGGGTAAAATAGTAGGGAAGGCTGGGCTCTTTAACCTTGGTTAGACAACCAGTCTGGAAGAAAAACTCTGAATTCAAACCTGTTTAACTCTGTTTGGGGTGGTCACTATTCGAATAGATTCAGTCTTAATTAGTGATCTATTTCTCTAGCCTACTATCATCGGATCAATGAGTGCATAGGGAAGAAACTGACACACCAAGCGCCATTGACTCTATTTACACTATCCTTAGATAAATAAGTTCTATCACTGATATCCAGCACTATTTATTTACTAGCATGATAATTTAATCATTACAACAATTGATATGTTTACTTAAGAGCTATTGCCAAATAATTCAATACTTATGAAGTATAATAACCATGATTTAACTCTCTATCTCTATCTCTCTCTATCTCTCTCATTCTTTCTTTCTTTCTTTCTTTCTTTCTTTCTTTCTTTCTTTTATTCTTTCAACATTTCATTATGTTCGATTGAAACAGATTAGCGGTATTGTTTCCGCGTTCTCATCCCTTCTCTATCTAGTATTTTTTCTTTTTTTTTTAATATTTTTTCTGTCCAGTTTGTTCTTTTATTTATTTTCTAATAAAAACGGAATGGTCCATTTAGCTGGGGTGAAAAACTCATGAGAAATAAGAATTCGGCAATTAAGCGACACCATATAATCAGGATTTACATTTTTGCATTTTAATTCTACCTCTCAATCTTTTTTTCTTTCCTTCCTCCTTTTCATCTTTTCATTATGTTCGATTGAAATAGATTTGTGTTCATTCCCTGTCTCTTTCTTTATTTCTTTCTCTCTTTCTTTCTTTCTTTCTTCCTTTTTTTCTTTCTTTCCTATTTTTCTGTATAGCATGTCCTTTTCCTTCACTTTCTTTCTTTATAATAAAAATGGAATGGTCCATTATTTAGCTGAGATGACGACATTCATAAAAAAATTCGTCAGAAAAGTGACATCAGGATTGACATTTTTGCATTTCATGTTGGACGATTTGGACGTTCTCATTTTTAAGCAGAGGGTGTTGCAGGATAATAACAGACGGAAGATTAAGGAACACCAGTATTAATATATAGATTTGTATGCTTCTTCATTCATTCCAGTGCAACTTTTTCGCCAATATTAAACATGTCTTCATTTTATCAGGTCTCAGTTTTTCCCCTTTATTTTTCAAACCACAACTTGAAGTATTTCTTACTTGTCTTCCATCCACCCCTCCAATACCCAAATTATTGTGTTTCTTCGGGCGATGAGCACGAACACCACGAATCTCGCCCAAGTTCGCTCGGCCCTACCCAGGCAACGTTTCTCCCCGCTTGCTTTAAAACAAAGTTCTTCAGCTCACTACCCAAAGCGATTTCACAACGCCTGGTGATATTGGAAGAAAAGAAAAAAAAACGGAGGAAATAAAAGAAATAAAAAAGAAGAAAAAAATTATGATGCAAAACAAAAAAAAACAAAATGGCGAATGAAATAATCGAAAACGAGGCTCGGATTGAAGAGGGAAAAGTGAACACAGATAATAATGGCGCGAAATCTGGATGAGAGCGGGTAAGGCGGAAATATGAAATTTAATCGCAATGACAGATGGCAGCTATGGCAATAATGGATTATTGTGAAAAAAAATTAAAAAGAAGAAAGAAAGAAAAACAAATCGATCAATAAGAAAGAAAGGAAGATGAAATAATGATATCAATGCATATGGTAAAAAATGATAAGAATGTATGGATCACTTAGTAATGATAAAATATTAAAACGTTTTGATCAAATAAAACGTGATAGGAATTTTACGTAGGCATGATAATAAACTGTTGTTATTCTCCTAACTCATTCTCCTTAACGCATAGGAAATACATGGTATGCTATAAATAATTTACAGTCATAATAAATCCAAACTCACGGACAAGTTAAAGAGACAATTCTTGCAGGCCGTGTCGTGTCAGTACTGCTGTATATGGCTGCACCACCTGGACCCTAACGAAGGTACTATTGATGAACAAACTAGATGGGAGCTGCATAAGAATGTTGTGTGTGATCCTGAACAAGAAGTGGAAACAACACCCCCACGAGAAATAGCTGTACGGCCACCTGCCACATATCACCCAAACCATCCGAGTAAGACGGACAAGACACACAGGACACTGCTGGAAGAAGCTCATAAGTGACGTCCTCCTGTAGAAGCCAGCACTGGCACGCCAGTGTGGTCCAAAAGACGTACATTGCCTATGTGCGTATAGAGACCTCCTGAGAGTGATAGTGATAGGACGAATGTTGCATTGCTATAATTACGTTTTCACTTGTTTTGATTGATAGTGAGATCGATCCTCACTGGAGCCCATACTTATGTTCTTGTACCAAACAGTATATATATATATATATATATATATATATATAATATGAAGACCAGTGCAACAGAAAACGGATCATAAACTACTCATAACTATATTTTTTAAAAGTGCTGAATGATTGTGTAGCGCCAAATGGACCTGACACTTTTGAGTGGCATAGCACTCAAAAGCGTCAGGTCCGTTTGGCGCTGGACAATCATTCAGCACTTTTTTTTATATAGTGATGAGTAGTTTATGATCCGTTTCCTGTTGCACTGTCTTCCATATATATTAAATACTGTTTGGTAGAAGAACAGAAGTATGGGCTCCCAGTGAGGATGATCTCACTACCAATAGTCACTACCTAAGATACATTAGTCATTTACTTTAAGGATTTTTTTCTTTCTCAGACACTCAAATCAGTTGGTCAAATTGTTTTATTAATCCATGACTGTTTCACGTTTTCGCAGAAAAGCGAAATAATCAAGTGAAACGTGTAAATAAGAGAGAGAGACAGATAGATAGTGAGAGAGTGAGTGAGAGAGAGAGAGAGAAGAGAGATATAAGAGAGAAAGAACAGAACGAGAGAGGGAGAAAGAGATAAACAGATAGAGAGAGAGAGAGAAAGAAAGAGAGAGGGTGTGTGGGTGTGTGTGTGTGAGAGAGAGAGAGAGAGAGAGAGAGAGAGAGAGAAAGATTTAATATCAACAATAGGTAACTCCATGAACTTTAATTTATTCATATAACTATAAGCCCTAATATAAATAAATAAATTCCGAATCCATCCTTGTAGAAGAACAGTAGTGGTACTATTTAACCCATAGGTTATAAAATAATCAAATGAAACGAGCGAGATAACGTTTTGAGCTGTGAATCCGGAAGTATCCAATTATTTTATATTTTCTTCACTCTTTCTGGATTTTAATCGTTACAACGATATATATATATATATATATATTATATTATATATATATATACACGTGTCTGTGGATTACTTATTTATTTTTATATATACTCCCACTTTGGTCGAGCACTTTAAATAGAGATTTAATTGCAAGTTCATCGTTCTGGCGTGTAGCTAAACCTCGCTTTGTTTACAAATGTTTGAGGCCTCTAGTGAATTCATTTCCGCTTAGAAATGTAGCAATTAAATATTCTCCTATATTTGACAGCTGCTTCTGGCCGTACGGGTAAGAGGATTGGCGAACGAAAGTTCATTCGGGTCTCAAACCCGGCCCGGGGTAGTTGTTAATTTGTTAATGTATAACCACACTGATGAGAGGTGATACCTCGAAACACGTGTCTGTGGATTACTCATATGTATATATATATATATATATATATATATATATAAGAGAGAGAGAGAGAGAGAGAGAGAGAGAGAGAGAGAGATTTGATATCGACAATAGGTCACTCCGTGAACTTTATTTTTATTGATAGAACTATACATCCTAATACAAATAAATGTTTTCTCACCTGATTTCAATTTCATGATTTAAGTTTGGAGCGATATTGCAGTAAGTGTGTTCAACACTTACTACAATATCGCTGTCAAATACGTTAACCACTACGCCAAGGAGACACATGATAGTAACCCTTATGATCCTCGCTAGGGGTTAATTATATGAATTTCGTTTTTGTATCTTGTATAAATTATTATTTTTTTGACAGCCACTCAAATCAGTTTTTGGCTTTACTTTCTTTTGACTCTGGCGATGGGGATGGGGGTGGTTGAAATCGCGTAATTTGATTTCTGGGGCACCGTAGGGCGTGTCCGAACCAGCGAAGCCTTCAACACACTTGGCAAAATCATTTCACAGTGACCAGCCAGGTCTTAAGCTGACTGGCCTGGCGTTGGAGAGGTTGGGGATATGACCTTGTTGATCATTTCTGCTTCAGTAGCGCCGCAGGGCGAGTTCGAACCAGAGGAAACTTCAGCACATTTGGCACAATATAAAAAAGTAAAGTGACCAGGGTGGCCTATAGTCGGTATCAACCAAACAGCGAGGGTGCCTATCCCCTTTTCAAAAGCGCTAGACCAAGGAGTTTGTTTTGGCATCTGCGGTGGAGCGCCACACATACCATCAACTCCTCACTTTACCGCACAAACCCCTGGGCTATTCATACGCTGAGTGGGCGAGGGCCGGTATCGAACCCGGAAATTTGTGGTTCCTAGTCCGACACTCTACCGACTGAGCTATATCGGCACAACATATTGCTAGTTTATTTAACCTTAAATGTAAAAATCAATCGATTAGAAATAAAAAGGGGCCATATTTATCTTGGTTGGGCCGAGACCCTTTCGGGAGAAAGTTATTAATTTCGTTTATATGTTCATCCGTACGTCCCTCTGCCTTGTCGGCTGGAGCTTCAGAATACATCGAGAATACATCGAGTGCACCCCTACGGAGGGGTAATATCCCCCCTAATTGGGCTACCTGATTGCTATGGATGGCGACCTGTGATGCTTAAGGACGGAATCCTGGCAGCTGAGCAGTTCACGACATGCAACACTCGACTTTGGTCCTTACTTAGGCAAGACGGGAAGTCGAAGAAAGCTCTCTCAGATCATTCGGCTGGTTTCGTGAAGCCCTAGCACATATATGATAGTCCCAACCCTATTGCCTTCAGGGCAAACTGTTGGCGTTTTTTGTAATATAAGTTGTGTGCCAGATGTTCACTTCTACTTATAGACTCGCCGATAACCATGTGACCAACCTATTGGCCAATCACTGGCAGTACTCTGCTGCTGATATTGTTATTTATACTGGCTGTTCTGGTCATACCTACTCATAGCTACTTGGATCTTCGTGGACGACGGAACATAGGATTATATCACTGGACCTTTGACACTACGTAGGGAAAACTCCAACTCTTTTTATCATATATGAGCTCGCTGGCTGGGAGTCTAAGTTTGCTTAATATGATGAGGCTGCCTCTTATTTTTAGGAAATACACATCAAGAATGAATAAGAAAAACGTCTTCGGTATAAAATCACCCCTAAAGAGTTGGAATGCCGTAAAATTAAACCAACCAACCAACCACACAATCTTCTTCTTTATAATTTCGTTCGCGTTCTTCATTCCTAAATTACTTTTTCTTCTCCTTCTACGTTATTTTCTACTTCTTGTTATATTTTTTCCACTCTCATCTCCTTAAGACCACGACTACTATTCGATCTTGTAAAACCTTTTCCGCAAGTCCTTACTACGATCACAACCAATTCTATTTTCGCATTCTCTGATCTTCAACCATTTTAAAGAATTATTTCTTTCGTTCTTTCTTTTTCTGCTTCGCTGAATATTTAGCTTCAAGCTTTCTATTAATTTTTCACAGTTGTTTCCATTTTATTTTCTTCTAAATTTCTTTCTCCAATTCTTTTGTCCTGGGCAAGATGTTAAACTGCATCTAATAGTGAAGTTAACATTTAGGGTAAAATAGAAAATAGATCGGAAAATATGTTAAAATTGAGTCTAATACATTTTTGTAAATATACATAAAGAATGAACAAAAAAAACTTCATCGGTACAAAATACCCCATGAACAGTTGAAATGCCATAATATCAAACCAACCAACCAATCTTCCTTATAATTTTTTCTCTTTCTTTATTCTTCATCTAAATTTCTTCTTCTCCCTCTTCTTCATCGTTTTCTCCTTCTTCCTTATTATTTTCCATTCTCATCTCCTTAAGACCACGACTACTACTCTATCTTTTACTACCTTTTCCACAAGTCCTTACTACGATCTCAACCAATTCTATTTTCGCATTCTCTGATCTTCAACCATTTTAAAGAATTATTTCTTTCGTTCTTTCTTTTTCTGCTCCGCTGAATATTTAGCTTCAAGCTTTCTATTAATTTTTCACAATTGTTTCCATTTTATTTTCTTCTAAATTTCTTTCACTACTTTTGTCCTTGGTATGATGTTAAACTACATCTAATGGTGAAGTGAACATTTTAGGTCTCAGTGGAGTGTAGAGTATCCCTTCATCACCAAGAGTGGTATTACCTGTTAGGGTCCCACCTATGGATTAAATAGAAACAATAGGTTGGAAAAATGTGTTAAAATTGAGTCTAATACTTTTTTGTAAATACACTTAAAGAATAAACAAAAAGAAAACTTCTTCGGTACAAAATACCCCATGAACAGTTGAAATGCCATAATATCAAACCAACCAACCAATCTTCCTTATAATTTATCTCTATTTCTTTATTCTTCATCTAAATTTCTTCTTCTCCCTCTTCTTCATCGTTTTCTCCTTCTTCCCTATTTTATGACTTAATGTATTCTTTTCCATTCTCATCTCCTTAAGACCACGACTACTACTCTATCTTTTACTACCTTTTCCACAAGTCCTTACTACGATCACAACCAATTCTATTGTAACATTCTCTGATCTTCAACCATTTTTTAAGAATTATTTCTCTCGTCTTTTCTTTTTCTGCTTCATTGGATTTTCAGCTTCAAGCATTCTATTCAATCTCCATTTTTTTGTTTTGTTTTCTTCTTTTCTTTCGATCCTCGCACTTGATAAAAATCCCCTTACTACATCACATTCAACATAAAAAAAAACCATAAAACTTTTAAGAATAAACAAACAATACATAACAATAAGTAAATAATAAACAAAACAAAAAAAATGCTAAAGAAAATAACTCAAGAAACCTAATAGGCAATCCCACGCTTTCATGAAAATCGTAATCTTCAATGCCGACCCGAAACCCACAAAATAAATTACCGAACGAATTGCAAGCTCTTTGAAACGCGTCGTGCGCACGTATCACGCGCAGGCGTCGTGCGCATGCGCCCTGGCGGTAACAAAATACAAGGGGAAAGGCGCGTTCATCTGTAGACGATTTAAAAGAAGACAGCCGATATGGTTGCAGCCCATTCACACAGAAAATACATTCAAGTTTATAAAACCTCCCGAATATCCAAGAGAACGAATGAATGTGGCGGAACAGGTGGACGGTCGGTGTTGTTTGAGATTTCGTAAATATGGGTTCATCGCTTTGAGTGTCGGTAATATGATATATTCGATTTTATTTTTTTACTTTTAGATTCCGTATGTACTTCAAACTATGTACTTACCGGTGAGCTGGAATAGAAACAGTTATGCTTATATATATATATATATATATATATATATATGTGTGTGTGTGTGTGTGTGTGTGTGTGTGTGTGTGTATATATATAGCATACAGTATGGTTATACAGTGAGATTTTGAGGATCCCAGGTGGAATCATCCCTTACTACCAGTCATTTGGATACAGGGGCCGGGTTAGCTCAGTCGGTAGAGCGTTTGGCTAGAAACTGCAAGGTTCTTAGTTCGATACCGGCCCTCGCCAACACAGCGTATGAGTAGCACAGGGATCTATGCGGTAAAGTAAGGAGCTGATGGTAGGTGTGGCGCTCCACCTCAGACGCAAAAAAACAATCTCCTTGGTCTAGCGCTAGTGAAAAGGGGATAGACTCCCTCGCTGATTGGCTGGTACTGATATTAGGCCGCCCCGACGACTTACTGATGTAGGTAAAAGGATAGTGAACAAAAAATAATATCTCAAAACAAGTCTGAGAGTTGAAATTTTACTCCTATCTTCATATATATATATATTATATATATATATATATATATATATATAAAGTAAGTAAAGTCATCGGTTGTGGCCTAAAGTCGGAGAGCAAGAAAGTCTATCCCCTTTTCACTAGTGCTAAATCAAGGAAATATATTGGCGTCTGGGGCGTAGCGCCACACCTACCATCAACAGCTCACTTTACTACACATACCACTGTACTACACATACGCTGAGTTGACGAAGGTCGGTGTCGATCCCGGAACCTTGTGGGTTCCTGGTCGGACGCTCTACCAGTGAAGCAGCTACCCAGAGTCGACAGTGTAGAAAGGGAGAGCGGAAAGAATGATGTATTTATTCGTTTACTTTTGAGACTTACAAATGTCGGACATTTTAAATAGAATTTCAATGCTATTTCTATGTATATTGTCCCATCAATGAATGATCGGCGGCGGGCCTCTCCGACCACTCATCTAGCCTACGTAAAAACCAAAGTGCAGTGCTCATGGACTGCTCAGCCAACAAGATTCCGTCCATCAGCATCACGGATCGACACCCCACAGGGTGACAAACTGGGGAGATATTAGCTTTCTGAGATTCAGTGTCTGTCTGTAACTGAAACTACCTCACTGCCTACGTCACAATATTTTTAGGAATTTCGTAAGTCTATCAATGACTATTTAATTTATAGCAAAAATCATTAATACACACTGAGATGTTTGTTTTGTTTTACAACAGTAAGGACCTCAAAAACATTTCTAAAATTTTTGATTTAATTACGCAGGCTCTTATCTGAAAAAATTTAAAATCGTATGAGTAAGATATATTTTGTTCGGATTTCATAAAATGAAATAAGAAGGGGTAGTCGAATAAGCAATATATATATATATATATATTTCGGTGTATACTACTGCCCCAGATGACATGGTGGACGCTAAATGGACTTCCCCTGATTGTAGAAGAACATTATTTGTACTATTTTACCCATAACTGGAAAGAAGAGGGGAATCATATCTTCCCCAAGTCCAAAAGTGAACGTGACAGTGGGAGTGGATTTTGAACTCGCCTATTACTATGTTGCAGTCCTGCAAGTTACCCACTACACCAAGGAGACTCCAAGAGTTTTTTTGTTTTTTTTTCCAAATCGGATCGTCTTTTCCGGAATTCTCAGATGCCTATAATTGGTTCCTATTTAAAATTATTTATAGAATTGATTTTGATACGTTGGAGAATAAAACAATAAAATCAGAGCCAAGTAATTACACCAAATGATTGTTTATTAAATCCGGTTTTGTTAAAACCAGTATGCAAATTAACCCCACGATATATTATGTAAACCTTTATTTCTTAGTAATATATAAGACACATTGCAGCATTTAAACACACTAATAACATGGCCTGTTTTGAGGCAAATTCAACTTAGATTTTCATAGAGACTTCGTTAATAGATAAAATCTGTTCTATGTATTAAGGATTTTGACTATGAATTAAATACTCGTTAATAAACTGACGCAACTCCTGAGAGTATTGTGAAGTATCAATGACGTACTTTCGGTTACAGACAGACACCGAATCTCCATTATAATAAGATGGCGCTGTCCCACAGGTTAGCCACTACGCCTCAGAGACTCCCGCCTTTTTAAAAAAAATTTCCCCCAAATCGGATCACCACTTTCCGCCATTCACAGATGGCTTTCTTTTTTTTTATTCTTCATTTAAAAATTAAACATCTTGGCTTAATCACTAATCTTTTTATAAACCCTCAATTTGATTGGAAAGGAAGAAAGAAAGAAAGAAAGAAAGAAAGAAAGAAGGAAGGAAAAGAAAGAAAGAGAGCTGACCAAAAAAGGGGGCAAGTGTGATAGAACGAACGATTTAGTGGAATTAAAAGCCAGATTAGACGACGTTGTGTCTTGTCCAAATCTTGAGATTAACTAGGTGGTCGAGAAAACATTATCTAAATCCACAGAGTTTGGATTCGGGATTTTTTATGGATTCAGAACAGATTGGTGTTGATGTTTGTCTTGGAGAGTGAGGGAAAGAATTCTTGGACAAGCGCGAAGGACGTCTCAGTTTCGGTGAACGTATTTAGATTTTGTGAAGCCGAGTGGTGTCTTCAGTGGGAGGATCACGCAGGAAACGAAATCAGCACCAAGGGTTCGAATTTCGTCCCAGGCTGTTTATTTTTCCTTAGTACGATTTGCTATTGGAAAATTAATCAACCTGTCACATCAACTGCTAACTTTGAATTAAATCGTGTATGTGTGAATGTGTGTGTGTGTGTTGTGTGTGTGTGTGTATGTGTGTGTGTGTGTGTGAGATTGTGTATGTATATTAGCGTGTGTGTGTGTGTGTGTGTGTGTGTGAGAGATTGTGTATGTATGTTAGCGTGAGTGTGTGTGTGTGTGTATGTGTGTGAGAGATTGTGTATGTATGTTAGCGCGAGTGTGTGTGTATGTGTATGTGTATGTGTGTGTGAGATTGTGTATGTATATTAGCGTGAGTGTGTGTGTGTGAGAGAGAGAGATTGTAAATGTATGTTAGCGTGAGTGTGTGTGTGTGTGTGTGTGTGAGAGAGAGAGATTGTGTATGTATGTTAGTGTGTGTGTGTGTGTGTGTGTGTGTGTGTGTGTGTATGTGTGTGTGTGTGTTTGAATTGCTTTCAGTAATTTCAATTCATTTTTTTATTTCAGTTTCTGGAACAGTAAAAACTCCATTTCCAATGCATTTTAACTAGTAACAAATTCATTTGCCATGCATTTTTATGGTGAAAGAATTGTCCAGTGAATTTTTATAGTAAAAATCATTGTCGCAATGCATTTTTATAGTAAAAATCATTACAATGGCATTTCATACTAAAAATCATTTCCAATGCATTTTCATACAAAAAATCATTTCCACTGCATTTTTTCATAGTAAAAATCATTTCCAATGCATTTTTATAGTAAAAATCATTTCCAATGCATTTTTATAGTAAAAATCTGTTTCAATATATTTTTATAGTAAAAATCACTGTCCAATGCATTTTTATAGTAAAAGTAATTGCCCAATGCATTTTTATAGTAAAAAGCATTAAACAAGAAAATTAAACAAAAATGAGGACAACAGTCCGAAATATCATAATTATACATAATAAATAGTAATTGTTGTACTTTGATTATTTCCTTGCATTTTGCAATATATTACTAATATAAGATTTTGGTTGTTTGGTTGGTTGGTTGGTTGGTTGGTTGGTCCTTATTTGTACGGCCTGTCAACCCTTATTGGGCTATTTTATGCCGGAGACGTTTTGCTCTCGCCATTCTTTATGGGTATCCAGCATTTTTTAAACTGATATTTTTTCTATTTAACCCATAGAAGGGACCCTAACAGGTACTTCCACTCCGGGACAAAATGAACCTGGGAGTAATTGTGACGAAGGAATACTCAACGTTCCCCAGAGCTCCAGAATTTTAACTTCACCATCAGATAGTTTAATGTCATACTCAGGACATTAAGACCTTCAATCACCGCCCTCTAGCACATATATGATTTTAAAAAACATGTAGGAAGCGCGTGGTGTAACGGTTAAAGTCATTGGAAATGGACTCGTCGCCCCGAGTTCAAATCCTGGACATGGTAATTGCATTTCACTTAGCGCTAATACCCTTGGGAAAGGTATGAATCCTACTCTCCATCGAGCTATGGGTAAATAGTAGGGCAGACTGGGTTCTTTAACCATTGCTAGGTAACCAGTCTAGGAGAAGGAAAACTCTGAATTCAAACTTGTTCAACTCCGCGTAAGAAATTGACGTTGTGTCGTATCCTGCTCGTCCGGAGGAGTTGGTAAATATATATATGATAAAAAAAACGTTTGAGGCTTGCCATAAGGGCAATAGGATTGGGAAAATCACATAGGTACGAGGGTTTGGTGTGACCAGCCGAATAATCGAAGGGGGTTTCTCCGACCGACATGTAGTAAGGGCTGAATATTATTGACTGGTCAGTCAGCAGGGTTCCATCCTTAAGCATCATGGATCGCCACCCATGGTCAACAGGTGACCCCAGTGAGATAGGGTATCACCCCTCTATATAGATGCAGTGAGTGTATTCTAAAGTCCCAAACGACATGGCTAAGATAATCATTGTACTTATATATATGAGTAATTCCATGTCAAATCACACAGAAAAAAATTTCATAATTATTTGCCAAGTATGGATTATGTTAAAATTAGACAATCCCTAAAATTTGAGCTGCCAATTCCAAAAATTGGCGAGATTATGTCGATTTTTAGCTCTACAAATTTGGTGGGGTTAGTGCAAAAAGGCGACTTTTAAAAATCTATTTTTGTCTGTAAAATGAGTTCTAGAGCTTCCCTACTACTAAAAATTGGTTTATAAAAGCATTTTTACCCATGAAATCCAAAATAAATGCCGTAAAAATGTTTTAAAGTCAACCAATTTTAAGATATTAATGATTTCTGATTTTTTCCTAACAAGATCAATATCCCGATGTGGCACTGCATCTATGACAATCTTTTTTTCTATTTTTATTTCACATATATTGAACATTATTTGTATAAAAAAGATAGTGTATGGGTGTATATGTGTTTGGTTTAGTTTGGTTTTGTTTGGTTTTACGGCATATCAACCTCAGTGGGTCATTTAATACCGATAAAGTTTTGAAATAAACTAATTCTTAATGGATAATACAATTTTGTTTATCAACTCATGTTTTTCTATTCAACTCATAGATGGGACCCTAACAGGTACTACCACTCCGGGCCAGAGTGGACCAAGGAGCAATGGTGATAAAGGGGTGCTCCACATTCCCCAAATCTCCAGAACTGGAACCTCACCATCAGATAGAGTTTAACGTCATTCCCAGGACATGTAGACCCTCAACTAACGCCTTCTAGCACCCATATGATAAAAAGGGGTTGGGGCTTGCCATAAGGGCAATAGGGTTGGGGCAATCATATAGGTGCTAGGGTTTGACGTGACCAGCCGATTTATCGGAAGGGGCCTCTCCGACCGCCCGTCTAGCCCAAGATAGGGCCAAAGTAGAGTATTGCAAGTCATGGACTGCTCATCCAATTATGTTCTATCCTTAGGCATCACGGGTCGCCACCCACGGCCAACAGGTGGCCCCATTGGGGGGAGTCTTACCCCTCTGCAGAGGTGCAGTCGGTGCATTCTAACGCCCCAGTCGACAGGGCGGGTGTATATGTGTGTACCAACCTCTTCGCACATGTAGAACATGACACAAGGTTAATTTCCTAAGCGGAGTTTTAGAGTTTTCCTTCTTCTAGGTTGGTTGCCATACTAAATTTAATGCGCCCAGTCTGCTCTACTATTCACACAGAGATGGAGGGAGAATAGTTGGATTCGAACCTTTCCTAAACATATTAGCACTATGTGAAATGCAAACAGCCTCATCCAGTATTTAAACTCGTCTGGGTGTGTCTATTTCAACGACGACCACCTTGTCGGCTGTGGCGTTAGAATACACCGACTGTACCTCTACAGAAGGGTAAGACTCCCCAAATGGGGCCACCTGCTGGCCGTAGGTGGTTACCCGTAATGCTTAAGGATAGAACCCAGGTGTTTGAGCAGCCCATGATATGCAATACTCCACTTTGGTCCTATCTTGGGCTAGACGGGCGTTCGGAGAGGCCTCCCTCCGATCAATCAGCTGGTTACATCAAGCCCTAGCACCTATATGATTGCCCCAACCCTATTGCCCTTATGGCAAACCCCAACCCCTTTTTATCATATGGGTGCTAGAAGGCGGTGGCTTCAGGGTCTATATGTCCTGGGAATGACGTCAAACTCTATCTGATGGTGAGGTTCCAGTTCTGGAGGTATGGGGAATGTGGAGCAGCCCTTCATCACCATTACTCCCAGGTCCACTCTGATCCGGAGTGGTAGTACCTGTTAGGGTCCCATCTATGGGTTGAATAGAAAAACATGAGTTTATAAACAAAATTCTATTATGCATCAAGAATTGATTTATTTCACAACTTTGTCGGTATTAAATAATTAATAAGAAGTGTTTCGACTTGTTACGATTTTATGGGTCATTCCTTAGGCTGCAAGCAAGAGCAATTGTCCAGCTGAAATCCTTGTTAAAGAATCCTTTGATTGTTCCTCAGTATTAAGTTCCTTCGTCAATGACTGCAAATGGACGTCTGTCAGTATCAATTTTTACAATGTGTTTTGCCATCCTGTAGGCATTAGACCAGAGCGCTTGTCCAGTGGAATTGGATCCTTCGTAAAGAGTCCTTCGATAATGAATCCGTTGGTTCTTCTGGTAAAGAGTCCACAGTTCCTTCGTCAATGGTCGTAAGTTCCTCCTCAATGATTGCAAGCGAACGTGAAGAGAACACGTTTTAGGCAGAAGATTTTATTGTATGAATATTTTATTATAAATGACAGACAAGGATTTAGAGATAAATTTCTTATTAGTTTATTCAAGTTAATTCTTGACAGATAAATATAATTTCAAGACACTATTCTTGAAACAAATGATATTCACTTTTATATACAAGGTGTGTCAAAAATATCGGGTTTGAGGTTTAAACAAAAATAAAATCATGGAGAATATGACGTAAATAATTAAGGGAATTGTGACATGAGTAGTCATATAGTTACGGTTACAGACAGACAAACACCCAATCTCTATTATAATAAGATACCTTTTCTCAGTGCCCGTTATTGTCCAAATTGTGGGAAATTTTGTTTTGATTGTAAAGCTTTTTACAATTGCAAGCCACAACTCGTTATTTTTTTTTTTTAATAATCAACATTGGCATAGTACCCGTCAAATATTTCGGAGTTATTTGCGCATTTATCACTGTTTCGTCTATTGGTCAGGTCCTGGGAAAACTTTCCAGCCAAGTACAAGAAAAATAAACAGATAGATAAAATCAATGAATAACAGCAACAACAACAATAATAATAATAATAATAATTATAATAATAATAATAATAATAATAATAATAATATTGGAACGGTCCCAAAAGGATTGGAAAAGGGTTTGTAAGTCTGGAAATCAGAGGAAGAATTGATATCATCCAGAACACTGCACTGCTGCAATCTGCCAGAATACTCAGAAGAGTCCTGGAGACCTGAGGAGACTTGCTGTCACACAGACTCCAGTGAAAGACCATCAGCTAATGCTGATGTGAAAACTCAAAAGGAGTAAATAATAATAATAATAATAATAATAATAATAATAATAATAATAACTACTAAAGTAATACCAATTATAATTGGCACACTTGGAGCAGTCCCAAAATGCTTGGGAAAAAGACTAGAGGGTACCTTATACCAATTAGTGTATTTATGATAAGGGTACCTTATACCAATTTGTGTACTTATGAAAAGGGTACATTATACCAATTACAGCACTTAGAATAATGGTACCTTATACCAATTACCGTATTTATAATAAGGGTACATTATACCAATTACAGTACTTAGAATAATGGTACCTTATACAAATTAGCGTATTTATAATAAGGGTACCTCATACCAATTAGTGTATTTATAATAAGGGTACATTATACCAATTAGTGTATTTATAATACGGGTACATTATACCAATTAGTGTATTTATAATAATGGTACCTCATACGAATTAGTGTATTTATATGAAGGGCACCTTATACCAATTAGTGTATTTATAATAAGGGTACCTAATACCAATTATCATATTTATGATTAGGTACCTTATACCAATTAATGTATTTATAATTAGGGTACATTATACCAATTACAGCACTTAGAATAATGATACCTTATACCAATTAGCGTATTTATAATAAGGGTACCTCATACCAATTAGTGCATCTATAATAAAGGTACATTATACCAATTAGTGTATTTATAATACGGGTACATTATGCCAATTAGTATGTTTATAGTAATGGTACCTTATACCAAATAGACTATTTATAATAAGTCTACCTTATATCAATTAGTGTATTTATAATAATGGTACCTTATAGGAATTAGTGTATTTATATTAAGGGTACCTTATACCAATTAGTGTATTTATGATAAGGGTAGCTTATACCAATTAGTATATTTATGATTAGGTACCTTATACCAATTAGTGTATTTATAATAAGGGTACATTATACCAATTACAGCACTTAGAATAATGATACATTATACAAATTAGTGTATTTATAATAAGGGGACCTCATACCAATGAGTGTATTTATAATAAGGGTACCTTATACCAATTAGTGTGTTTATAATAATGCTACCTTATACCAAATAGAGTATTTATAATGAGGGTACCTTATATCTATTAGTGTATTTATAATAAGGGTACCTTATACCAATTAGTGTATTTATATTAAATGTACCTGATACCAATTAGTGCATTTATAATAAGGGTACCTTATATCAATTAGTATATTTATGATTAGGTACCTTATACCAACTAGTATCCAATTAGTGTATTTATAATAAGGGTACATTATACCAATTAGTGTATTTATAATAATTGTACCTTATACCAATTAGTGTGTTTATAATAATGGTACCTCATACCAAATAGAGTATTTATAATAAGGGTGCCTCATACCAATTAGTGTATTCATAGTAAGGGTACATTATACCAATCAATATATCTATAATAAGGGTACCTTATACCAATTAGTGTATTCATAATAAGGGTACCTCATACCAATTAGTATATTTATGATTAGGGTATCTTATACCAATTAGTGTATTTATAATAAGGGTACCTTATACCAATTAGTGTGTTTATTATAATGGTACCTTATACCAAATAGAGTATTTATAATAAGGGTACCTTATATCAATTAGTGTATTTATAATAATGGTACCTTATAGGAATTAGTGTATTTATAATAATAAGGATACCTTATATCAACTTTAAATACTTTAAATCTTAAAAAAAGCTCTTGTTATCCCTTTTCTATAGATGTACCCTCTCCTGTAAATCCATAAAACTACCACTGATGAAAAATCGAGCTACCCTAGTATTGCAATGACCTATCCAGGATTTGAACTCGTCTCGTCGTGTCTATTTCCAGCGACGATAACCATAACATCACAATGCGCCTCCACTTAGTAATTCTAATAGTTCTCACCGTTTTAGTAATTTAACTCGTATTATTACAGCAATACTTTTTCTTTCTTCTTTTAAAATTACATTCTGTTAAATCGATACTCATGGAAATATTGTTCCAAGATGGCGATAGCGAAAAAAAAAGAAGAAATTGTGTGTAAAATCGGCGTTTGTATTTTGGTCAGGTACGAACTAAAAAGATGCTAATGGCGTCTGTTTAACTGCCAAATGAATTTCGCGCCAAAAGTCCAACTTTTTCCCGGTGTGAACAATTTTAACTGAATCACTAATTCGGCTTAATTTAATTTGCGGATTATTGACACCAACAAACGAACCTCACCCGTCGTCTTTCAGATTCGCTTCTTTTCTGTTAAGATTTCAATTCTGTTTAACACTAGAAATTTATTTTGCTTTATTTTGCTTTATTTCTTTTACTTATTTCTTCTTTTTTTTTTTTTTGCATTTTTATAGTAAAAATCATTGTCCAATGCATTTTTATAGTAAAAATCATCGTCTAATGCATTTTTATAGTAAAAATCATTGTCCAATGCCGTTTTATAGTAAAAATCATTGTCTAATGCAAATTTATATTAAAAATCATTGTCCAATGTAATTTTTATAGTAAAAATCATTTCCAATGCATTTCTATAGTACAAATCATTGTCCAATGCAATTTTATACTAAAAATAAGTTCCAGTGCATTTTTATAGTAAAAATCATTTCCAATGCATTGCTATAAGAGCAATTGTTCGGGACAATCATATAGGTGCTAGGGCTTGACGTGATAAGCCGATTGATCGGAGGGGGCCTCTCCGACCGCCAGTCTAGCCTAAATAAGGGCCAAAGTGGAGTATTGCATGTCATTGATATGATAGGTTACATAAGCAAAGAGAATGTCTACATACATATTTACCAACCCCTCCACACGAGCAGGATGTGACACAAGGTTAATTTTTTATGCAGAGTTTAACAGGTTTGAATTCAGAGTTTTTCTTCTCCCAGACTGATTGCCTAACTAAGGTTAAAGAGCCCAGTCTGCCCTGCTATTTACCCATAGCTGGAGGGAGTGCAGGTGGATGTATACCTTTTCCAAGGGTCTTGAAACACCTGGTTAAAAATCAGACCGTCCAAATCATCCAAGATGAAATGCAAAAATGTAAATCCTTATTATCTGTTGTTGGTTATTCGTTGAATTCTTATTTCTTATGAGTGTTGTCACCTCAGCTAAATAATGGACCATCCATTTTTATTATAAAGAAGAAAAAAAGAGAAGAAAAAGGACATACTACACAGAAAAATATAAGAGGCCCCTCCGATCAATCGGTTGGTCAAGTCAAGCCCTAGCACCTATATGATTGCCCCAACCCTATTGCCCTTATGGCAAGCCCCAACCCCTTTTTATCATATGGATGCTAGAAGGCGGTGACTGAGAGTCTTCATATCCTGGGTATGACGTAAAATTCTCTCTGATGGTGAGATTCCAGTTTTGGAGGTTTGGGGAATGTGGAGCACCCCTTCATCACCATTGCTCCCTGGTCCACTCTGACCCGGAATGGTAGTACCTGTTAGGGTCTTATCTATGGTTTAAATAGAAAAATGTGTTTATAAAAAAAATTGAGTATCCATTAAGAATGAATTTATTTCAAAACTTTATCGGCATTAATTGACCCACTGAGGTTGATATGCCATAAAACAAAACAAACCAAACCAGTTGGTGTATTCTCACGACCCAGCCAAACGTGGCGGTCAAAACCTGTAATGTTTTTTATCCAACCTAACGATAAACGAAAGAAAATATATTGTCTGCGAAATATTCTCAACAGTTATTTAGTAAACTCTAATTGCCTGGACCAACAGTCTAACCATTAACCTACACTTCGCTACTCAAATCGTTACAAAGTGTCAGATATTATTTAACTGTTATTTTGTAAACTCTTGTGGCGAGCCGGAAGTTCTTACTTCAACGGACAGAAGTCGAATGACAAAAATGATTTGTTTTGCGCAGGGGATTGCGCATGTTAGAAAAAAGAGAATAAAAAAAAAAAATCGTAAAATTCAACCAATCAGAGGCGTTCCCACCTAATAAGAAAAAATTATCGAATGGAGCCTCGCAGAGCCTACCTGGATTCTATTTAAACCCAGACTTTTTCATTTTCAAGCAGAAAGATTTTGCCTGCCTAAGAGAATCCTTGTCATATGTTTTTAAGAACTTTTAATGCAGAAGGTACGAACTCTCTCTCTCTCTTCTCTCTCTCTCTCTCTCTCTCTCTCTCTCTCTCATACTCTGCCTCTCTCTCTCCCTCTCTCTCTCTCTCTCTCTTTAAATAATTATCGCTTTAAGAGACAAACTAAATATCAGTACAACTATTGCCTGACTGATGATGATTGTGACCTAAAAACTTTACACTTTCTTTCTCACTTTGTGAATTGTGAAATATCAGCTTTCATTTTTACATTGAACTTAAAAAAAGAACTTTTGGATGAACCTCGCCCAGTATTCAATGCTGCCTTTTTGTATACTTTCTGTTAATACAATTTTGTTTGTTTAATCAAGAGTCTTGTCTTATATGCCATGTGCTTGATTGTTTTATGGTCTTTTAAATGTTTGAACACTTTAATTAAATATTGACATCAAACAGCCCATACTTAACACCATACTCTAATTGCCTGGACCAACAGTGTTACCATTAACCTACACTACGCTACTCAAATCGTTACAAAGTATCAGGTATTATTTAACTGTTATTTTGTAAACTCTAATTGCTTGGACCAACAGTCTAACCATTAACCTACACTTCGCTACTCAAATCGTTACAAAGTGTCAGGTATTATTTGTACATTTTATTTTATTTTTTTTTTGCCTTGAGGCTGTTGTTGGCTGGGGTGGGTCCGATGCAATAAAGCTCAACTTGCTTTCCGGAAAAATGTTTAGCCATATTTTTGGTGAAATATTTGCCTAACGCATTTGGCCTCAGGCAACATCTTGGTGTTTGTTTGCAATTTTTCTTAATTTTTTTTTCTTCTTCTTCTTAATCTATCTGCAACTCAACAAATTGACTTTTCGTAACATTTTCTCCGTTTATTTTTTCATATCGTTAGAATAAACATTTTTAAGAGGTGTTAATAATTCCAGCCACCAAAAAAAAAAAAAAAAAGATTGCTTTCTCTATGCGGCTAGAAAACAGACATACACACGAATATTATATATATATATATATATATATATATATATATATATGGACTCTCTCGTCGATTTTCGAAGCATGAGTGTTCATGCAGTGAACAACCAACACAGTGATTTGTTTATAGTGGTGAAGGCTTGTGTAGGACCATTCCACACTTTTTTGGCACAGTTGATAGGAAAGAATTGGTGCATCAAGGAATGCCACAAACCCAATCAACGACCGACCTCAGGAATTTTGAATTCAGAGTTATCCCTCTCATATTCTGGTTACCTACCCAATGTTAAAGAGCCCAGTCTGCCTTAATATTTAACCCATAACTGGAGGAAATTTTTGAATTCAGAGTTTTCCCTCTCCTAGACTGTTTACCTACCCAATGTTAAAGAGCCCAGTCTGCCTTAAATATTTAACCCATAACTGAGGAAATTTTGAATTCAGAGTTTTCCCTCTCCTAGACTGTTTACCTACCCAATGTTAAAGAGCCAGTCTGCCTTAATATTTAACCCCATAACTGGAGGAAATTTTGAATTCAGAGTTTTCCTCTCCTAGACTGTTTACCTACCCAATGTTAAAGAGCCCAGTCTGCCTTAATATTTAACCCATAACTGGAGGAAATTTAGAATTCAGAGTTTTCCCTCTCCTAGACTGTTTACCTACCCAATGTTAAAGAGCCCAGTCTGCCTTAATATTTAACCCATAGCTGGAGGTAGAATATATGGATTCATACCTTTCCAAGGGCATTAGCGCTATGTGAAATGACAACAGCTTCGTCTAGGAATTGAACTCGAATATATATATATATATATATATATATATATTATATATATATATATATAAGATAAAATCTAATGAGTCAGATATACTATTAAAAAATTCGCTTCGTGCTCTTCGGGGCTAAGATCTTAGCCCTGAAGAGCACTAAGCGAAACTTTTAGTAGGTTCGTCTGACTCATTAGATTTATCTTTATTATTTACTCTACTTAGGTATTGAGCACTTTTTACTTATTAGCTTTAGTTTCCTGGCGGTTTTGTATGAATATATATATATATATATATATATATATATATATATATATATATATATATATATATAAATTGTTTTTTTCTTTTGGCCAAAATATTGTACCAATAGTTTTTTTGGTTGGTACGATTATCTTGGTCTTTTCTTTTTTTCCAAAATATTTTTCTTCCCCGGGTGATGTTTGGTAGTATATTTTTACAGTCAAACTATTTGCTGTTTTTTTTCTCACCGCGAGGATTTACCAACAAGTTTGTTTTATTAAATATATATATATATTATATATATATATATATATATATATATATATAGTCTAGGATAGTGTACCACTTCAGCTTTCACTTGAATTGTGCACCAAATTGCCGTAGTATTAGGAGAGTGCTCGATATAAAGAATAGAGCTATTATATAATATAATAAAATAAATATATAAAGGTATTACATATCTATTTATTTGATATGTATGTTTATGCATATATATGTGTATGTGTGGATATGTGTATGGATGTATGTGTATGGATATGTGCATATGTATATGTGTATATGCATATGTATGTGTCTATATATACACACACACATATATATATATAATATATATATATATACACACAACCACACACACACATATATATATATACATAAATATATAACACACACACATATAAATATAGATACATATATATATATTACAACACCACATAATATATATATACAATATATATATATATACCAACACTCACATTATATATACATATATTATATTACCACACTACAAAATATATATCAATATAATATACATCACCTCTACAAATATATATATAATATATATTATATATAACACACACTGCACACATATATATATATATATATTATATATATATATATATATAGTATATCATAGAGAGAGATAGAGGGGAAGAAAGAGTAGATAGAATAGATGATAGATAGATGGACCCCGAGACATAACTCGCTATTTATGCTGATAACATTCATTGGACGCCAATAGTCAAATGTTTTTGCATGAACACGGTAAATATTACCATTTGATTAAATTATGAACAAAACATTTTAACTTTATTGTAACCTAGCACTGGATATTTCTTCTATTTTTTTTTTCTTCATCTCATCTATTTTATTGGTTTATCTCAGTAAATTGTATTCGCCCTGCATGATGAAGACGATTGTCCATCAGTTTTCAATGACTTTGACACCAGAAACTTTTTCAACTATTTCCTCACGTACTTTTGGCTTTATATTCTCCTTTCAGTCCTCAATTTTCTTTTTCTTTTTTCTTTTTTTGGAATGTCACTTATTCCGTATTTCGTTTAGTTCTCAGCACCTTTAGCTTTTAGTTCCTCCTTCGTTCTCTATTCAACCTGGATTCATCTTCTCTTGACTCGGTCGTCTCTATACAGCTAAATTGTATGGCTCAAGAGTCTAATGCGAGATGAATGCGTCCATCTATCCAGTTGAATGAGAGACAAGAGAGAGACGGGATAGAGAGAGAGAGAGAGAAGAGGACGGAGGGAGAGAGAAAAAGAGAGGGGTGGACTAGACAAAGTTTTGAATCTGTTGTTATGAATGAAGTAACTCAAATTAGAATAACTTAAACACCAGGAACGACTACGGATTCTAAGATTTTCTAACAATACACATTTTTAATATATTAACTGGGAAAAGATCCAACTAACAAACATGAAACTCATCTTCACTTTCTATGATGTTCTGTCATTTATATACTACTAGCATTATATGCACCCTCCGGGTGCAAAGTATTAGAAAGAGAGAGATAAGGGTTTGGTTCGAAGTACCGTGAGTCCCGAGTTCGACAAGAGGTTCCCCGAGTTGAAGGAAGGTTCAGAAATTCGTGAAGGTTCCTCTAGTCCGACTAATGAAATACCTGAGACATATCGGCCGAAACATCAATATGGTTAGTGTTTTATTTGCAAAACTGTCAAAAACATAATCTCCTAACTCTGTTTTGTTATGGTATCTTGAGACCACCTACAGCCGCCGCTGTCGTCTAGGACAGAAAATACACACACTGCACCTCTGTAGAGGGTTAAGACCCTCCGCAAATTTGGACTAACTGTTAACCGTTTGTGTCGACTCGGGATGCTAAGGATAAAATATTGGTGGCTGAGCACACCATGACATGCAACACTCTACTTTTGGCCCTTACTGAGGTGAACGGGCGGTCGGTGTAGGCCCCCTTCCATTCAATCTGATACAAGATAGAAAAGACAAAAGAAAAAAAGATGAAGAAATGAAAAGAAAGAATGAAAGAAAGAAAGAAAGAAAGTAAATAATACCGAAAAGAAAAAAAAACGAAAAGAAAAAATGAAGGAAGAAGTAAGTTAAGTAAGGAAAGAAGAACAAAACAACAACAATAAATGAAATAAGAAAAAAGACAGCAAATAACGAAATAAAGTAAGAACGAAAAGATAATTAAAGAATAAATAAAGATTAAAGAAACAAGAAAGAAAGAAAAATAAGACTAAGGAAAAGAAAAATGATGAAGAAACTACAAGGGAAAGTAAAAGAGACAGGTAAAGAAAAAAAAAAGAAAGAAAAAAGAAAGAAAGGAAAAAGAAAGAAAACAATGAAGTGAAGAAAGAAAGAAAAGAAAGAAAAAGAAAGAAAACAATGAAAGATGAAACAGAAAGAAAGAAAGAAAGAAAGAAAATGAAAAAAAGAAACAAAGAAGGTAAAAAAGAAAAGAATGAAAGAAGCAAGAAAGAAAACAGAAAAGAATATGAAGATAAAGAAATTACAAACAAAGAAGAAAAAAAGAAAGAAAAAAGAACAATGAGGTTAAAAGAAAAAAAAGAAAGAATAGTCGCGAATAACGCAGATAATACAATCTTCAAAAGCTTCTCTCAAAGATTCAAGAGAAAAAAGATAAGATTAAGAAATACAAATAAAGAAGGAAAAAAAGAAAGATAAAAAAAATGAGAAAATCACAAATAGGATGAAATATAACGGGTAAAGAAATAAAAAAGAATAATGTAAAAAGAAAATAAAGATAAAAGGAGAAAGAAGGAAAGAAAAAGATGAAAGATGAAGAAAAAACTAAAGAAGAAAGAAAGATAATAGATAGAAAGAAAGCGTAAATCAAAATCAGGATGTAAAAAAATTATAGCGTGTAAAGATAAAAAAAAGAATACATTTTTTAAAAAAAGAAAAAGAAAAGGAAAAAGAAGGAATAAAACTGATGAAGATGTAAGAAGATAGAGAAAGAAAGAAAGAAGAAAGTATAAAAGAAGAAATCACAAAATAGGAATGAAAAACATAAAGGTTAAAGAAATAGAAAAAGAAAGTAATAAAAAGTAAAAAAAGGGGGAGGTAAAGGAGAAATAAACTTGTGCCAGACTTATCTTTGGGAAATGTATATGTTGGCATCACGCATGCTGGTTGGATAGATGATACTGATAGATCGTTATGAAATGAGCTGTTATTGATTCTTTAAAGACAGCCATAGAATTGATCGATAGCCAATATATATTATACTATATAATAATATATTAATATATATATATATATATTATATATGAAATGGACTGGAATAGACAACTAATGCAATCGCACTATAATGATTTTTTCCATTGATTTGAATATAAACAGATCGATATTTAGATACATGTAAACAACTTCTAGAATTGATATTTAATGACTAAACGCTTATTGACTTTTTTAAATCGATGGCTGATAAAAGTGCAAAAGTGCTCTCATGATTAGCGGGCACTGACTAAAAAGGGAATTCAGTAATCAAGTGTTCAATTTTGACGCAAACCAGTTTGTATTCGTATTATCGCGTATTCGGACTAATCTGTCCCCATTCTTCATTGTTATTTGTACAACGTTTGGCCTTAAATATACCCTCCGGCTTCCTTTCAGGTTATTTCTTTCTCCAATTGGACACATGGCGCGAGTGGATTTAAAGGCAGTTAGGTTTAAGAACAGTTTCTAAGTGACAGTTATCTCTGGAACCCGAGTTCAATCCAAGGTGAAAGCAGTTAGAAAATAATTAAATTAACACAACTCCTACCACAGCTATGGTTAGCGGAATGAGAACAGGACACCCCGTGGACTAAATAAAGGGTTTTAGTTTCAAAGTTCCGTGATGGCTCCCGAATACGACAAGAAAGTTCCCGAGTTGAAAGAAGGTTCCCGAGTGTACGAGAATAAAATACTGAAGAAGGCCGGAGGGTATATCGGCCGAACGTTTGTAGCAAATAACATTGAAGCTGGGGAACTAATAGTCCGACATAACGCAGATAAACTAATCTCAAGCCTCATCTCAAACTTCAGAGAAACAGTTTGTATTCTCATTTATAATCGGCTCTCGTTGGGGGCTATAAATACACACGCTGACAGCACCTCTACAGTTGGTATAAATCCCCCATCCCAATGGGCCACCTGTTGTCGTGGGTGGCGCCTATGACGCCATGATGCATAAGGACGGTTTGAAGTTACGGGGAAGACTCTCGATTACAACATAAAGGCCCACAAGTTCGACAAGAAAACACCCGAGAAGGCCGAGAGAAATCGGCGGAAATATTATGGGTTATATAATATATCAGAGACAACCAGTCCGCCAAATGTAAATAATCAAGTATTGGTACTATTAAAACCACACGAGCTGGGCGGGGGGTAATTATAATATAATAAGGAGGAGCAACATCGAAATACAATTGATTCCAAAAGTAGGGATACGATTTAATCACTAGCAGGGCCGAGTAAGTTATATGATAATCATGAGTTACAACAATCCGCAAATTAAATATCCAACGTTGGGATACCTATTTAAAACAATATCTGGGCGGGGCTATTATATAATATTAAATAAGGACAAGAGTCCAAAATGTAATCTGATCCAAAGTAAGGGATAAGATTTAACCACTAGCAGGGCTGGAATAAGTTATATGATAATAATGAGACAAACAGTACCCGCAAATGTAAATAATCAACGAAGGGATACTACTTAACCATAGATGGTCCGGGGTGTATAGCCAAAGGCAATAGTCGAGAGTGAACGTTATTAACCCAGACTGAAATTCGAACTCGTTTATAACGCCTTACTTACTCGAAATCCAGCACGTTTAACTGCTTACTCCACGAGACTCTAGCTATATAATAGGGAGCCCTGTCGGCTGTGGTTTTAAGAATTCGCCAACTGCACACCACTGCAAGAGGGGTATGTCACCTCCATGGGGGCCAATTATTGGCTGTGCGTGGCGACCCTGATGCTTACGGATTGATATCTCTGTTGGGCTGAAGAGTTCAGGACATGCAGCACGTTATATTTGGCCTGTTACTCAGACTAGACGGGCGATCAGTGAGCCTAATAGTCGTATATATTGTCCCAGACCGCTATTTTCCTCTATGGCAAACCCGACCCTTTTCATCATACCCTGTTGCTGTGGTGTTGACCCGTGATGACTTAAGGATAGAACCCTGGTGGATGAACAGTCCCATAACTTAGGCTTTCTTAGGCTAAAACGGACGGCTAAACGGACGGTCGGAGAAAACCCCCCGATCAGCGGGTGGCTGAAGGTCCTACATGTGGCTGGGTTTATTTTAAACTCTCATCTGATAGTAAAGTTCCAGTTCTGGAGCTCGTGGAAGGTGGAGTTACCCCCTGTCCTCCGTTACTACACAGGTTCTACTCTGACCGGGAGTGGTAGTGAGAGCTGTTAGCGTCTCAAACTATGGTTAGAAAGCAACAAAATGAGGATCTAACAAATATTTTAAAATTGAGTTTAAAAAGAGAATAATGGATTCGTTTGTTTTTAGTTTTTTGTTTGTTTGACGGTATATCAACCTCAGGGGGTCATTTAATGCCGATAAAAGTTTTGAAATTATTATTCGTTATTTTTTAATAGATACATTTTTTCTATTTAACCATAGATGGGACCGGCTAACAAGTATTAGCCACCAGAGTGGATCCAGAGAGCAATGGGTGATGAAGGGGTGCCTGCCACATTGCCCAAACCTCCAAAAACTAGAACCTACACATTCAAGAATAGAAGATTTTAACTTCATTCACAGCACATGTAGACTTAGCACATCCATTATGATAGAAAGGGTTGGGCTTGCCATATGGGCAATAGGGTTGGGGCAAGCATATAGTGGTAGGTTGAAAACTTTGAGCACATAGGAGGATGCAATACGGAACTGGGTCTGGCATACGAGTACGCGCTACAAGAGTGAGCCGATTGGCAATATGACTGCTCACCACCAATTAATCCTAAGCTTACTATATAATACGTACCTTATAGCAATCGAAATAGTCACCCATAATGGGGGATCTTCTCTAAGAGGGCAGTCTGTGTATTCTATTATTCGCCCCTACGGGGTAAACATGAATACTAAACAACATACGGGAAAATACCAATGTTGTCGTAACTGACCCCGATTTAAACATGCAAAATATAAATATTATAGAATCCTATTTAATGAAGACAAAAAGTGGTTTTATTATTTCGAACTTCACCCAATGTTTTGCTAAACGTTGTCAGGTACACTTCTTGAAAATGACAGAAATGGATGTAAATGGTCAAATGTGTAGCTTTTTTTTAACTGTAATATTGTGTTTGGTGTTTACGTGCATGTAGAATGGGTTATTTTTGCTTGTACGTGTGCGTATTTTTGTTTGTGCGTATGTGTATGTCAACGCTCTATCACAGATATTAGCCACTCTTCTAATAACACTGTAACGTTGACTTACTGATTATTTTTCTACGTATACTAGTGGCCAACCATAGCACATTAATATATATATATATCAGATATATAATGTATGTGGTATGTTGTTGTTATGATATATATATATATATATCTACTTGGAGAATAAGTAGATGGAAGCTGCAGCAAGAATGCTGCGCGCAGTCTTGAAGCAATCGTGGAACGCAGCACCCCACGAGAATGACAGCTGTATGGTCACTTGCCCCGCACATCTGCACAACTATCGCGAGTGATGACGGACAAGGCATGCAAGGAGCACTGTTGAAGAAGCAAGGACAGCTCATAAACGATGTTCTTCTGTGGAAGGAACAATGGAAATGCAAGTGAGGGGCGCCCAGCTAAGGACCTACTTGACTCGCAATAATGGAGGATGCTGGTTTGCTCCGCGAGTACCTCGCAGGTGCAATGAGTGATAGGGAGGTTGGCAAGAGAATTTGTCATGGATATTCGTGCTAATTGCGCGACATGATGATGATGATGATATATAATTAATATACTATAATGGGTGCTGGTTGCCATTTTAGTTGAGGGGGATGATGAATGAACGACGGGGTGCTTACGCTTATTTAATGTGTTTCAAATCTGTTAATTCTAATAAAATAGAAATTTAAAAAATGTTAAAAAAATCAGTACTATAGAAAATTAAATATTTTTTAATTAAACAATAAACTTATAGCGTTCTGTGTTTTTTTATGGTCGTACTGGTTTTGCTAAATTTAAATATTATGTGGTTAGTAGTATTTATTGGTCTATATAACCCTCACGCCTCTTCCAGGTATTTCTCCAATTGGACACATGGCCGAGTGGATAGGCAGTTAGGTTCGACAGTTCTAGTGACAGTTATCTCTGGAACCGGCGAGTTCAATCCAGAGTGAAAAGCAGTTAGAAAAATAATTAATTAACACAACTCCTAATCCACTATGGTTTAGCAGAATGAGAACAGGACACAAGTACCCGTGGAATTAAATAAAGGGTTAGGATTTTTCATAAGTTCGTGATGGCGTCCCGAATACGAAAAGAAAGTTCCCGAGTTCGAAAAGAAGGTTCCCGAGTCCGAGAAAGTTCCCGAGTCGCGAGAAGCAAATACCCTGAAGAGGCCGGAGGGTATACTTCGGCGAAACGTTGTACAAATAACATTGAAGCTGGGGACAATAGTCCGAATAACGCAGATATAACTAATCTTCAAGCTCATTCAAACATTCAGAGAAGCTGTCTTGTATTCATTCTCATTTATAATCGTTCTCGTGTGGGCTATAAAGATACACCGACAGCACTCTACAGGTTGGTATAATCCCCCTCTAATGGGGCCACCTGTTGGCCGTGGGTGCGACCATGACGACCCATTGATGCATAAGGAACGGTTCGAAGTTACGGGAAGAACCTCTCGATTACATACATAAAGGCTCCGCAAAGTTCGAACAAGAAACACCCGAAGAAGGCCGGAGAGCAAATCGGCGGAAATATTACTGTATATAATAATATCAGGACAACAATCCGCAAAAAATGTTAAATAATCCAACGTAATGGATACTATTAAAACCCAATAGCTGGCGGGGGGTAAATTATATAATAATAAGGAGGACAACGCCGAAAATGCATTGATCCAAAGTAGGGATAGATTTAACCCACTAGCAGGCTGGAGTAAGTTATATGATAATAATGATACAACAGTCCCGCAAATTAAATAATGCCAACGTAGGGATAACGTATTAAAAAGACCAATATTCTGGGCGGGGGTAAATTATATAATATTAAAATAAGGACAAGAGTCCGAAAATGTAATTGATCCAAAGTAGGATACGATTAAACCACTAGAGGGCTGGATAAGTTATATTTGAATAATAATGAGCCAGAACAGACCTCAATTAAATAATTCCACGAGGGATACTACTTAGACCATAGAAATGGTCGGGGTAAGATAGCCAAAGGCAATTAGTCCGAGAGTGAACGTTACCTCAGACTGAAATCGAACTCTGTTTTACTACGCTTACTTACTCGCAATCCAGCACGTTAACTGCTACTACTTTTACGCGAGGACTCCTCGCTACTATAATAGGGAGCCCTGTCGGCTGAGGTTTTAAGAAATTCCGCGCAACTGCACACCTGCGAGGGGTATGTCACCTCCAAATGGGGCCTATAATTGGCTGTGAGTGGCGAACCCGTGATGCTTACGGATGATATCCTTTTGGCTGAGCAGTCCAGGTCCATGTATCACTTCATTTTGGCCTTTACTCAGACTATGAACGGGCGATCAGTGAGACTATAGCACGTATAATCATTGTCCCAACCCTATTTTCCTCATGGCAAACCCGAACCCTTTATCATACCTGTTGGCCTGTGAGTGGTACCCGTGATGCTTAGGATAGAACCCTGGTGGATATGAGCAGTCCATAATTAGCTTTCTTAGCTAAACGGATGGCTAAACGGACGGTCGGAAACCCCCTCCGATCAGCGGTGGCTGAAGGTCTATCATGTGCTGGGTATTACTTTAAACTCTATCCTGATAGTAAAGTTCCAGCCTCTGAGCTCGTGGAAGGTGGAGTACCCTTCCTCGCCGTTACTCACGGCTACTCTGACCGGGAGTGGTAGTAGCTGTTAGCGTCTCACTATGGGTTAGAAAGAACAAAATGAATCCTAAAATATGTTTAAAATTGAGTTTTAAAAAAAAACTAATTGATTCAGTATTTGTTTTGTTGTTTTGTTTGTTTTTACGGTATACTCAACCTCAGTGGGTCATTTAATGCCGATAAATTTTGGAAAATTAAGCATTCTTTATTTTTTTATTTAGATACATTTTTCTATTTAAACCATAGATGGGACCCTAACAAGTATACCACCGCAGAGTGGAACAGAGAGCAATGGTGATGAAGGGGTTGCTCCACATTCCCTCAACCTCAAAAACTAGAACCTCACCATCAGATAGAGTTAACTTCATTCCAGTGGCACATATGTAGATCCTTCTAGCACCATAGGTGATAGAGAAGGATTGGGGACTTTGCCTAAGCGCATAAGGGTTAAGGAGAGCGGGAAGTATATATAGGTGGTAGTTATTTTTGATAGGTCATCCATAAAGACGATTGATGCGGAGCGGCGGTCTCTCCGACTCTGTTCGGCTCTATGCTCCAATGATGGCTAAAGTGTGAGATTTTGCTGAACAGTTAGTGAAGAGCGGTCTTCGGCTCACTCACCAGGTTCGTAGTTCGCTTCGAGAGATCGAATCGGTCAACACTTCCAAGCAACAGGTGGGCCTCATTGGGGGAGAGTCCTGTACCGCTGCTCTTAGCAACGAGGTAGGCCAACGGCTGTGTGTTCTACGCCCAACACCGACAGGGTCGGAACTAAATTGAAAACCCTTTAAGATGAAATAGAACAATAAGACTTTGAGCATAAAATAATAACCCAATCGGTTGCATGCCGTAAAACTGAAACGCTCACCAGCCAAATTAATTCAACTAAGCTAATATCATAATATATTAATATATATATATAATATATATATACATAATATATATATATATTAGTCAATGAAAGTAACAAATAAAAGTTTTAAGCTTTTAATTTATTTATTTGCGGACGATATTACAACCAATGGTTTCCTGCTGAAAGCATTCCATCAGTATAAACGAACGGTTCCTTTGAAAATGGTAAGAAAATGGTGTAAATGCGTCTAAATGTTGTGCGTTTTTTTTAACTGTTAATTTGTGTTTGCGTGTTTACGTCAATGTGGGAATGGTTTTTTATTTGCTTGTACGTTGGTGGCGTATTTTTGTTTGTGTGTCAGTGTAATGTCAACGCTCTAGTCCACAGATAATTGAGGCAACTCTTTAATATACACTGTACGTTGGATACTATTACTTTTTCTAGTATACTAGTGCCAACCATACACATTAATATATATATATATATATATAATTATAGTATAATATATTATATATTAGAGAATAAGCTAGATGGAAAGCTGCACAAAGATGCTGCGCGCAGTTCCTTGAACAAGTCGTGGAAGCAGCACCCCACGAGGAGACCAGCTGTACTGGTCACTTAGCCCCATCTCACAAATCTATGCCGAGTGAGACGGACAAGGCAATGCAGGACACTGTTGGAGGAAGCAAGGACGAGCTCAATAAGCGACGTTCTCCTGTGAAGCCAAACACATGGGCATGCAAGTGAGGGGCGCCCAGTCAAGGACCTACATTGACCAATATGCCGAGGATACTGGTTGCTCAGCAGAGGAACCTCCCAGGTGCAATGAGTTGATAGGGCAGGTTGGCCAAAAAGATTGTCATGGTGAATCGCGTGTGATAATTGCGCGACATGATGATGATGATGATGAATATGTATATATATATGGGTTGCTGGGTTCGCATTTAGTTTGAGGGGGATGAGAATGACGACGGGGTGCTTACGCTATTTTAATTGTTTCAAATACTGCTTTAAGTCTAAATAATATATAATTAAAAAAAAAAAAAATTCAGTGTAATAGAGAAATTAAAATATTAATTTATTAAACAATAAACTTATAGCGTTTCTGTGTTTTTATTGGTCAGATATGGTTTTGCTAAATTTAAATGATTACTGTGGTTAGTTAGTATTTATTGGTCTTCTACCTTTTTCTCTTAGTCAGATTTTAGCCCTGAAGAGCTTTATGCAAACTAATAGTAGGTTCGTCACTGACTCATTAGATGTATCTTTATCTGTGGCCTCATACTTTAAGGCATCGAGCACTTTTTACATATTAGCTTCTCACTTGCGGTTTAATGAATAAATATATATATCTTATAACATTTATACATATAAATTGTTTTTTTCTTTTGGCCAAATACTGTCCAAAGATTATTTTTTTGTGGTTACGAATATCTTTGGTCTTTTCTTTTTTTCAAAAATTTTTTCTTCCTGGTTGATGTTTGGTAGTAAATTTTTACAATCAACTTTCTGCTGGGTTTTTTCTCTCACGACATGGAATCTACAACAACGCTTGGTATATTATAATTATATATATATATATATTATATATATTATATATATATATACTATGACTCCCAGTTAATTATATAAAAAGGGACTTGAACAGTAAATGCTAAAAGCCACTGCCGAATATAACTGCCCCAAAAGAATTTCTCCCTTTGACATATATATTTTGTTTGTTTTGTTTTGTTTTGTTTGTGTGTATCATGTTTCTTTCTATTTTTGGAACTGGTTCAATTTATAGAGCCGGTGTATTTATGTCTCAATTTCAGATCAGAAAAGAACGTTTTATTTATTTTTTAATGCTGACGAGGCGTGGGGGGGGTGTGATTAATACCAACTGACAATAGTATTTTGTTTTGCTCTCTCATATTGGCCTGCCTAAACAAACCCTCAGATTTAATCCTCTAAGAATCAAACCCATACAACTACAAGACCGTGTGGTTTGACACACACACAAACTTCACTCTCTCTCTCTTCTCTGCCCCTCTCTCCTCTCTCTCTCTCCTCTTCTCTCTCATCATCTCGTCTCTCTCTCATTCTTCACTCGCCTGCGCTCCCGGTCTCTCGTCTCTTTCTTCAACCCTCTTCTAGTTGTCAGTCTCCTCCCCTCTCTCTCAATTAGACACACACAATCCTCACTTTATTAATCGTTATTTCTCTCTCTCCCCTTTCTCTCTCTCACTCTCTCTCTCTTATCACTCTTTCTCTTTCTCCTCTTTCTGTCTTTCTTATCTTCTCTTCACTCTCACCCCTATACATCATCACTCAACGCAGCTCACTCTTTACTGTCTCTATATATAATGCATAATCAGTCGATCCCATCTCATCACCTGTCAGTCCTCTCTCTCTCTCTCTTCTCTCTATCTCTTCTCTCTCCTCCTCTCCCTGCTCTCTCTTTCTACAACTACACACGCACACACATTACAATCACTCACGTTTATTACTCTATATTCTCTTCGTCTCTCCTGTTTCCTCTTTCTCTCTCTCCTCCTCCTCTCTCTCTATATATAATATATATATACTATATATATATATATATAACATATGAATATTATATAAATCCTGAAAAGAAGGTCTAACGAACCGAAACTTTGCATCGTCGACATCACTACCTACAATAAACATCCATCTTTCCACAAGCATCCCGTGTTTGTTCTACCTTTTCCGCACACACACACATATATATATATATATTATCTAGCTCCACACACGAGCTTGATGCACATTTTTAAACGCTGGTCCTCTCTCTCTCTCTCTCTCTCTATCTCTCTCTCTCATCATCCTCTCTGTCTCATCTCCCACACACACAATCACTCACTCATTCACGTCCAATTAGACTTGCACGCACGCACTCACTCAATNGTGACCACTCACTCATCTCCCTCTCTGGTCTGTTCTCTGGGGTCTCTGTCTCTCATCTGTCCCTCGTTCTCTCTGTCCTCTCTGGGTCTCTCTCTCTCTCACCACCACACACACACACTCACCCATTGATTATATCTAAGTCTCACACACACACGCTCATTCTCCTCTCTCACTCTAAATTACTCTCTCTCTTTCTCATTCTATTACTCCCTCATTCGCTCCCTGGCCCTCTCTCTCTTAAATATTCACCAATTATCTCAATTTATTTATCTTTCTCACACATTCTCACTCTCACTTTAAATCTCTCTCTCTCTCTCACACAAAAATTCCCTCTCATCCTCGTTCGCTGGCTAGATCACTCTCTCTATCTCACACTTCCTCACTCTCTCTCTATCTCATACACATACATACAATTGCAATGTATCACCCTTCTCTCACTTTCTCTGTCCCCTTCTCTGTCTGTCTCTCTTTATATATATATATATATATATATATATATATATATATATATATATATCACCACCTATCAGTCTTTTACTTTCATTTTAACCTCTTCTGTCCCTGTAGACATCGTCTCATTTACATCCAAAACAGCAACACAACATTCCTCACATAAACACGGATTTTCTTAATTACGAACGTCACCAATCCATTGAAGCGAAGATTAAAATGTTCACATTGTCTCGTCCATTTCATTCTTCTTCTTCTTCTTCTTCTTCTTCTTCTTCTTCTTCTTCTTCTTCTTCTTCTTCTTCTTTCTTTCTTTCTTTCTTTCTTTCTTTCTTTTTTCTTCTTCTTCTTTCTTTCTTTCTTTCTTCTTCTTCTTCTTCTTCTTCTTCTTCTTCTTCTTCTTCTTCTTCTTCTTCTTCTTCTTCTTCTTCTTCTCTTATTCTCCTCTCCCTTCTTCTTCTTCTTCTTTATTGTTTCTTCTTCTTCTTCTTCTTCTTCTTCTTCTTCTTCTTCTTCTTCTTCTTTCTTTTCTTCTTCTTCTTCTTCTTCTTCTTCTTCTTCTTCTTCTTCTTCTTCTTCTTCTCATCCTTCTTTATTCTCCTCTCCCTTCTTCTTCTTCTTCTTCTTCTTCTTCTTCTTCTTCTTCTTCTTACCCTTCTTCTTCTTTTTCTTCTACTTTTCCCCCTTCTTTATCTTCTCCCCCCTGCTCCTTCTCCTTCTTCTGGTCCTCCTCCTTCTCCTCTTCCTCTTCCTCCTTCTTCTCCTCTACATAACACATCCTTACCCCCCCGTGTCTTGGTCTGACTGATAATGAGTCTTAAACTTTAATTTGACACGAATATAAATCCGTCATTCTCTCCAAATTCTTTCTACCGTCGATTTTCAACTTCTTTTATTACTTCACACTTCCAATGCGCATGCGCTGATAAATATGCAACCTAAAAAAGCCGGAACGCCTTCACTAATAATTCAATATAACGTGACCAATGGCATGTGACAAGAATGACAGCTACCGTCTCGTAACAATAGCATACGTCAGTGTCAAATTTAAAGAAGCAAGCAATTGCCTAATTGTTATAAAGCGGCACCACAAGATGCCGTATAGGGCCCTACACAAGACACCCACTTTAAAGGCGTGAGGGTGGAGGGGGGGGGTATCCTCCTGCGGGACATAAAGTCGGCGGATTCTAAGACACGCTGTCATGGCTAGTGATGGAGAGACGATTCTTATATATATACCAACCCCTCCGCACGAGCAGGATGCGACACAAGGTCAATTTCTTAAGCGGAGTTAATCAGGTTTGAATTCAGAGTTTTCCTTCTCCTAGACCGGTTGCCTAACCATGGTTAAAGAGCCCAGTCTGCCCTACTATTTACCCATAGCTGGAGGGAGAGTAGGATTCATACCTTTCGCAAGGATAATAGCGCTAAGTAAAATGCAATTACCACGTCCAGGATTTGAACTCGGGGCGACGAGTTCATTTCCCAAGACTTTAACCATTACACCACGCACGTCCTTACAGAGACGATTCTCATAAGCATATGAAAAAAAAAGTTGTCGGAGTGGCCTATTGTCGGTTTTAGCAAGAGAGTCTAACCCCTTTTCGCATACGATTGACCAAGGGGGATTATTTTTGGTGAGGTAGAGTGCTACACCTACCGTCAGTTTGCAACTTTATCACACAGATGAGATTACGCGATCTGTGCTACTCATGCGCTAAATTTTGGGGACCGATATAGAACCAGGAACGTTGAGATTTCTTGACGGGTGCTTTACCAAATGAGATAAACTGGTTCCATTTACCATTTACTCGTCTATAAATAAAGTAATATTACTAATTAATTAGTAATTATTTATATCTATCTATCTATCTCTCTCTCTCTCTCTCTCTCTTATATATATATATATAATATATATATATATATATATATGTGTGTGTGTGTGTGTGTGTGTAAGTATATATATATTTGAGATTATTTTGGTATCTGTATCCGTTTTTCGGAAGTACAAATATCAGGTTTGAGCATTAGTGTGAAGCATTAATGTGATATATTATAATAACTAGCAAATATATGCACCCTCCGGGTGCCAGTATTTAAGTTTAAATGTAATAAAATATTAGATTAAATCAGAAAGGCTAATGAAACTGAAGAAAAATTCAGATAAAAAGATTTGAAACGGAGGGGGTATAATCGGAAAATAGAACAACTGAAACTTACTCTTTCATCACTTCCATTTTTCAATGCTAAATTTTCCTAATTTAACTATTTAGTTAAAATAGGAAGTAAAGAATAAAATTACAGTTATTTCTTCTTGTTAATGAATTTCTTTTAGGATTTATTGAAGAGAATTTTTACTCATATTCATTAAGATAAAACCAAACAATTAGAAATCAATAATACCAAGCACATATTTATTAAAATCAGTTTTTTAAATATCAATATGCAAATTAGCTTTACGTTTACACTGAAAACTGGTGTTTTGTTGTATATATAAATACAATTACATGTTATTAGTATTTAGGTAAGGCCAACAGTATTAATAATATCAAACAGTTTTATTATTAATTGAGGTTTAAATAGAAATAGAATCATGGAGAATGTGATGTAAATAACTAAGGGAATTGTGACTCGAGTAGTAATATAGTTTCGGTTACAGACAGAAAAACACACAATCTCCATTATAATAAGAGATGTAGTTATCATAATATATTAATCTGTGAATAAATATCAGAAAACTCGGTTGTTTTTTTTTAGTTTCATTTATGTAGTAGATGTAATTTTCGGGATTGTAATCTCTCCCTTCTTCATGACTCTATGAGGTCAGTCATATAGAGATACCTTAATAGTCATTTATATATACAGCGGTACCTTAACTTATAAATGCCCCAACTTGTTTTGGGTAATTCCATGTCAAATCATCCAGGCCATGCCACCCATCCCTTCAATTGTTCTGAAATGTTGTATAGGTGTGGACTATGGTAAACTTAAACAATCCCCAAAATTTGAGATTCCAATTTAAAAAAAGAGACAGAGACAGAGTTGAGACTTACTTGTTTGTCTGCTAACTTCTTGTCTGTTTGTTTCCTTTATTTCTTTGTTGTTTTTATCTTGTCTAGTCTTCTGTTTTCTAAGGGCGTCTTTCGGGCTACTTTTTTTGTCATGCAATTAATCAAGTCACAAGACTTTATTTTCTTGACCAAGATTTATTTCTGCCCATTTTCTTCCGCGTGGTGAGTTAACAACCCCAGCAGAGAGATAAGCATCCTCTCTGCTCCGATGTCTGGTTGAAACTAAAATCTAAATCTAGTCACGCGTTTCTCGTGACGTGTCCTCTAGGGGTCAGATGGGATTACCAACAGTTCTCGTATTTTTCCCAACGGAAATCTACCCGCCTACGCTTTTCAACTCCAACGAACCTATTTCAAACTAGCTACAGTGTCTTGTCAACAACCCATGACACAACATAATTATGTAAAACTTGGTGGTGGGTTTATACTGTGGTGTTTATGTACACGTGTCTACAGTAGAACGTCACTTATGAGTTCGTCCTTACTTCTCCAGCTGTGTCCAGCGTGTTCGTCTTACTCGGATGATTATCACTCGAACATCTGAGTGAGACGAAAGAGGCATTAAAACATATTAGGGCACATAATGTATCACATCTGTTATTATAATGGAGATGATGTGTCTGTAACCAAAAACTACATCACCACCGCCATCAAAATCCCCTTAGTTGTTTACTCAATGGCTATTGATTAAATAATCATTACTTAATCTTAACTAGCATCTTAATTATTCACAGTGTCTACTATTAAGGTCTAGTTAAACTAGATTTGTCTCAAAACAGCGCATGTTTAGTTGTTTAAATCCTGCAATGTGTGTTATATATAAACAGAAGCGGCTACCCGGCATTGTCTAGGTAGAGGTCTACCTAGACAACGCCGGGAAGCCGCTTGGAGGGTAAAAAGAGGTAGTCTCGCACATCCATTATTACTAAATCAAGAGTTGGATCTTCACAAGATGCCCCATTAAAAATCCTACATAAAAAGACCTTGCATTGATACAAACACTCTGGAAAGAAAAATTAATGTCTCCTATTTAAAATACGAAATGCAAAAAAAAAACAACATATATGCTGTTATCCTTGAAATTTTATTTTTAATTATCTTTACAAATATAAATCAAATCTTCATTATTTTTGCTCAAAAACCCAGATCTGGTGATAGTGAATGTGTATATCTATTTACTTTGTCATTAATTGTTTTATTTTCATAGTTTCCTCCGGGCTTACATTGTATTTACCTCGTACCCCACCTGTACGGGTTAGGCACAAGGCATTATTAACGTGGGACCACCCACAAACCAAAGCACATGGGTGGCGGGTGAAAAATTGTGTCGATTCCGTCGGCATCCCCCCTCAAGAGGATTGCCTCAGACACTGGGCAATAAACCTAGCCCTGCACCTTTAAATCAAGGGGGCAGGTGTTGCCTGGGGGTATAGCCCCCTGGGATCGACGCTATTAATTTGTACAGATCCAGAGCCGAAGCCACTGGACCCCCACCCCGTTGGGCGGGTTTACATACACACAAACTCCTTTTTATATATGTATATATTAAGAAATAGATGTTTGCATAATATATGGTGTGAATAATTTGCAAACCGGTTTTAATAAAACCGTGTTTAATAAATAATTACTTAGTGTTATTGATTTCTAATATTATTGTTTTATTCTCAAACGTATTAAAATCAATCCTCTGTGTAATTTTATATTGAAATCAATTAGAATTAAATTAAAATAAGTGATATCGTACCTGTAGTTAGAATTTTTGGGATTATGATCGAAATAACGATGATCCCAAGTTCACCTTCCGGTATACAGACGCGTGAGAATAACGTTTAGTTTATATTAGTCAGATTCGAACCGGTTTTCAAGGAGCGTAGAAGGTTGTTGTCAGCTCCCAGGGTCCATCTCACCCGCGGTTGAATCATAACCTGGGGAAATAAAGCTTTATTATTAAGAACATTAATTAAATGTTAAAATAAGAAATGTCCAGCCCAGCACGAAGAAGAAGACCAATCCTTAATAGTAAGCCCAACCAGAGTACATGGCGACCAGATAAGTAAAGATGATCTAGACGAAGAAGCAGTAGGCATCTTAAGGGATGGTTTATAGATAATTCTGAATATATTGACCAACACCTCCGCATGAGAAGGATGTAGCACAAGGTCAATTTTTAAGCAGAGTTTAGGAAGGTTTCAATTAAGACTTTTCCTTCTCATAGCCCGGTTGCCTAACCAAGATTAATGAGCCCAGTCTGCCTTACTATTTACCCATAGCTGGAGTGAGAATAGTTGGATGTATACCATTTGCAAGGGTATTGATGTGAAATGCAATCGACTTCGTCCAAGAATTTGAACTTGCGTCGCCGGGTCCGTTTTTCTGCCACGATAATCTACGATAGATAATCCTGTACTAATGAAGACATTTACTAACATTTGATAAAAAAGAGAAAGCCACAACAACAACAACAACAATAATAATAATAATAATAATAATAATAATAATAATAATAATAATAATGATAATAAACCAGACCTAGCGTTGTTTAACAAAAAAAAAAAAGAGACGTATCAACTAGTGGATTTTGCGGTTCCAGCAGATAACAGGTTGAAAGAAAAAGAAAAAAAAAAATGCCTGGACCTTGCCAGAGAATTGAAAAATCTGTGGAATAAGAGGGTGAAAGTGATTCAATTGTAGATGGTGCACTTGGAACGGTCCCAATAAACCTTGAAAAAACTGGAGGATCTGGAAATCAGAGGAAGAATTGAGACCATCCAGACTGCTGCATTGTTGCAATCGCCTAGAATACCCAGAAGAGTCCTGGAGACCTGCAAAACACTACTTTGGACCTGTCTTGGATTAGACGGGCGGTCGGAGAGGCCCCCTCCGATAAATCGGCTGGTCACGTCAAGCCCTACTACCTATATGATTGCCCCAACACTATTGCCCTTATGGCAAGCCCCCAATCCCTTTTTATCATATGGGTGCTAGAAGGCGGTAGCTGAGGATCTTCATGTCCTGGGAATGACGTTAAACTCTATCTGATGGTGAGGTTCCAGTTCTGGAGGTTTGAGGAATTTGGAGCACCCCTTCATCACCATTGCTCCCTGGTTCACTCTGGTCCGGAGTGGTGGTTGAACCTGTTTGGGTCCCATCTCTGGGTTAAATAGGAAAAATGTATTTATAAAAAATATTGAGTATCCATTAGAAATTAATTTATTTCAAAACTTTATCGGCATTAAATGACCCATGAGGTTGATATGCCGTAAAACAGAACAAAACACACTATAATCAGGCAATATATTTTTAAAAAATATTTACACCGCCCAGATCGTGTTTTCTTTTCTTTCTTTTTTTTGCTAGTAATAATAATGATAATAAATTGATTGAAACACCATCAACATGCACCCAACTAATGTTAAATAACAACTCCAGTCAAAAATCAGTTTAAGTCTCGCGTCTCGAACCGAAAAATGTTTTCGTTGTGTTTCTTTTTATAGCGTCATGTTCTTATTAAATGATCATCAACTCTTCCTTTACCGACTTGCTCTTCTTGTTCGATCAAAATGTCATCAATCTACCATCTTTTTCCCCCACTTCACTTCTTGAGAATTCGCGCCATTAAAATGTCGTCTGTCTAATCAGTGCCGACCATTTCCGTTTCACCCGAGCCATTTTCGGCAGACGACAGATAAAAACCGAAAACTCCAATGATTTTGGTTTTTCGCAAAGATTTCTTCTTTTTTTTTGTCTTGTTTTTGATTTTCTATTATTATTATTATTATTATTATTATTATTATTATTATTATTATTATTATTATTATTTTTTTTTTTTATTTCTATTTTTTGTGCTTTTAGTTTTGTTTATTTTATTCATAACTTTCTAGCAAGAGTTTGAGGATTTTTTAATCGGAAAAATTTAAAATAAATGAATGACAAATGTTATTTTGGGATTTGTTTCCAAAGACGTAACCGATTTTTTTATTTTATTTTTTTTATAATCTTTTTCTTTCTTTTTCTTTTAACTTTTTTCCTTTACTTGTTTATTTTTTTACTCTGCATAACTGAGCTCTAATGTTTCTCCATTTGTTCGTCTTATTTATTCAATCCTTCTTTCTTTCTTTTTTCTTTCTTTCTTTTTTTCATTCATTCATTCATTCATATTCTTTCGTTCATTCTTTACTTATTTCTTTCTTTTTCTTTCTTTTTTCTTTCTTTGATTCCTTCTTTTTCTTTCATTCTTTTCTTTCTTTCTTTTCTTACTTTCATTCTTTTTGTTTCTTTTTCTTTCATTCCTTCTTGTTTCATTTATCCTTTTCTTTCTTTCATTCTTTTTCTTAGTTTCATTCTTTTTTCTTCATTATCATTTTCTTCATTGTTTTTCTTACTTTCATTGTCATTTTTCGTTCATTTTTTCTTTCTTTTATTATTTCTTATCAATCAATTCCTTTTCTTTAATTCATTCTTTTCTATTTCTTTCATTTTTACTTTTATCCGTTCCTTTTCTTTCTTTCATTCATTTTCTTTCATTCATTCATTTTCTTCCTACATTCTTTTCTTTCATTCATTCTTTTTCTTCCTTTCATTCTTTTCTTTCATTCCTTCTTTTTCTTTCATTCATTTCTTCTTTGCCCTTTATTCTTTTTCTTTCTTTCATTCTTTTTCTTACATTTATTCCTTTTGTTTCCTTATTCTTTTATTCATTCTTTTTCTTCCTTTCGATGTTTTTCTTTCGTGCATTATTTTTTCTTTCATTCTTTTTTCGTTCTTTCATTTTTTTCATTCATTCTTTTTCTTTATTTCTTACTTTTAACCTTACTTTCTTTCACTTAAGTGTTTCACATTTACATTTTCTTTCAGTCATTAGCTTACATTTTCATTTTTCTTTTTCATTTGTATTTCCTTCTTCTTTATTTAATACTTTATTCTTGCTAAACTTACATATCTTAACTACATCTTCTCTTCATTTCTTTTTTTCATATTTCTTCCTTCATTCATTCATTTCTCCATTCTTTTTTCTTATTTTAACCTCGCCCTGTCGGCTGGGGCGTTAGATTGTACCGACTGCACCTCTGCAGAAGGGTAAGACTCTCCCAATGGGCCACCTGTTGGCTGTGGGTGGCAACCCGTGATGCTTAAGGATAAAACCCGGGTGGTGAGAAGTCCATGACTTGCAATACTCCACTTTGGTCCTTTCTTGGGCTAGACGGGCGCTCGGAGAGACCCCCTCCGATCAATCGTTTGGTCATGTCAAGCCCTAGCACCTATATGATTGCCCCAACCCTATTGCCCATTGTCAGGCTCCAACCCTTTTTATCATATGGGTGCTAGAAAGGCGGGGGTTGAGGGTATACATATCCTGGGAATGACGTTAAACGTGAGGTTCCAGTTTTGGAGGTATGGGGAATGTGGAGCACCCCTTCATCACTCTGACCCAGAGTAGTAGTACCTGCTGGGGTCCCATCTATGGGTTAATTAGAAAAAAACATGACTTTATAAACAAAATTTGATTATCCATTAAGAATGAATTTATTTCAAAATTTTGTCGGCATTAAATGACCGACTGAGGTTGATGTGCCGTAAAAACCAAACTAAACCAAACTTATTTTAACCTTAGGATTTTTCGTTCTGTTCCTTTTTTATTTTCTTATTCTCTGTAACTTTAATGTTTCTCCATTTTTGTTTAGCTCAGTCGGTAGAGTTTTCGGCTAGGAATCACATGGTTCTTGGTTCGATAGCGGCCCTCGCCAACTCAGCGTATGAATACCACTCGTTCTCGTCATTCCTAATTTTCATATTTTCCCGCCATTATTATCCTCTTTTCTTTCATTCTTCTTACTGGTTCATTCTTTCAATTTCATTTCATTCATTTTATTCCATTCTCCACTTCCTTTCTCTTCCCCCTCCCTCTTCCTTCATCACCATCTTTCGTCTTCATCTTTCTTCTTTATCTTTTGTCTCTTTATTCTTTACGTAATTCTAGCGAAACTACCATTTTTGTTTTGTTTGTTTTATTTGGGTTTTTTAGTTTTGTTTTTGCTTTGACCACCAGCCTGTTTGTTTGTTTTGTTTTTGTTTTTGTTTTTATTTGTTTTTCATTTACAGAAAACTGTTTCCGTCCATCTTAACTACTTTGTTCTCCCCTTCCCTTATTTTCATCTTTTTCCACCATTATTATCCTCTTTCTCTCATCAACCATGTGTATTTATTTCATTCTTCCTCTCGTACCGGCCCATCCTTTTAAATTCATTTATCTTCCTCCATTCTCTCTTTCCAATTCTCCTCTCTTTTCCCTCATCTTCATCTTTCGTCTTCATCTTTCGTCTTCTTTATTCTTTACGTTATTCAAGGCTAAAGTCTACCATTTTTGTTCGTTTGTTTTATTTTTTTTTGTTGTTCTTTTTTTACTTTTGTTTTGATTTGACCATTGTCTTGTTTTTTTATTTATTTTTTTGTTTTTTTTTTAGACAGAAAACTTTTTCTTACCCTCTTAAGCAAGAACTTCATTTTTTGCCTTTTATTATTTCCATCTTCTCACGACATTATTTTCATCTTTCTCTTTTCAATCACACCTACTGTTTACATTCTTCCATCCTTTCAAATTCATTTCAATCATCTTATTCCATTCTCCACTACCATTCTCTTTCCCCCTTCTCTTTTTTCTTCTTTTTCATCTTTCTTTTCGTTATTCTAGCAAAACTGAACAATTTTTGTTTTGTTTTGTTTTTTGTTCATTTTACATTTGTTTTGAATTTGATCATCGGCTTCTTTTTATTTTTTTAATTTGTTTTCTATTTATTTTTTCGTATACTGAAAACTGTTTCTTCCTTTCTTAAGCAAGAACTTCGTTTTCTCCTTTCCTTATTTTCATCTTTTCTCCGCCATTATTATCCTCTTTCTCCTTCCAATTGCAACTACGTTTTTTAATTCTTCAACACGTAATAATTCATTCTTTTAAATTTATTTCATTCATCTTATTCCATTCTCTTTCCCTTTCTCTTTTCCTTCATCTTCATCTTTATCTTTCGTCTTCTTTATTCTTTACGTTATTCTAGCTAAACTCTACAATTTTTATTTTGTTTGTTTTATTTGTTCCTTTTACGTTGACCATTGGCATGTTTTTTTGCTTTTTGCTTGTTTTTTTTCTTCTTTTTTTTCTTGTCGAGAAAACTATTTCCTTCCTTCTTAAGCAAGAACGTCGTTTTCGCCTTTCCTTATTTTCATCTTTCTCTTTGCAACCACAGCTACATCTTCCTCATTCTTCCACTCTTCCTAGTCCATCCTTTCAATTTCATTTCATCCAACTTCTTCTATTCTCTCCTTCCATTCTCTCCCTCCTCTCACGTATCTTCTAATTAACGGATGGCAACGTTGGCTTCAAATAACCATGAAAAAACCGAAGTTACTTTTTTTACAAAGTATAAAGAAAATAAAGGAATAAAGATGGCGAGGACAGTATAAAAATAAAAAAGATACACAAAATCCAAGATGAAAAAAAAACCCAAAGCTAAAAGAAGACATTTGAAGCGATGTAAAAATAAGAGAAAAATATGGGAAAAAAAATCAAATGTTTTTGAATCTATAAAAAAAATAACGAAGAAGAAAGATACATCGTTTTATTATTATTATTATTATTATTATTATTATTATTATTATTATTATTATTATTTACTTTTTTTATTTTTGTGACATTTTTTGACAAAGCATTTCGTCCATTCTCAATTACGTCAAATGCAACTTAACCTAGACAAGTAAAGAAAATTAAAAGAACGATAAACAAACAATAAATAAATACAAAACACATTTAAAAAAAACAATTTCAAGTTAACCTTGCCTTTAAAATAGACGAAAAGAATGAGGAGAAAAAAGAACTATAAAAACAGAACCTCATTAACAAAGATGGCGGCCACGAAAGACGAAGAGAAAAATGAGAATAGAAAACAAAAAAAAAAACGAATTGAGCTCGTCAAACAATACAGAAGTGGAAGAAAATTAAAAGAACTATTTTTCAATGAGGAGGGAGCAACAGAGGTGTAGGATGTGGAAATAGGAGTCTGTGCTGGAACATGCAGGGGTAATTGAAAAGAAAAAAGAAGTGCGGTGGATGCGTAGAGATATGAAAGAGAAGAGTAGAAGATAAAGAGCTTTCAAGAAGAATAAAGGAAGAAGTAGATAAAAGTGGATTGAAATA
>CM042167.1:36144884-36146793 GCA_023376005.1 Doryteuthis pealeii
AGAATGGCGTCAGCGGCGGGAAGACTTCCGAAGACCCAGAATTGATTGGGAAGCCAGTCACATGTCAAGCGGTTTTGGGCAGTCAATGATATTGTCACTGTATTTTTAGTTTTTTTAGTTTTTTTTTTGGTTGTTTATATGGTTTTCACTTTATGTTTTTTCTTCTTCATCCTCCAAATAAAAACACCCACGAATAGGACGTAATTTGAGAATAGTGGCGTACATTTCTCTACGCACAATAAAACAAAGTATGTATACTAGTGTACACGTAGGTAGGTATATATATATATATATATATATATATATATATATATATATATATATATATATATATGAGAGTAAGTAAATAAACAAAGCGTTTATTTGATATGGCTTATAGCCGACAATTTTTGGAGGATATGTGCTTAATTGAAGTCATACCTAATTTTGAAAATTAATTAGTTATTAATTAATGAATTTAGGCGGGCATATATGTTCAATGTTTAGCATTACATTTGAACATATATGCCCACGTAAATTCATTAATTATTAACTAATTAATTTTCAAAATTAGGTATGACTTCAATTAAGCACATATCCTCCAAATATATATATATATATATATATATATATATATATATATATATATCGCAGGCTTCAAATAAAGAAGAAACACTCAAACACACACACACACACATATGTATATATATATATATATATATATGTATATATATATATGTATGTATGTGTGTGTGTTTGTGTGTGTGTGTGTGGGCAGCATTCATTCATTTATACATGTAGCATTAAACAAAAGTCACGTCTCCTGTTTAACAATTTTATTAACGATCTTTTCAAGCTTTCTGGCCAACTTTTTTTACATTTAGATGGAATCCGTAGATTCGCCCACCAATGTTCATATCCCAAGTACTTTCGGCATATAAACTTTGGTGGACTATTCTACTTATTCCATCCAAATGTTTAAAAATGTTGGCCAAAAAACTTGAAAATATCGTTAATAAAATTGTTAAACAGAAGACTTGCATTTTGTTTAATTCTACATGTAAAAGTGAAAGAATGCTGCCCCCCCACACACCCACAGAGACAGACAGATATATATATAAATATATATATATATATATATATATATATATATATATATATTATATATATATATGGACTCTCTCGTTTATTTTCGATGCATGAGGGTTCACACACACAACGAACACCCACACAGTGGTTTGTTAATAGTGGTGAAGGTTTGTGTTGGACCATCCACACTTTTTTGGCACAGTCGATAGGAAAGAATTGGTGCATCAAGGGTTGCCACAAACCCAATCAACGACCGACCTCAGGAATTTTGAATTCAAAGTTATCCCTCTCCTAGACTGGTTACCTACCCAAGGCTGAAGGACCCAGTCTGCCCTACTGTTTAACCCATGACTGGAGGGAATTTTAAATTTATATATATATATATATATATATATATATATATATGTGTGTGTGTGTGTGTGTGTATGTGTATGTGTGTGTGTGTTGAAAGATAAATGAAAAGAAAATGTATGGATACAAATTATTCATTGGAATGACGACACGTGTTTCGACCAAGAATATGTCCTTATATACATTGTATTCTATTTATTATTTATATAAATATAAAAATATCTTGCCATGAAGATGACCGCTTTTTTATGTACATAAATTTCATGTTTTCTCAATTATTATTATTTCATAATTTGTATTTTGTATTTAAAAATGATGATAAATAGATACAATGTATACAAGTATATACTCTTTGATCAAAACACGGTGTCGGCATATCTGAATAAGTATTATTAAATCATAACATTATTCTTTATCTTATATTATATTCTCTCAACCAAAAATATATTCTGATATCCACTTCAACTTTTATCTCTCTCCCTTTTTTTTT
>CM042167.1:36149393-36166893 GCA_023376005.1 Doryteuthis pealeii
AAAAGAACGAGGTATATAGATAGATCGATCGACAGAAAGATTGATAAAAACGTGCTGGGATATATATATATATATTATATTATATATATATATATATATATATATATATATATATTATATATATACCAAATTTGTTGGTAAATCCATGCGGTAAGAAAAAAAAACGGCAAATAGTTTGATTGTAAAAATATACTATCAAACTTCACCTGGGGAAAAATATTATAATGGAGATTGTGTGTTTTTCTGTCTGTAACCGAAACTATATTATTACTCAAGTCACAATTCCCTTAGTTATTGACATCACAATCTCAATGATTTTATTTTTATTTAAATCTCAATTATTAATAAAATTGTTTTACATTATTAATGCTGTTGACCATATCCACATATTAATAACATGCAATTATATTTATATATACAACAAAATAACGGTTTACAGTGTGAACGGGAAGGCTAATTTGCATATTGATATTTAAAATGTGATTTTAATAAATATGTGTTTAGTACTATTGATTTCTAATTGTTTGGTTTTATTTTAATGAATATAAGCAACAATCTCTTCAATGAATCTTAAATGAAATCCATTAACAAGAAGAAATAACTGTAATTTTATTCTTTACTTCCTCTTTTAACTAAATACTTAAATTAGAAAAAATAACAATGAAAGACGAGAGTGATGGAAGAGTAAGTTTCAGTTGTTCCATTTTTTATCATACTCCCTCTGTTTCAAATCTTTTATTATACCCCCTGTGTTTCAAATCTTTTTATCTGCATTCTTATTTAGTTTCATTAGCCTTTCTAATTTAATATAATATTTTATTACATTCAAACTTAAATACTTGCACCCGGAGGGTGCATATATTTGCTAGTATATATAATGATTTTACAGTTACAGAAACACCTAAACGGTTTTAAATGGTTCCTCGGCTCTAGCCAATCAAATTCACTTACATATATCACTCATACGTATTACTTAATCGAGTTTTTCTTCTATTACTACACTCTTTCAATTCACACACTCATCGACTGGTCACATCAAGCCCTAGCACCTATATGATTGTCCTGATCCTGTGGTGGGACTCTCTCAACTATTTCGTCCAACGAACAGCCTACACATAGTTTTGTTTATAGTGGTGAAGGCTTATGTTGGACCATCCGCACATTTTGGCAAAGTCGATAGGAAAGAATGGGTGCACAAACCCAAATAACGACTGACCTCAGGTTTCCCAAAGTCAGAGTTTTCCTTCTCATAGACTGGTTACCTATCCAAGGTTAAATAGCCTATTCTGACCTACTATTTTACCCATAGCTGGAGGGAGAATATATGGATTCATACATTTCTCAATAGAATTAGCGCTATTGGAAATGTAAACAGCCTTGTCTAGGATTTGAATTCGGACCGACGAGTCCATTTTCCACGACTTTAACCATTATGACACGCACCTACTCACCCCATTGCTCTTATGGAAATACCTCAACCCTTTTTATCATATGTGCTAGAAATTGATGGCTGAGGGTCTTAACGTCCTTGGTATAACGTTAAACATATATATATATATATATATATATATATATATATATATATATATATATCGAGAAAAATACACATGGGGCACACACATACACCTTTGGTTTTAACTTAAGTTAGACATCGGTCCATTTCCAATGTATTCCAATAGTAAATTCATTGACAATTCATTTCTATGGTAAAATCATTTATAATGTATTCATATAGTAAATTCATTGACAATGCATTTCTATGGTAAAATCATTTCCAATGTATTCCTATAGTAAATTCATTGACAATGCATTTCTATGGCAAAATCATTTCCAATGTATTCCTATAGTAAATTCATTGACAATGCATTTCTATAGTAAAATCATTTCCAATGTATTCCTATAGTAAATTCATTGGCAATGAATTTATTTGGTAAAAATTATTTCCAATGAATTCCTATAGTAAATTCATTGTCAATGCATTTCTATGGTAAAATCATTTCCAATGTATTCCTGTAGTAAATTCATTGACAATACATTTCTATGGTGAAATTATTTCCAATGTATTCCTATAGTAAATTCACTGGAAATGCATTTCTATGGTAAAATCATTTCCAATGTATTCCTATAGTAAATTCATTGGCAATACATTTCTATTGTAAAATAATTTCCAATGTATTCCTATAGTAAATTCATTGACAATGTATTTCTATGGTAAAATCATTTCCAATGTATTCCTATAGTAAAATATTTTCCAATGTATTCCTATAGTAAATTCATTGGCAATACATTTCTATGGTAAAATCCTTTCCAATGTAGTCCTATAGTAAATTCATTGGCAATACATTTCTATGGTAAATTCAATAACAATGCATTTCTATGGTAAAATCATTGGCAATACATTTCTATGGTAAAATCATTTCCAATGTATTCCTATAGTAAATTCATTGACAATGAATTTCTATGGTAAAACCATTCCCAATGAATTCCTATAGTAAAATAATTTCCAATGCATTCCGATACTAAATTCATTGACAATGCATTTCTATGGTAAAATCATTTCCAATGTATTCCTATAGTAAACTCATTGACAATGCATACCGATACTAAATTCATGTATTCCTATAGTAAATTCATTGGCAATGCATTTCTATGGTAAAATCATTTCCAATGTATTCTTATAGTAAATTCATTGACAATGCATTTCTATGGTAAAATCATTCCCAATGAATTCCTATAGTAAAAACATTGGCAATGCATTCTTATAGTAAAAACCTTTTCCAAAGTATTCCTACAATAAAACCATATCCAATCCATTCCTATAGTAAAATCATTTCCCATGCATCGTACCAAAAACTCTACACCCAGTTAGGATCGAACACCTAACGTTCATATCATTATGATCAGCAGCAACACTATCTTCCAATTCCACTATTAAAGTTTGAGAGCCTAACTCTCTTTTGACTATAACTTTGTTTCAACCTGATCTTTTTGCGTAACTTTACATTCAACTCGTCGTTATGGCCGCCACAGAGAAGCTGATATGCCTCGGGGTTGTCTAGAAATCTTTGCACATAACACGACACGTAGACAATAAACAGAATTGTGTAGGGACCCTAAGCTAAACGCATGCACTATGTTCAAATCAACAGCAGTGGTCCGAGACAGAATATCATGTCCACAAATAGTAACCTACTCTGACCCTCAAAATATACATTAAGAAACAATATGGCGGGCGTCTTGCTGGCAACAACCGATAACGCTTATTAGCGTCTGTAAATTTGGCCACCATAACACATGCATAAATAACCACATATATATATATATATATATATATATATATATATATATAGAGAGAGAGAGAGAGAGAGAGGGGGAGGGTGGTAGACTGTAAATTCAGGGGCGTAAATTTTTACCATTGTCTACCTGATAAAATCATTATGATTGAACACATGTTAGACCCTTAATTTTATCTCTACTATTATTTTTTTTATATATATATATATATATATATATATATTATATATATATATATATATAATATTTGGATTTAAATAACGGGCAAGGATTTATATGCGATTGAACTCACCAACCAACCAATCAACTTTAAAATCATATAATTGTTAAAAATAAAGAAGTAGAGAGAGAGAGATAGAGAGAGAGAGAGAGAGGGAGGGAGAGTGAGGGGGGAGATAGTGATAGATAGAGAGAAAGAAGTAGATAATGATAGACAGAGAGATAGAGAAAGAGGTAGATAAGTGACAGATGAGAGAGAGAGAGAGAGAGAGAGAGAGAGAGAAAGAGAAAGAGAAAGAGAAAGAGGGAGATAGTGATAGACAGAGAGATAGAGAAAGACGTAGATAATGAGAGAGAGGCAGAGAGAGAGAGAGAGAGAGAGAATGAAAGAGGGAGATAGTGATAGATAGAGAGAAAGAAGTACATAATGATAGACACAGAGAGAAAGACGAAAATAATGAGAGAGAGAGAGAGAGAGAGGGGGGAGGAGTAGATAATGACAGAGTTAGAAAGACAGAGAAAGATAGTGATGGAGATAGAGAAGTAGATAGTGATTGAGAGAAAAGCAGAGAGGTGGGGATATAGTGATAGAGGTAAATAGAGAAGAAAAGTACTGACTTCGGCATAACGCAATCCAACAAGATACTATAAACCAACCAAGGAAGCGCGTGGTGTAATGGTTAAAGTCATGGGAAATGGACTCGTCGCCCCAGGTTCAAATCCTGGACGTGGTAATTGCATTTCACTTAGCGCTAATACCCCTGGGAAAGGTATGAATCCTACTCTCCCTCCAGCTATGGGTAAATAGTAGGGCAGACTGGGCTCTTTAACTTTGGTTAGGCAACCGGTCTAGGAGAAGAAAAACTCTGAATTCAAACCTGTAGAAATCTTCTTAAGAAATTGACCTTGTGTCGCATCCTGCTCGAGTGGAGGGGGTTGGTAAATATATATAAACCAAGGAATCAACTATTCTTTGGAGATACCCTGTATTTCTGCAGCGAAGCCGCAGGGCGATACGTTTAATACACCACTGAACTAAACATGATCTTTCAGCTCTTTATCTATAAATAAAAAAAGCTCAAACATTTAGGTGGGGCTGGGTAACACTGTTTTTTCTTTGTTTTATACAAGCGATACACTAAAGCGTATCTCTGACGAACAGGCACAAGCCGGTTTTTTGATGCTAAAACGTAAGACGTGTGTTTCGTAAATACATAATCTCCAGAATGTCTTCAAATGTATACACAGCATGTAAACTATCTGGAATATACTCAGTGAACGCATGATACTAATATAACGCAGACATAAACATTGGCTATATATATATATATATATATATATATATATATATATATATATATATATATATATATATATATATATATATCTTAGAAGGAAAGAAAAACTCAACACCGTAATTCCATAATAAATTTATTTCGACCAAAATTGAGGCCTATATAAATCTAAGTTAATTTAATATAGCTCCCCAAAATCTAGTCTCATCAGATGGAAGATCAGGTTATATATATATATATATATATATATATATATATATATATATATATATATATATATATGAGAGTATATAGGGAATTAAATCCGACAGTATGTAAAAAATATAAAAACTCGAAATATTCCAAAAAGATGAATTTATTCTGGACGGTGAACTCGAAGTTATAAGGTTTCGGTTTTTGGCAAAGCTTAATCAGGAGATGGAAGTCTTAATGAAAGTTTGCTAAAAACCGAAACGTTATAACGTTGACTTCACCGTCAAGAATAAATTCATCTTTTTGGAATACTTCGTGTTTATCTATTTTCTACTCTGACACACACACACACACACACACACATACACACACACACACACACACATATATATATATATATATATATATATATATATATATATATTCTCTGTGTCAGAGTCTCTTTGGTTTCCGTAATTGGGGCAAGTCTCCTTTGCTCAATAGCTACCATGCTTGATTGCGATATCGTAGTTAGTTCGTTTGTTTTGTTTTAAGGCACATCAACTCTTTTTGGGTTAATTAATGTCGAATCCCCTCATTTTGATATTCGGTATCTAACACTACTTACTGTATCTTAAATCGTTATCTTCGGTGATCAAGCGGAAACCATTGTTTTCAACGTGACTTAACCATATACCCGATATCGTAGTGACCGACTTTAAATTTCTGTGGTGAAGTAGCTAACGTACAGAACTGCGATATCATAGTAAGCAAGTTCGAACTACAGTCGCTTTTGCACTCACACCTTGGTAAAGTTAAAAACTCCATAATCCACTAGCTATGTGAGAAAGAGTGTCACTACTATTCTCCTGCGATCTAGAGCTCATAGCGCAAAGATTAAAATAGCTTGTGAGACAGTTGAGAGATTTTGGATGACTGTTTGGAGAAGACAGACGTTAGATGACTGTCTGTCCTCTGAGGATATTTATTTGGGTTATAGAAAAATAAAGAGCTCTAAAGAAACCAACATCAAGTCTTGTGTTCGTTATTAAAAACTATCAACGGACACAAAGAAAAAAACGAATAAGTTATAGGACGTGAAAAACAAAAGTTGGTGTAAAAATTGTCTTATTTCCTGTGTATGATTTTGCTTTTCACTACAGGATCATTTTTTAGCATAGCTGGAAATCTTTCGAAACGCTAAAAACGGTTGATGATGTTTGATTTATCAATGTGTAAAAGAGATGGTGAGAAAGTTAAGAAATTTGGGATCGGTGTTTGGAAAGGACAGACGCAAGGTGACGGTTTTTACTCTGAGGCCATTTAGTTGGGTAATAGAAAAATAAAGAGCTCTAAAGAAATTAACATCAAGTCTTGTGTTCGTTATTAAAAACTACCAACGGATACAAAGAATATACGCGAGTAATATATAGAACTTGAAAAACTGAAGTTGGTGTTAAAATTGTTTTATCTCCTGTGTGTGATTTTGCTTTTCATCAGAGGATAATTTTCAATCACAACAGAAAATGTTTCGATATACTGACAAAAAAAGGGTGGTAATGTTTAATCTATCAAACAGTAAAAGAGATAATAAGAAAGTTGAGATATTTGGGCTGGGTGTTTGGAGAAGACCTACGCAAGGTGATGGTCTGTCCTCAGAGGATATTTAGTTCGCTTAAAGAGAATAGATATTTCTAAAAAAAAAACTAAAAACAACATCAAGTCTTGTGTTCGTTATCACAAACTACCAACGGACACAAACAAGAAAAAATGTGAGTAGGATATAGGACTTGAAAACAAAAACATTGTTTTTATTTCCTGTGTAGGATTTTGCGTTTCACTATCGGATCATTTTCGAGTACATTAGTATGTTCTTACTTCACAGTCACAATTCATCAGGCAATTGCAAAGGATTGACCGAGATAATGATATTCAGTTCATTTAGAGGAAGAGTCCATTTATACAGAGACAGGGTAGCATAACTTTTAATCTAGAAGGTATTATAATACAACTTTAACAATTCTCATTGCATATTTACATTTTTTAAGGAATAGTACTAAACTCATAGACAGCAGTTTTTTTGTTTTTTTTTTTGTTAAAACCCATTTTGAGAAGTCAAACGAGTCAGCAATCTGTTGAGATTTAGCTACCCAGATTAAACTATTAATCTCTCTTCTAAGATGTCATTAAATCACACCCACACTTTTTAGAATACAATGCCTTTAATGCCTGTTAGTTTATTTTTAATTTTGTACATCCTGACACTTTCTTTATTATACTGGCAACACATGGAGGTGCTCGGGGTGTAATGGTTATTGTTGTAGGAAATATCACACTGCAAACAAAGTTCAAATCCAGGACGAGGCTGGTAAGGTTTCGGAATGCTAAAAAAGGTTGTTACTGAAAAAAATAAAGAGCTCTAAAGAAATCAACATCAAGTCGTGTGTTCGTTATTAAAAACTACCAACGGACACAAAAAAGAATAGACCGGAGTAAGATATAGGACTGGAAAACCCCAAGTTGGTGTAAACATTGTTTTATTTCCTGGGTATGCTTTTGCTTATCACCATAGGATACATTTCAAGAACATCTGGAAAACATGCCGAATGTAAAAATATGTTGTTACTGAGAAAAATCAAGAACTCTAAAGAAACCTACATCAAGTCTTGTGTTAGTTATTAAAAACTACCAACGGACACAAAAAAGAATAGATTGGAGTAAGATATAGGACTTAAAAACCTAAAGTTTGTGTTATAATTGTTTTATTTCCTGTGTATAATTTTACTTTTCAACAAGGATCATTTTCAAACACAGCTGGAAAAGTTTCGGAATGCTAAAAAAAGGGTGGTAATCAAACAGTAAAATAGATTGTTAGAAAGTTGATCTATCTGGACTGGATGTTTGGAAAAACCGACGCAAGGTAACGGTCTGTCCTCAGAGGATATTTACTTCGCTTTAAGGGAATAGATATTCCTAAAAAAACTGTTGGCGTTTTTAATATATAAGGCGTGTGGTAAATGGTCACTTCTACTTATAGACTCGCCTATAACCATGTGACCAACCTATTGACCAACCACTGGCAGTATTCTGCTGCTGATATTGTTATTTATACCGGCTGTTCTGGTCATAACTACTCATAGCTACTTGGATCTTCGTGGACGACGGAACATAGGATTATATCACTGGACCTTTTACACTACGTAGGATTCCAAAACTCGGGACTTATTCACTTACCAAACGATTCTATAACTCAGGACTTATTCACTTACCAAAGGATTCTAGAACTCGGGATTTATTCACTTACCAAAGGATTCTAGAACTCGGGATTTATTCACTTACCAAAGGATTCTAGAACTCAGGACTTATTCACTTACCAAAGGATTCTAGAACTCGGGACTTATTCACTTACCAAAGGATTCTAGAATCAGGACTTATTCACTTACAAAGGATTCTATAACTCAGGACTTATTCACTTACCAAAGGATTCTAGAACTCGGGATTTATTCACTTACCAAAGGATTCTAGAACTCGGACTTATTCACTTACAAAGGATTCTAGAACTCAGGACTTATTCACTTACCAAAGGATTCTATAACTCAGGATTATTCACTTACCAAAGATTCTAGAACTCGGGATTTATTCACTTACCAAAGGATTCTAGAACTCAGGACTTATTCACTTACCAAAGGATTCTAGAAGGACTTATTCACTTACCAAAGGATTCTATAACTCAGGACTTATTCACTTACCAAAGATTCTATAACTTATTCACTTACCAAAGGATTCTATAACTCAGGATTCTATAACTTACCTACTTATCTACTTTAAGTTCTTTACAACAGTGTAAAATAAATCAAGTCTTGTGTTCGTTATCAAAAACAATCGACGGACACAAAGAAGAAAAGATGTGAGTAGGATATAGGACTTGAAAACACAAAGTTGGTGTTAAAATTGTTTTATTTCCTGTGTAGGATTTTGCTTTTCAACATGGATCATTTTCAAGCACAACTGGAAAGATTTTGGAATGCTAAAAAAAGGATGTTACTGATAATGTTTAATTTATCATATGAAAACGTGACGTGATGTTATGTGAATTGTGTTGTGTGAGTTTTAAAGAGGTAATTTGTAAGTGAAATTTCTTAGACTGAAAATCTTTCTATTCGTGTTGTTCTATTTATCGTACTCAGTGTACGTGACGATGTCGATAAAATTTGAAAAATTTCTTAAAAGGATTTTTTGACAGAAACAATTTTTCTAACTCAAAATGTTTGATATAATCTTATTTGTTTATTTATCTATTTATTTACTTATCTCATTTATTTACTGTTTTATTTATTTTGATACATAATAAATATAAATTCTTAAATATTATTAGATTATCTAAGGAAAGCAGAAAAGAAAAATAAATTTAGATATTTGGGTTCCACTTTCCATTACGTTAAAAAATAGTTTAAAAAAAAGATAAATCTATCTATGTATATATAAAGGGCAATTGGTGTGTATGTATGTCCAAATGAAACTACAACATAATAGTAAGACAATCTATGTTTAAAGGGCAGTTGGTCTGTATGTATGTCCAGAGGAAAATTTGAAAATAAAACAATTGACGACAAAGTAAATATATATACACATTAAATATCACCAGGGCTTGGTTTTTGAACAAAAATAATATGGATTTGATTATATTCGTAAAGATAATTAAAAAATAAAATTTAAATGATAACAGCATTTTTTCATGACATTTTCAGACATTAACATTTCTTTTCAGAGTACCTGGATCAATGCAAGGTCTATTTTTTACATAGGGATTTAAATGGGGCATCCCTAAAACTGTCGAAAGCTACACATTCCTATATATATATATATATATATATATATATATATATATATATATATATATATATATATATGTATGTGTGTGTGTGTGTGTGTGTGTGTGTTGAAAAAAGAAATAAAGGAAAGAAAGTATAGAATGGATAATATAGGATATTTTTATCAATTTTACTTACACGTGTTTCGGTCAGGAGTTTATCCATGTGTACATTATTCAATCTATTATTATTTTTAAATAACCAACTGAAATGAAATAATGATAATAGCAAAAATGTAGAAATGTTCCGCACACAGAGAAGTATAGACCTTCCTCAGAGTAGGTCCTTATTTTTTTTAAATAAAATTCGTTGGAAAGCGGAGGATTTTTGAAATGTTCGAAAAAATTACTTTTTTAAAAAAAATAACGTGAAAAGAGTGTTCAAACGCGGTCGAGAATGACGGTTATAATGACGTCATGTCGCAAAATAAAAAATAATAATAGATTGAATAATGTACACATGGATAAACTCCTGACCGAAACACGTGTAAGTAAATTTGATTAAAATATCCTATTTTATCCATTCTATACTTTCTTTCCTTTATTTCTCTTTTCAACATACCGTCGGATTTACTTCCATTTTCATTTTACACACACACACACAGACACACACATATATATATATATATATGTGTGTGTGTGTGTGTGTGTTTGTTTGTTTGTTTGTTTGTGTGTGTGTTGTGTGTGTGTGTAATGGAAAACAGAAATAAATCTGACCGTATGTAAACTATATACATTGTGTAAAAACAAGATATTCATTTGATCATTTTAGCATAGTTAGAAGTAGAAGCCAACGTTAAAACGTTTCGGTTTGTTTATCAAATTATCATCCGAGAATCTTTAACATGAGATGTTGTACTTTGTGAATAAAATTCATAACACAATCTATTAATATATATCTGCCTATCTATGAATCTATCTATCTACATATCTATCAAGCTATCTATCTAACACAATCTATTAATATCTATCTGTCCATCTATCTATCAATCTATTTATCTAACACAATCTATTAATATATATCTGCCTATCTATGAATCTATCTATCTACATATCTATCAAGCTATCTATCTTACACAGTCTATTAATATATATCTGTCCATCTATCTATCAATCTATTTATCTATCTAACACAATCTATTAATATATATCTGCCTATCTATCTATCTATAATAGTCTATTAATATCAATCTATCTTTCAGTCTGTTCATATCTATCTATCTATCTATCTAACCCAGTCTACTTATATCTCATAATCTAACCCAGTCTATTCGTACATATCTGCCTCTGTCTATTTATCTATCTACAGGGGATATTCAAAAATTATCGGCACTGGTTTTATGGAAGCTGAGCTCATTGTGAGTGATTTGATTGGCAAGAACCCCGACAATTCTGCAGAGAACAAGCTATCTCATCGATGATAACTCACCAGTTCGCCAATTCTCCCGACCTTATGAAATATGAAAAAAAAAGTACAATGGATCTCCGAGACTAGCCTGAGTATTTAATCAATAGTCGAAATCATTAAAAACATAGAGTGAATAAATCTCATTTATTAAAGATGTCTATTAAAATCTTAGTTATATTTTCCGAAAAACAGCCCAGGTTATTAGTGCGTTTAAAATCCTACAATTTGTTTTATATATTACTAATGTTGGATATTGTACAAACGGAAATAAGAATTTCCGGTTAGATTAAACAAAGCAAAGAAAAGACGTCAAAAATGACAAAGGGGTTAAGATGCCGAAAAAGAGAACAAAGGAGGCGCGTAGGCGTTTTGAGATATACAAAAGGCAAGACGGTTCGACCCGACGCGAACAGTCAGTAGTGAACAGACCCCAGAGAGACAGCGAACGGAGAACGGAGTGACCGACGCGGTCACGCACCACCGCGGCCAAGAGCGGTGAGACGTCACCAGCCCCCTCTACCTCACCATCCCAGCAGCAGTAGAAGTCATTGTCAACCTTCGGTCATTTCATTGTCAAGCTCGCCGCCCACCACGTATAGCCATGAAGAATTAAAGTCAAAATTCCCACTATACCATGTGTTGAGGATTTCATTAAGCGACCACTACATATATCGTCTAGGAATAGTGACGATACCCGCTACGATACGTACGACGATTTAGCAGCGTGAGTTTGAAGAAGCCGCTATATAACATATATAGAATTTGATGCCAGTATATAACATATACGATTTAGTGCCGGTAAAGAAGGCGCTATGCAACACTAGGAAATTCATTCATTGGTATTGCAGTATCGAAACACTATAATATACTTCTTGTGCCGCTGATGTTACAGCGCCTCCTGTGACTATGAAGCCCAATGTTCGAAAAAAATTATCGGCCACAGATGTCGCATGTGAAGGCTGCCCCTGAAGATGTTGATGTGCCGGTGCTTTTTAGCCGCTGATTTCTTACGGACATATTGGCTTCATGTTCAGGGTGGCTTCAGACTAAGAAATAAAGATTTACATAATATATGGTATAGTTAATTTTCATACTGTTTTTTTAAAAAAACAGGTTTAATAGACAATTACTTGGTGTTATTGATCGCTAATATTTGTGTTTTATTCTTCAACTTATCAAAATTAATGCCATGAAGGATTATATATAGATTCTAATTAAAATATAATGATAATGTAATAGTTTTATGTGCGTTCTTATTTAATTTCCTTAGTCTTTCTAATTTGATATATTTCTTTACATTAGAACTTACATACTTGCGCCAGGAGAGCGCATATTCTTGTTAGTTATGTATACATATATAAAGGGCAGTTGTGTGTATCTGTATGTCCGGAGGAAACTTCAAAAATAAAACAATTAACGACAAAGTATATATATATATATATATACACATTAAATATCACCAGGGCTTGGTTTTCTATACATATATAAAGGGCAGTTGTGTGTATCTGTATGTCCGGAGCAAACTTCTAAAATAAAACAATTAACGACAAAGTAAATATATATACACATTAAATATCACCAATGCATGGTATTTGAGCAAAAATAATGAAGATTTGATTTATATTAACGAATACATTTAAAAATTAGATAATATTATAAAATAACGTTACATTTCTACTCGGCCATGTTATGTCATTCCCTCTACTCTGACGAAAAAGAAATCTCCTGACCTCACATCAGGCCAGATTAAAATACGATCTTTTTTCACGTATTGATTTTTATGAATCACCCTGCGAGGATCGAACTCGCTATTCAGTAGTAATATATCTGCAAACGATTATTAAACCTTGTTTTTTTCTCCTCTACCCGGGTTTTGCCGGGTAGCCGCTGCTAGTATTAAGATAAAGTTCGATAATAAGCTAATATTCCATTCAATATTTCCATTTAGTAAAAAAATAGCCTCATTTTCTTTTGATAACAGCTCGTACACGTCTTCTCTACGCATTATGGGTGTGTTCGTGCGCATGCGTACGGGCATACTAAGTGCCTGTGACATTTATTTATATACATTTATATATAGAATATAAATAAAGTCATATTTGTTTACTTAAGCACTGTATTGCTATTCCATCGCATCTATAAAAAAGATATTTTTATACTCTACAGTTTATACAACTTGGGGTCTGCCTTAGATTCCGCGTCATGTTTATGCATTCAAGTCTCTTTCATTTTCTCTTTCTCTGCACGATTCCCGCTTTACACTTCTAACTATCTTTCATGCTACCTTTCCCTCCAAATGGCGTCACATCTATAAAGTGATACTCTGGTTCCTTAATGTTCCGACCGTTATCATCAAACAACACCCCGCCCTGTCGGCTGGGGCGTTAGAAGGCACAAACTGCACCTCTGCAGAAGGGTAAGACTCCCCCAACGGTGCCACCTGTTGGTCGTGGGTGGCGACACGTGATGCTTAAGGATGGAATCCAGGTGGATTAGCAGTCTATGACCTGCAAAAATCCACTTTGGCCTTTTCTTGGGCTAGACGGGCGGTCAAGAGAGCGGTCAGAGAGCCCCCCTCTGACCAATCGGCTGGTCATGTCAAGCCCTAGCACCGATATGATTGCCCCAACCCTATTACCCTATGGCAAGCCCAACTCTTTTTATCATATGCTAGAAGGTGGTGGTTGAGGGGCTACATGTCCTGGGAATGATGTTAAACTCTATCTGATGGTGAGGTTCCAGTTCTGGGGGTTTGAGGAATGTGGAGCACCCTTTCATCACCATTGCTCCCTGGTCCACTCTGACCCTGAGTGGTAATACCTGTTAGGGTCCCATCTATGGTTTAAATAGAAAATCATGGATTAATATACAAAATTTGATTACCCATTAAGAATGAATTTATTTCAAAACTTTGTCGGCATTAAATGACACAGTGAGGTTGATATGCCGTAAAACAAACCAAACCAAACCAAACCAAATCAAACAACACCATCTGAGACCGTCCACATCGATGAATGAAAACAACACACAATTGGGAAATAATGTAACAACTTTCGTTCTCTTCTTTGCAAAATCAAGTTTTTTTGTTTTTGAACTTCATTCAACTTTTATCTCCGACCACCAACAACACGGAGTAACTGGCTCTGATGATGATTTTTGTAAAATCGAAATCATCATCATCATCATGTCGCGCTATTGGCACGGATATCCATGACAATCTCTCGCCAACCTTTCCTATCATTCATTTTCCCAGGGCGGTCCTCTGCGCAGCAACCTGCATCTTTGCTTAGTTGGTCAATATAGGTCCTTGATGGACGGCCCACACTAGCATGCCCGTGTGTTGGCTTCCACAGAAGAACGTCACTTATGAGTTCATCCTTGCTTCTCTAGCAGTGCCCGGCAATTGATCAGTATCAGCTATGTATATTTTATAAATCGTTTTCTCTTTAACAGCATTGTGCGTTGTTTTCATTCCATCTTGCTCATACTCATACTGTCGGATTCATTTCCTTTCTTTTAATATATATATATATATATATATATACATATATATAGCGTGTTTGGTAGGGTTCGGACATATAATGTCTTCAAGTTCTTATTTCACTCCTTAAATAATAAGAAAAAAAACTTACTTACCTAATAAACATGCAGTATTGTCTCTCAGGTAAGTTTTCTGCCCGAGGCTAAATCATATTTTGACTCGAAGAAATCCCAAGATAGTCCGCTAAAACCCGATCCCACACTTCACCCACCCCCACCATTATTTTTTTCTTTATTTCTTTTTCTTTTTCTTTTTCGTCAAATTTCCTTTATTCTGTTTTTCTTATTTTTCATTCGTCGCCTCCTCATAACCACGGGTTGTTAAAATATATTCCACACTTGCCTAAACTGCTACAAGATTCTAGATGCTAAAAATTCGTTCTGTACCCCCGGGCCACGTAAGCTAGCAAGTAAGTGGCTATGTAGATTGTACTTGGGTACTTATCTAGAGGCTCTTTCGCTCACTTGTCTGTGTTGGCTCGACGGGGCTACATTTCCCCCCCCCCCTCCCACAACATGTCTGAATAAAATGGTGCACTTTTTTTTAGAATTTTTCAGAATTTTTCAGAAAATATCGAGGCTGCAAGCCAAATGTTCTAACACCTGGGTGGCCCAAAAATCCGGGATTAAATCAATTTGACTTGATCTACAAACAAGTTAGGTATCTTATTATAATAGAGATTCAGTGTTAGACAAGTTTAATGAGTTTGAAACCAATATGGTAGCAGACTAGTTTCCATATATATATATATATATATATATATATATTATATATATATATATATATATGTAGAATTAAACAAAAGGCACATCTCCTGTTTATCAATTTTATTTTTGATCTTTTCTAAATTTCTGGCCAACTGGTAAATACAGCTTCAATCTCGATACTTTTATGACACACCTTGTATTCCGGAAAAAATAACATCCCGATTTATTGTTCATTTCTATCTTGGCAAATACAGCTTCAATCTCGATACTTTTATGACACACCTTGTATTCTGTAAAAATTAACGCCCCATTCATTGTTCATTTTTATCTTGGTAAATACAGCTTCAATCTCGATACTTTTATGACACACCTTGTATACTCATTTTGAGGTGCAACAGTTGTAGCAATATGTTCACATTACACTTAATATTCTCACAAACCTGGAAAAGATTATGCAATTAAGTAACATAGCGGATGTTAACTTATGTTTTTTTTTATTATTTATTTAGCAGCAAATAAACTAATCACAGATAAGACACAAAACATGTTTATCTAATTGAAGAACATCCTGTCTCAATAAAACATCCATCAAACAAGCTAGATTATATTATTTGAATTAATGGTAAATTTTCCCAAGTTGATGAAGAATAATATATATATATATATATATATATATATATATATATATATATATATATACGGTGTTTAACACCGTATGAATTAAAGGGAAAATGCTGCAATACATACATATATATATATATATATAAATTAACCTGAGTACTTGGGAAATCTAGCATCGAATCGGAAAGAATGGCGTAAGACATGTTTTGCTAAATTAAAGAGCTTTGAAGAAAATAGACTGAAACACCGAGATCAGCTCCGTCTAACTTTAAAACAAAAACATCTGAATCGCGCTTTAGGAAATTCCATCTCTTACTGTGGCTTCATAGCTCGCAGCAAGGCTAGGCTGCTATCACTCTCAAGGAAACACAACATGTCTTCTTGATAGCATGCACAACATGAGAAGAAACAAATCAGTCATTGCTGCCTCTCATCTATCGTTCACGATAGGAGAGTCCACCATATATATATTAGTATTATAGACTCTCTCGTCGATTTCGACGTATGAGGGTTCACACACACAATGAACACCCACACAGGGATTTGTTTATAGTGGTGAAGGCTTGTGTTGGACCATCCACACTTTTTGGCACAGTCGATAGGAAAGTATTGGTGCATCAAGTGTTGCCACAAACCCAATCAACGACCGACCTCAGGAATTTTGAATTCAGAGTTATCCCTCTCCTAGACTGGTTACCTACCCAAGGCTGAATGGCCCAGTCTGTCCTACTATTTAACCCATAGCTGGAGGGAGAATATATGGATTCATACCCTTCCCAAGGGTATTAGCACTATGTGAAATGCCAACAGCTTCGTCTAGGAATTGAACTCGAATCGACGAATACATTTTCCACGACTCTTGAATAGTCTCTAAATGTTCATGCAGGTTGATATATTTTACTATGTACCCATACAAAGAAATGAATAAATAGAGATGAATATTATGGAATTCACTAACAAAAAATTGTAAAATAATGACATGTGGAAAAACCTAAGATTTTAATTGTACATTTATGTAATAATGGAAATTAACTATAATTAAGGATGACGTGTGAATGACTGACCTGCTAGCTTCTGATTAGTCGAAGAGTGTCAACATTGACAAGAGAGAGAGAGAGAGAGAGAGAGAGAGAGAGAGAGAGAGAGAGAGTGTGTGTGTGTTTGTGTGTGTGTGTGAGAGAGAGTGGGAGTGAGCGAGAGAAAGAGAGACAGAGATAGAGACATCGAGAAAAGATTAGGCAGTCTGACCGATAGTTTGGAGGAGACACATCGTAATAACGTTGTGTTTCGAACTTTTTACTTATGATAAAATAAATGAGCTCGGAAAAAAACAACAACAATAAAACAATAACGTCTTGTGTTCGTTATTAAAAA
>CM042167.1:36171893-36196893 GCA_023376005.1 Doryteuthis pealeii
TATATATATATACAGAGAGAGAAAGAGAGAGAGAGAGAAAGCAACAGACAGATAGACAGAAAGAGTCAGACAGATAGATAGAGAGAGAGAGGGGGAGACAGACAGACAGACAGAGACAGAGCAAGACAGACAACATCTGTGAGCGCCTCCATATATATATATATATATATATAATGGAGGCGCTTATGTGTAATGGTTATCGTTGAAGGATATGGACATGGTGACACGAGTTCAAATCCTGGACCAGGTTGTTAGCTCTGACAGATGTTGTCTGTTTTGCTCTGTCTCTGTCTCTGTCTGTCTGTTTGTCCCCCCTTCTCTCTCTCTCTCTCTCTCTCTCTCTCTCTATATATATATATATATATATATATATATATGTGTGTGTGTGTGTGTGTGTGTGTCTCTTTCTGTCTATCTGTCTGTTGCTTTCTCTCTCTCTCTCTTTCTATTTATCTATCTATTTGTCTCTTTCTGTCTATCTGTGTTGCTTTCTCTCTTCTCTCTCTCTCTCTCTCTCTCTCTCTCTCTCTCTCTCTCTTTCTCTCTCTCTCTCTCTCGCTCTCTCTCTCTCTCTCTCTCTATAATATATATAATATAATTTTAAGAGTTAAAAGCTATACATGCACATGCAATTAAATATCAAGTGGTTTCTCCGTCAACAACCAAGAAATCGATATTGTTGAAATAAATAAAGGCAAAATAGATCGATAAATCGATGGAAGGGATGACGGCCATTACGCCAAACTTCGACGTTTACATCACCACCACCCTCAATTTTCCATCATCCTACTCCTACCCACAAAACCTATAAAGATGCATCCATCCTCCAACTACCCTTCTCACACTGCCCGCCCTACCCTTCAACATTTCGCAGTCCAACTTATTTCGGCGTCAAAATTTTTTTAAATAAACTCGTCCGGAACCACCATAACTCCATGTTTGCTCAAATAATCGCTACCCTGTCAAATAGGGCCACCTATTGGCTGGTGATGGTGACCGTAATGCTTAAGGATGGAATCCTGGAGGTTGAGCAGTATATGACTTGTAACACTTTTGCTTATACTTAGGCTATAAAGGTGGTCGTAGAAGTCCCCTCCGATCAATAGGCTGGTCACGTCAAGCCCTAGCACGTATATGATTTTTGTGACCCTATTGCCCTCATGGTAATCCCCCGACCCTTCCATCATCATCATCATCATCATCAATATATATATATAATATAATATATATATATATACCAACACCTCCACACGAGCAGGATGCGACACAAGCTCAATTTCTTAAGCGGAGTTTAACTGGTTTGAATTCAGAGTTTTCCTTCTCCTAGACTGGTTACCTAGCCATGGTTTAAGATCTCAGTCTGCCCTGCTATTTACTCATAGCTGGTGGGAGAATTGGATTCATACATTTCCCAAGGCTATTAGCGGTATGTGAAATGCCAACAGCTTCGTCCAGGAATTGAACTCGGGCCGACGAGTCTATTACCTAGGACTCTAACCATTAGGCCTCGCCCCTTTTATCATATATGCTAGGAGGACCGAGCTAAGGGTCTTAGTGTTCTGAGTATTACGCTAAACTGCCACGTGGTGAGGTTCCAAATTTGTGGAATACCATTTCAGCGCTAATTACTCCCAGGTCCACTCTGACCCGATGTGGTAGCACCTTTTAAGGTTTCATCTTTGGGTTGAATAGATCGAAAATGAATTCTGTAAAAATAGACCTGGACAATTCATTACCCACTGTTGTTTTGCAATTTGTTTAACAACAAAATGCTTTCCAACAAACTATTCTCATACAACATATATCCCAACAAGTATTTCCAGGTTGGCCTTGTCCTGGAATGGTTTAAATATATTTTTAAAAATGAGTATTAAAAATGTGTTTAAAAAATTAAGTTTGAAAAAAAATGAATACCCAACAAGAACAAGTAAAATACAATAAAACGCCTTGGGCATAAAATAACCCCACATAGGTTGACATTGTGTAAAATCCAACCAACAAAAACTAAACCAACTTCCTTGTGATATATTTGGCACAGAACCGACATGCTCCGGCACATTGTTACAATCTTATATGCCATCCTTTAATCTTTAAACAAGAGCGCTTGTCCAGCGGAAATCCTCTGTAAAGAATCCTCAGTAGTGTAAGTTCCTTCGTCAATGGTTACTAGTATACTATGAAAGGATCAGTGTTTATGTAGTTAATCAGCCGAACAATATGGCAGTTGATTGGCGAAGGAATATACCATTGACCTCGCCCAGTCTATAAATGTATGTGGTGTATTGCAAGACACCTTATATTACAAATATCCAACACACATGTCTTTTATAACTGAGCTTGTGTATCACAAACTCATTAAAGCGGATATGGAAGGGGTTATATCCTATAACTCCAACATAAACAAAGGGGAACCACTCTTGACTGATAAATTATCATTCATTTATTGATCTACTAGGAAAAAAGAAGACGGGGTTAGGGTTAGGGTTAGGGTTAGGAGTTAGGGCTAGGGTTAGTGTTTAGGGTTAGGTTAATTTAATGGGAAAATAAATAATTTATCAGTCAAGATTGGTTCCCCTTTGTTTATGTTGGAGTTATAGGAAATAATCATGGAAGTTATAATAACATCAGTATCAATAACAACAACAAAAGCCACGACAATGAAGCTCAACAACAACAACAACAAACAACAACAAATCATATCAATTAGACTAGACGAATCTTTTTTTGCCGGCCGAGCAGGCGGCGGGGGTGATGGTGGAGGTTATGTGAAAAAAAATGTCAGCTTCATTGGTGACATTTCTATTTCCTTATAATTTAACTGTCTTCCTCATCAAATTGTTTGTTTATGAATATATATTGCATAAGAGACGCTCATCTCTGCAAAGGCGCGTCTGTTGCGTGGGAGAGTAAGGCTGCCTCTGAGCCGAATCATTTGTTTATGGCAAACCGTAAACACTTGTCAACTCTATTATTATTAGCACTGCGTATGAGTAGCGCAGGGGTCTGTGTGGTAAAGTTAGGAGCTGATGGTAGGTGTGTCACTCCACCTCAGATGCAAAAAAAAAAAGCCTTGGTCTAACGCTATTGAAAAGGGGATAGACTCCCTCGCTGATTGTCTGATATTGACTTAAGGCCACCCCGACGACTTCGATATATATATATATATATATATATATATATATATATATATATATAGTCATTCACAGACACCGTGTTTCGACGTTTACGTCTCATCAGTGTGGCTAGACTTAACAACAACTTCTAGCCGAGAACGAAACTTGACTGACTTTTTAGCAGTTAGATATATTCCCTCTCGGTCGTCTGTAGCTGTCCGTAAGAGGCAACATTTTAACTGGTAAATACATACATCGATAGGTGTATGTCATGATCACACAGAGAACTCCAGTCTGTAGACAATAGGAGAGTAATATCTTACTCTAAAACGGTGAAAGTTCATTAAAGTCGCCTCAAGAGATATATGATATGATATGATATGCATGCAATGTTTATAAGTAAACAGTGACCAATATCAATGATAGAGTATTTATATCTAAGTGAAGGTAGCGTGTACATAGGTTGCACATAAAAAAGATTTGGTTAAGAAGAGGAAACATCAAGAGAGAAACTGAATCACTAATAATTGCTGCACAAAATAATGCCATAAGAACAAATTATATCAAAGCAAAAATTGATAAGACGCAACAAAACAGTAAATCTAGACTGTGCGGTGACAGAGATGAGACTGTAAACCATGTATTAAGTGAATCTAGCAAACTAGTACAACGGAAATACAAAGCTAGGTACGGCTGGGTTGGGAAGGTGATCCACTGGGAATTATTATTATTATTATTATTAATTATTATTATTATTATTATTATTATTTACTCTTTTTGAGTTTTCACATCAGCGTTAGCTGATGGTCTTTCACTGGAGTCTGAGTGATAGCAAGTCTACTCAGGTCTCCAGGACTCTTCTGAGTATTCTGGCTGATTGCAGCAGTGCAGTGTTCTGAATGGTTTCAATCCTTCCTCTGATTTCCAAACTTTCCAAACCTTTTTCCAATCCTTTTGGGACCGTTCCAAGTGCACCAACTACAATTGGTATCACTTTCACTTTCATATTCCATAATTTTTCAGTTCTCTGGCAAGGTGCAGATATTTGTCCTTTTTTTCATTTTCCTTTAGCTTCACCCTGTGATCTGCTGGCACTGCAAAATCCACCAGTTGACAAGTTCTTTCTTTTTTGTTTATCAACACTAGGTCTGGTCTTCTTGCTGGGATAAAGTGATCTGTTTTTATTTCAAAGTCCCAGAGAATTTTATGTGTTTCGTTCTCAAGAACAGATTCTGGTTTATGCATATACCATTTTGTTGTATGGTCAATATTAAATGTTTTGCATAATTCCCAGTGGATCACCTTCCCAACCCAGTCGTGTCTAGTTTTGTATTCTCGTTGTGCTAGTTTGCTACATTCGCAGAATATAAGGTTTACAGTCTCATCTCTATTACCGCAAAGTCTACATTTACTGTTTTGTTGGGTTTTATCAATTTTCGCTTTGATATAGTTTGTTCTTATGGCATTATTTTGTGCAGCAATTATTAATGATTCTGTTTCTCTTTTGAGGTTTCCTTTTCTTAACCATGTCCAAGTCTTTCCATGCGCAACCTCTTCGATTTGTCGTTTTAAGTGTCCATATAATTGTTTTTCTTCCCATTTTTGTTTTCTAGTCTTTGTTGTTTTTCTGTTTGTCCATCTGTCACTTCAACTATTGTTGGCTGCCATAAGTAATTTGTCTTTGCTCTTTCTTGTGTAATCCTCAAGTTGTTGGATAGTGGTTTCTACGCAGTCCTCTATGTTGGCAAGACCTCTTCCCGCTTCCTTTCTTGACACATATAATCTATCTATATCATCTCTAGGGTGAAGAGCCTTGTCATTATTATTATTACTAGCAAATATATGCACCTCCGGGTGCAAGTATTTAAGTTTTAATGTAATGAAATATTGTATTAAATTAGAAAGGCTAATGAAACTAAATAAGAATGCAGATAAAAAGATTTGTAACAGAGGGGGGTATGATTGAATAAATAGAACAACTGAAACTTACTCTTCCATCACTCTCGTCTTTCATTGCTATTTTTTCTAATTTAAATATTTAGTTAAAAGAGGAAGTAAAGAATAAAATGACAGTTATCTTTTCTTGTTAATGGATTTCATTTAAGATTCATTGAAGAGATTTTTGCTTATATTCATTAAAATAAAACCAAACTGTTAGAAACCAATAATACTAAGCATATATTTATTAAAATTACATTTTTAATATCAATATGCAAATTAGCCTTCCCGTTCACACTGTAAACCTCTATTTTGTTGTATATACAAATACAATTGCATGTTATTAGTATGTAGATATGGTTAACACCGGGGGTCCAGTGGCTTCGGCCCTGGATCTTTACGAGTTAATAGCGTCGATCCCAGGGGGCCATCCCCCCAGGCAACACCTGCCCCCTTGATTTAAAGGGGCAGGGCTGGGTTTATTGCCCAGTGCCTGAGGCGCCCCCCTTGAGGGGGAATGCCGACGGGATCGACGCAATTTTTCACCTGCCACTCCATGAGCTTCGGCTCGTGGGTGGTCCCACGTTAATAGGGACTTTGTGCCTGACCCGTACAAGTGGGGTACGCGGTAAATACCATGTAGATATGGTCAACAGTGGCTTCGGCCTCTGGACCATTGATATAATTAACAGCGTCGATCCCAGGGGGCCATCCCCCCAGGCAACACCTGCCCCCCTCGATTTAAAGGGGCAGGGCTGGGTTTATTGCCCAGTGCCTGAGGCGACCCCCTTGAGGGGGAATGCCGACGGGATCGACGCAATTTTTCACCTGCCACTCCATGAGCTTCGGCTTGTGGGTGGTCCCACATAAATAAGGACTTTGTGCCTGACCCGTACAAGTGGGGTACGCGGTAAATATCATGTAGATATGGTTAACAGTATAAATAATGTAAAACAATTTTATTAATAATTGAGGTTAAAATAAGGATAATTCATGGTGAATGTGACGTAACTAAGGGAATTGTGACTTGAGTAGTGATTTAGTTTCGGTTACAGACAGAAAAACACACAATCTCCATTATAATAAGATTATTATTATTATTATTAGTAGTAGTAGTAGTAGTAGTAGTAGTATTGTAGACAGATTGTGTGATGAGCCAGAGGTTCAATATCTACTTTCGTTTGTCGCTCCATTGCCCAAAAAGTTTAGCTTGTTCGTATTGTTTATAGCAATAAAATGCTTTTAAGACCCAATTTCGAAAACATGTCATTCGGAATAAGTAGCCATGGCGGATGCGTTCATGTTTTACTCGAACGTTTTTGTCGGCCGTAACCCCCCCCCCCCAGCTCCACAAGCGCCCCATCCCACCCTCAGCTCTCACCTTCGGAGATTTTTATCCGAACTGAAAATATCACCCCTTTCCGAGAATAAACCGGCCATTTTGGGGATAATAAAGATTTTTATCCTTGTGAGGTTTTCGAGAGGCTGGCACAGTATTTATGACGGGAATCGTCGACTAACAAGGTGCGAGTATTGGTTATAAAATTGGTCCACGTGACAGGTTTTGGCAGCATGGTAAGGTAGAGAGTCCGACTGGTTCAGGGTTTGTCCGTTTTGCTCAACAAATGTCAGCCTTTCTCTTCTCTCTCTTTCTCTTTCTCTCTCTCTCTCTCTCTCTCTCTCTATATATATATATATATATATATATATATATAATACTAATCCTATTAGTACCCTTGTGGTAAGAAAAAACACTGGCAAATAATTTGTTAGTAAAAATATACTACCAAACATTCCCTGAGGAAAAAAAGAAAAAACCAAGTGGGTCGCATCAACCGAAAATAATCTACACGATAACACTTGGCCAATAAGAAATGGTGACAGTCTTCCAATGTATACATTTCTAAAAGTAAATTTTTCCGTTATGCAATTCAAATTATCTTGATCTACCATCTGATGAGACGAAATTTTGGGGAGCTATATTAAATCAACTTAGATTTATAAAGGCCCCATTTTGGTCGAAATAAATTTATTATGGAATAACAGTGTTGAGTTTTTCTTCCTTCAAAGATATATATATATATATATATATATATATATATATATATTATATATATTATTATATATATATATGTTGTGTATTTTGGCTGCAAGTTTTTCTAGGCATGTGATATTGAAAACATACAGAGTATTCTTTCTTCATTTTTTATTTTTTTTTATTTTTTCCAGTCGTCTTGCGATCTTTCTTGAGTCTGGATCCAATTCGTAAATAATATCTCCCATACTTATATCCTGAGGGCTTTCGACTGTTTCGCCAGGCGTCATCATGGGGTACATCATTTTTTTAGTTAATTTTTTAGTTCTTTTAACTAAAAAATAAAAATAAAAACTATACACATGAAGCCATTGTTTATCTATTTTAAAAACAGTAGGACGTAAAGTCGTTTGGGCGGCCTAAAGTCGGTATCAGCCATACAGCAGGCAAGTCTATCCCCTTTTCCCGAGCTCTAGACCAAGGATATTATTTTGTCACCTGAGATGGAACGCCACACCTTCCATCAGCTCCTTACTTTACCGCACAAATCCCTGTGCTACTCATACGCTGAGTTGGCGAGGACTGGTATCGTACTCGGAACCTTGTGGATCTTAGTCGGATGTTCTACCGACTGAGCTAAACAGACCTAAATCGATAGTATCGATTATTAGTAGCCTTGCCTTGTATTTGATTCCAATATCTCTGTCCAATATATGTCAAATTTTATTTTGTTTTACCTATTTCCGTACTAAATCACAGAAAATGTTGTTTTTTTTTTGTCATTTCAAACTATTTCTGCGTTTATTTTTCATGCAGAATTTTGGATTACATTCTTCCTTTTGTTTTCTGTTTTTTCTTTGTTTTTTTCTTTGTTTTTTATTTTTTATTTTTTATCTTTTGATTTTAAACCAAGTGAGGCCAACCGGTACACAATTATCAATCTGTACCAAAATATAGATTTTGCAGATAGAGATAAGTTACGATCAAGATAAAGATGATAATATAAACTGTCGCATAGATATTTTTGTATTCTTATCTTATTATATATTATATATATATATATATATATATATATATATATATATATATATATTTATATGTTTTTTTTTTAAGTTGGGCGTTATTACGAAGCATCTAAAAATATGCTGAACGCTGACATCGGAATACTCCGTTATTATAAATATTTTACAAACGCTGCCGCTGTCAATAACAACAGAGACAAAAGATTCGTTGAACAGGAGCAACATTCATTTGAAAAAGGGTATCTAACGAACCCGAAAATTTATGATAACAAATAATAAAAAAGATAAGTGAATCCAATAGTCCATAACATCGTGTTCATTCATTTATTTTTATATGCTTCATAATAACGCCCAACTTAATATATATATATATATATATATATATATATATATGTTCCTCGCCGCCCCCACACATGAAATGAAAAATTCCCCATACTCCTCCACATATCTAACCCAACGACCTCACATCACTCAAATCTCCCCTCCTCCTCATCTCCTATAACAACATACTCACCCCCTCTGACCTACACATGCACTCCCCTACATCTACTCTATATCATCCAAACTACCCTCACACCACCCCTCACCAAATGTGACTTTGCTTTAATAAAATCATTTTGACTGAAGAAGTCCGCGTGAATATGGACGAAATCATTTCAACCCTTGATTTGTTTTGAGTTGTTCATTTCTTGCTCACTTTTTCCTTTTATCCACCTCATATATATATATATATATATATATATATATATATAAATATATATATTATAAAATTAAATATATGAAATTAATTTTCAAAAATAGAAATAAACAAAACTTAAAAATAAGTAAGAAAAATAGGCTTCTCACGTTTGTAATAATGTAGGATTAACTTACACTTTCTTTCCAAGGCTCGTAATCTGTTTTATTGAGGAAAAAAGTGTCAATGTCCCTGTTGCCGACCGGGTGACCTAATGTCGGTATCAGCCAGATCGCAAGGGAGTCTATTCCCATTTCACTAGCGCTAGACAAAGTTGTTTGTTGTAGCATCTGAGGTGGAGCACCTACCATCACCTCCTCACTTTACCGCACAGATCCCTGCGCTACTCATACGCTGGGTTGGTAAGAGCCGCTATCGAACCAGAAAACTTGTAATTCCTACGCAAGCCCTGAAGATGATCTAATTAATAGATCGAAACACTGCAGCGTCGGCCAATAAACTCACCAAACTTAACTCATTTAAACCTGTGTTTTTTCTTCAATTTTTTATTATACTACATATACGTCGGATTCACTTCCTTTTTATCATATATATATATATATATATTATATATATATATATAATTTAATATACCAAGCGTGTTGGTAGATCCTTGCGGAGAGAAAAAACCCGGCAGAGAGTTTTGATTGTAAAATATACTACCAAACATTAACCAGGAAAAAAAATTTTTGAAAAAAAAGACCAAGATATTCGTACCAAACAAAAATAATCTATTGGTATAGTATTTGGCCAAAAGAAAAACAATTTATATGCCTATATATGTATAATAAGAATTATATAATATTCATATAACCGCTAGGAGAAGCTAAATTTGTAAAAAGTGCTCGATACCTAAGTAGAGCCAAGTAATAAGGATATCTACTGAAGTCAGACGAACCTACTGTTAGTTTCGCATAAGCTCTTCAGGGCTAAAATCTGACTGATTTAGCCTGAAGAGCTTTATGCGAAACTAACAGTAGGTTCGTCTGACTCAGTAGATATCCTTAATATATATATATATATATATATATAAGCGCAGTTTAATATGCATCAATACAATTTTAGTAAATTATATTCTGCGTCCGATAATTAAATAGCTTAATTTGAATTTTTAAATTTCTCTCTTTACTATTATGTTTTTTCCCGGAGACTAATTACAGATGACTGAAACTCTTCTCGTTCAATTAGTTAGTGTTCATGTGTATTTATGCTTGTGGAAATGTTGTTACTAGCCAACCAATGTCTGTGACCTCCAGGCGCGCAACGAATATAAAATTCGAGTGCATAGGATGCTTCATGTCTGATCCGTTTGGTCTTCGCGTTTACTATTAAGAGTAGTTCCCCTTTATAAGTTAACTGCGATCAATATGAGTTGTATTATTTCCTTTGGAGTCTTCAGGATTTTGTTTCTTTTTACTGTATACTGTTCTTATTTTCAAATTTCTTTGTTCTTCTACTTTATTTCTCTCTACTTTCTTCTTCTTTCTTCTTCTTCTTCTTCTTCTTCTTTCTTCTTCTTCTTCTTCTTCTTCTTCTTCTCTCATCCACATCTTATTCTTTTTCTTCTTCTTCTTCTAGAGCATAGGATGGTTAAAAATTTCTCGGTCCTTCTAGTTTATTTCTCTCTCTTCTTCTTCTTCTTCTTTCTTCTTCTCTCTTCTTTCTTTTCTTCTTCTTCTTCTTCTTCTTCTTCATTCCCATCCTCTTCTTCTTCTCTCTTCTTCTTCTCTCTAGAGCATAGGATGGTTAAAATTTCTCGGTCCTACTTATTTTCTCTCTCTTTCTTCTTCTTTTCTTCTTCTTCTCTTCTTCTTCTTCTTCTTCTTCTTCTTCTTCTTCTTATCGTAAGCCATTTAGATCCTCGCTTTTACAATTCAGGAGTACTTCCTCTTCATTATTAAAAAAAAAAACTTGACTCGATATCAAATGAACTAGGATGATATCCCGTATTTCTCTACATCTATATATTATTACTCGTGTTCCTTAATTGTAGGACAGTTATCATCTTGCAACACCCTTCGGTTAAAAATGGGACCGTCCAAATCGTCCAAGAAGAAATACAAAAATGTAATTCCTGATTATATGGTGTTGCTCAAGTACGTAAGGGACAGAGGAGCCGATAGTGTCACTGTAAGATTCACTGAATTTTTGGATAGCATCTTATGTTTCTGAGAATTGATATCATATCTCCAAATGTGAATGATCTCAAAAAAATAGTTAAACGTTAGTAAACTAGTTTTTCAAACCGGACATTTGTTTTTATATATTAATTTCAGTCTTGGTGTATTAATGAATAAAATATATAATGTACCAGTTATATTATTTAAACACTTTTACTTTTTTCCAGCTCAGTTAACTTAGGCGTGACGCAGATTCTTAAAGATACGGGGTTCAAAGTTAGCTGATCTGATAAAATGTAAACAACATAACTGGTGCATTATATATTTCATTTATTAATATATCAATACTGAACATTTCATTAAATTCGGTTAATTCCCTAATTTTTGGTATTTTCATTTTCTTTCGGCGGGGTTACATACGATCGTGGAATTTAGGTGCCTTAAGTTCGATTTAACCCTATTTCCTATGACGATTAATATTACACTACGCTCCTCAATAAAATAATCAGATCTCCATGTGATTAAAAATCTATCAATAGCTGCCGATGCTTTTCCTATGCATGCATTGACTTAATTTCTGTAGATGAGATATTAATACCTAGGTATGAGAACTGGTCTACTAATTTCAAGGGCTTACAATCCAATATAGAAATGCCTCCATCTCATGAACTTGATTCGGTTTGTGCAGGAGTATTTTTGAGAAGTGCTAGATCATCTGCATAGTCAGTATTTGTAATATTATCTACGGTTTATCGCTAGGTGCTTGCATTTGTTAGCAAACAGTCCATGATTTGAAATAGATTCGCAGCGTATATTTCCTATGCGCCTCCACATATTCACTATTGCAGTGTGCCCAACATGCAAAGTACAATTACAACCAAATATATCCTTCTAAATTGTAACAGCCTTAAACATATCCGCACTAATTACTATCAAGCAAGAAACCTGAGGGACATCTTTAAGAATACAAACCCTGAAAACATTTTTAATTTTCTAAAAAAAAAACAACCTTTTCAAACAAAGATATAATAGAACATAACCCAATATTACTATTATCTGCGTTATTCGGATTATTGTCCTCATCTTCATTGTTATCTGTACAACGTTTCGGCCGTCTTAACCTAACTCCTTTATCCACATAAAGGAGTTAGGTTAAGACAGTTCTAAGTGACAGTAGATTGCAGGTTCAATCCTGATCATGTAACATAGTAACATAGAATAATAATTAACAGCTTAACGCCACTACCCCAGCTATGGTTAGAGGAATGAGAACAGGATGCCCCCGTGGACTGAATAAAGGATTAGATTCAAAGTTCCGTGATGGCTCCCGAATACGACAAGAAAGTTCCCGATTACGAAAAGAAGATTCCCGAGTCCGTCAAGAAATACCTGAAGAAGGCTGGAGGGCATATCGGCCGAAACGTTGTACAGACAACAATGAAGATGAGTACAATAGTCCGAATAACGCAGATAATAGTAATAATCAAGCCTCATCTCAAACATTCAGAGAAATAATAACCGAATATCTCCATAGAACCACTACTTTAAAGACTGAAATCCAAAATAACCTTTTTGGCATTAAATGACCCACAGAGGTTGATATGCAATTAAACAAAACTCAAAATCAAACTCACTATTGCACCCTGGGACAGATGAGCCGATAGTGTCACAGAAAGATTCCCCGATATTTTGTATAGCATCTTATTATGTTTCTGAGAATTCAAATCTTTTCACCAAATGTGAACGATCGTAAAAAGTCAGTTAAACACTTAAACAGTAAACCAGATATTTCAAACCGCACATTTGTTTTATACATATATTTTTTTTGTTTTTGTTATTATTTGTTTTTGTTTATATTATTTTTCTTTTTTTTCTTTTTTCTTTTTTTTTTTTTTTTTTTCTTTTTCGGGCAATCTTATATTTCTGATGGAGTAAACTGAATATGACGTTCGATTACCTTAATAAGTATTGATTTTATGCTTCGAACAAATTTTGTAGAATGTGTTCTTCCGAGGTATTTATTATTCAAATTTTTTCTCACCAAAAAACCATTAATGAAAATATTGCATTTGCATCAGAAACACGTTTTAGCGTAGAGTTTAGCAAATTTTTAAAAGATAATATCACATAAAAATCACATCGCGTGAGAGCAATTTATCAAATTTATACTTTTAATTGAAAAAAAAATGTTTTATCGGAGATAAATTTAAGAATATTATGGATTTAGTACAAAGTATTAGATGTCAAAGTATATATATATTATATTATATATATATATATATAATATATATATATATATATATATATATATGTATATGTGTGTGTGTGTGTGTATGTGTGTGTGTGTGTGTGTGTATAATGTATATATATGTATATATGTGTGCATATAATGTGTATATATATATATATATGTATAATAATGTACACACACACACACGAGCGCACGCACACACACACACACAGATATATAATATATATATATATATATATATATATATATATATATATATATTATATATATATATGTTGTGTGTGTGTGTGTATGTGTGTGTGTGTGTTGTGTGTGTGTGAGTGTAAAAACGGAATTGGAATTGAATCCGACGAGATGAGGAAGAATGAATAGAGAAAAGAAAGTACAGAATGGATAATAAAAGATGAATTTAATCAATATCACTTACACATGTGTTTCGGTCAGTTTATCTTTGTGTACACGATTCAAACTATTATTATCATTAGATAAACAAATGAAATGAAATAATAATAATAGAATATTCCGTACACAGAGAAAATTCGAACTTCATCAGAGTGAACCTTTATTTTAATGATCGGAAGATTAGCAGCCTCAGTCCTGCTCCGAAACCTGGAGCAAGCTAATGTTACAGTTTCCCTGGAAATGGCTTCAAAAACTACCTTAATTCTGTCAATCAACTGGACTTTTGTAGTACTAGCACAACGATTGGTGCCTTTCTCAACAGCGCCACATACATAATAATCCATGAGGTTAAGGTCTGGAGAATTCAGAGGCAAAATATTGGAACTGGTGCTGTCGTAAAATTCGCCGACAACCATTTTTGACTTTTCCCAGAGGTGTGACAGGGGGCCGAATCCTGCTGCCATATATATGCCCTACCATTGGCTACCCTTCTTATCCAGGGCTTGACTACAGTGTTTAGCAACTTCATGTAGGCATCTGAATTCAACTTGATACCCTCTCTGAAAAAATGCGGAGGCATTACATCACCCTCAGAGGATACACCTTCCGAAAACCATCACAGTTTGGGGAAATTTAGTCTGCATGATACAAGGAGCGTCCTTTGGACTGTATACAAGCTATCTGTTATTCTGCGAGTTGTGCTTTTTATCATGGCAAACGTTTTTCTCATCGGAAAAGAACCAGATTGTTTTTGGTTCAACAGGATATTTCCCTTTGCTCAGAATTTTTTCACCTTTGTCAGCCGATTTTCACGGTCCTTTTCTGGGGGCAGTTGACCTCTACAAAGCTTGTATTATTAGTCTTAGAATAAGTGACCTAACCCTAGCCGTAAATGATGAATTCTTTCAATCATTTACGGATATGGTTAGTGTGAGTGTTACAACTAGTATTAGAAAAAAGAAGAAGAAGAAGAAGAAGAAGATAACCGAAGAGAAGAAGAAGAAGAAGAGAAGAAGAAGAAGAAGAAGAAGAAGATAAAAGAAGAAGAAGAAGAGAAGAAGAAAGAAGAAGAAGAAGAGAAGAAGAAGAAGAAGAAGAAGAAGAAGAAGAAGAAGAAGAAGAAGAAGAAGAAGAAAGAAGAAGAAGAAGAAGAAGAAGAAGAAGAAGAAGAAGAAAGAGAAGAAGAAGAAGAAGAAGAAGAAGAAGATAAGAAGAAGAAGAAGAAGAAGAAGAAGAAGAAGAAGAAGAAGAAGAAGAGAAAGAAGAAGAAGAAGAAAAAGAAGAAAGAAGAAGAGAGAAGAAAGAGAAAAGAAGAAGGAAGAAGAAGAAGAAGAAGAAGAGAAGAAGAAGAGAAGAAGAAGAAGAAGAAGAAGAAGAAGAAGAAGAAGAAGAAGAAGAAGAAGAAGAAGAAGAAGAAGAAGAAGAAGAAGAAGAAGAAGAAGAAGAAGAAGAAGAAGAAGAAGAAGAAGAAGAAGAAGAAGAAGAAGAAGAAGAAGAAGAAGAAGAAGAAGAAGAAGAAGAAGAAGAAGAAGAAGAAAAAGAAGAAGAAGAATATGTGTAATTTTCTTGAATTTCGAATTTTTTTTCATTCCTCATTTACGGCTACGTTTATGTTTATGCTTCGGTTCACGGGTATGGTTAGGCGTAAATTTCGCATTATTATTAGTACTAGAATAAGTCACCCTAACTCTATTTCATTTATTATACGCATTATTATATGCATTTGCTCCAAATGCCTTAATTTCTATATAGGAAGTACAATTATACCCTCCACATTAGAATTAAAGAACATATCCACACACGTGCATCCTCATTCCATAAACATAATCAAATGCAAAAATAAGGACAATAATTTCTACATTCAAATAGAGACAATAATACGCAACGTTGGTAATCTCAGAATTAGAGAAAGTTTATTGAAACTAAATTAGGTCCTTGTATAAACAATAGGTTAGAATTAAACACAAAATATATAATTAATTAAAATACACATTCCATATATACACATATATATATATACATAAAACAAGTAAACATGATTAAACATAAATACATAAATATATAAATAGATAAAAAGAATAAAATTGAAATTGATTGAACAACAACTATCACAAGAGTGGTGTTATAAGATTTTTTTTTTTTAACACGAGACATGTGTTTATAATGTACAAAAAAATGACACAAGAACGCGTCCATTTCTGAAAACGTCTCTGATGATAAGGTTACTTTGAAATCGATAAGACTGAACATCATTTTATTTTATACGCATTGTAATTGCTTTCCTATCATAAATAAATAATAACATACTTAACAATGTTTCAAGCAAATTACCAAATAACATTATATATATATATATATATTATATATATATATATATATATTATATAGAGAGAGAGAGAGAGAGAGAGAGAGAGAGAGAGAGAGAGCCTCACCACCAGATGGAATTTAGGTTTATACCCAGGACACCCAACACTTACATCTTACCCCTCTGAAGGGAGCACAGTCAGCGTATTGGAAGACCCGCCAACAGATCTAGTCCTTTTTAAAGGTAACAAGCCCCAGATACACGGGTAAGTCGGCTGCTCAGTACAAGGCGTGTGCCTTATCTCACGTCTATTCTCTTATATCGACTTTTTCCATCATCTTTTTTGTCCCCTTCATTATAGGCGCCAATTCATGGCGTCACTCCACGTTTGATTCTAAATATTATATAAACATAGATGAGGTCCATATGTTGGAAAAGGAATGAGAAATGCATTTTTAATGGACAGCAAAATTTCGCACCTTTTCAATGGTACCTGTTTTACAATCTTTTGCATATTCCTTCTTTATATCCATTAGGCACGAATTGAGATATTTCCTCTCAATCCCTATCCGCCACCCCCCCTCTTCTTCTCTCTCTCTCTCTCTCTCTCTCTCTCTCTCTCTCTCTCTCTCTCTCTGGCTCTTCAATTCTGAGTAACATAAAGTCTCCTGAGGTCTCCAGGATTCTTCTAATTATAATAGGTAATATTAAAAGTACTCTCGATTCTTTTTCTGATTTTCAGTTACTACCAGGGCTGTGGAGTCGGAGTCAGTATAGTTGAGTCGGAATCAGAAGCAATTAATGAATTACAGGAACCGGAGTCGGTAAAACCTATTGGATTGACACTGTTCAAATTACACTTCCCCATCTCCCCCTCCTCTCTCCCTCTCTCTCTCTCTCTCTCTCTCTCTCTCTCTCTCTCTCTCTCTCTCTCTCTCTCTCTCTCTCTAAATTCTGAGTGACAGAAAGCCTCCTGAGGTCTCCAGGATTCTTCTAATTATAAAAGGTAATATTGTAATATTAATATAACTCTTGTCTGGGGTAAATCGAACTTAACGGAGCTAAATTCCACCATCGTATGTCATTTCGATACCATTTCTTTATACATGGAGTTATTACTGGTGTTGCAAATCTCTCTGCTTTTAATTTAATCTAAATCAAGGAATAATTTATACAGAAAATTAAAATATGTCAGAACCATGTCGTCAGAAATTACTCTTTTCATGAATTCGCCACTGGTGAATTCGTTGGATTGACCCAGCTCAGCCTGTTGAGATTTTTTGGCATATAGGGAGTGTGTCAAAAGTCCACTCCTACTTATAGACTCGGCGGGAACCATGTGAGTTCTCTTGGCCAATCACTGGCAGTACTCTGCTGCTGATACAATACTTATACCGGCAGTACTGGCCCTAATTACTGATAGGTACTGCGACTTTTGTGGACGACGGACATAGGATTAAATCACTGGACCTTTAACAATACGCTGGATAGGACTTATTCGCAAGATAGGACTTACCAAAGGATTCCATAACTCAGGACTTACTCACTTAAGCCCTTTTCAACTGGCCAAGGATGGAATTTAAACATTTAACAGGTTAGGAGTTCAGGGATCTGTAACCAAGGACCCGGCGTGATGCCATTACAGAGAAAAACATCTCATTTCCAAGCCTTTCGTTACTGTTTTTGGAATATTCTTTATATATAAGGTATGCTGGAATCCACCACTTAAACTTATAAACTTTGCGTGGGCGTGTGGATTAAAGCCAGCCAATCAACAACTCGAATACGGGCTTAGTTAACTATTTAATCGCCGATCCCGAAAGCCGTTCATTTGCACGTATTCGACACGAACGAACGGAAATGCAACCAATGACTCTGCCCAACACTAAGGATTCTACCCAACCCTAAGGAACACCGAGGAACAACCAAAGTATTCTACCTTACATTAAAGAACACCAAGGATCTGCAACCAAGGATTCTGCTCAACCAATGGAGTCTACCCAACACTAAGGAATACCGAAGACCAACCAAAGGATTCTACCCAACACTAAGGAACATCTAGGAACAACCAGAGGATTCTACCTAATATTAAAGAACAACAAGGATCTCCACTACAAAGTGCTCAGCATAAAGATGACCAAAAAATCGTAACAACTATTTTAAGGGCACCAACTACAGTATGCTCGATCAGCCAAACCCACTAGATGACAATGTTTGTTTTAGGTAAGCTTAACTTGGATTAAACCCTTACTATCGAGTAATATATAATATATATATATTTACCAACTCCTCTGCACGAGCAGGATGTGACACAAGGTCAATTTCTTAAGCGGAGTTTAACAGGTTTGAATTCAGAGTTTTCCTTCTCCTAGACCGGTTGCCTAACCAAGGTTAAAAAGCCCAGTCTGCCCTACTATTTACCCATAGCTGGAGGGAGAGTAAGATTCATACCTTTCCCAAGGGTATTAGCGCTAAGTGAAATGCAATTACCAAGTCCAAGATTTGAACTATCGAGTAATATAGAATCGGCAAACATCCGTCGAGCCATTAATTTTTTTAACTTAGTGCCTAACTTTTTAATTTTAAATTACACCCTACTTTTAAATAGATTATCTAAATCATTGTTTTATATTCATTTGTAGGCCATGATCACTTATTTACATAAAGAGGTGTCAGAGTCGGAGGTACTAAAAATAGTGTAGTCGGGGTTGGAGGTGAAAGCAATTAAGGAGTCACTGGATGGGAAGTCAATAAAACTATTGAATTTACACTTCATGTGGCCCAAATTTAATCTTTAAAATTACTAGCAAATAGACGCACCCTCCGGTGCAAGTATTTAAGTTTAAATGTAATAAAATATTATATTAAATTAGAAAGGCTAATGAAACTAAATAAGAATGCAGATAAAAAGATTTGAAACATGGAACAACTGAAACTTACTCTTCCATCACTCTCGTCTTTCATTGCTATTTTTTCTGTCTGTAACCAGTAAGTTACATTTTTTCTGTCTGTAACATGTAAGTATTTTGTTAAAAGAGGAAGTAAGAATAAACTTACAGTTATTTTTTCTTGTTAATGGATTTCATTTAAGATTCATTGAAGAGATGTTTGCATATATTCATTAAAATAAAACCAAACAGTTAGAAATCAATAATACTGAGCATATATTTATCAAATTCGATTTTTTAATATGAATATGCAAATTAGCCTTCCCGTTCACACTGTAAACCGCTATTTTGTTGTATATACAAATATAATTACATGTTATTCGTTTGCAGATATGGTTAACAGTGTGAATAATGTAAAACAATTTTATTAATTATTAAAAAGGTTAAAATAAAATCATGGAGAATGTGATGTCAATAACTAAGGGAATTGTGACTTGAGTAGTAATATAGTTTCGGTTACAGACAGAAAAACACACAATCTCCATTATAATAAGATACTGTATACACTCCTTATTAATAGATAAGAAGAGGAATTTTATAATCATTTACAGGCCATATTCACTTGATTACAAAAAGATGAATCGGAGTCGGAGTTGCCAAAATAGAGGAGTCGGATTTTTTGTTACCCCAGTCTGTTTTCCAGGTTTTTCTTAACCGTTCCAAAGGGCACCAACTACTGTATGGTCCGCTCGATCAGCAAAACCCACCAGATGACAAGTTGTGTTGTAGGGGAGCTTAACTTGGCTTAAGCCCTTACTATCAGTACTTTGAGAAATATAGAGTCGGCAATCGGCTTCTGCATCTTATGTCGAGCCATTAATTTTCTGAGTGTCCATTTTCTTTATTTTAGTTACAGTCCATCTGATAATATCCTCACGATTCGTAGTAGGTTGGTACAATTCGCTAATTTACAGCTATAAGCCTATTGCTAGCATTGAGTTCCGTTCGTATAATCGCTCTTATTCTTCTTCGTAAATCCTTCCTAATCTCTTTTCTGTTTGTCACATGCATCATATCATTTGCCTCTTCAGTTTCTATTTATGTGTAGGGCTTATCCTCTCTTATTGTAGGATCTATATCAAGAATAATCTGATTGGTTTTCACAAACGTACCGTTCCTATGTGTGGCCAATCACATGACGATAGCATCATTGATTTTTTTGACAGTGTTTAGAAGACACAGTAAAATATCTTAATTTTTAGCCCGTAACTTCACTCTGGAGTATCTTAATTGTTAGCCCATAACTTTACTCTAAGCTATCCTAATTTTTAGCCCATAACTTCACTCTAAAGTATCGTAAATTTTAGCCCATAACTTCACTGTAAATTATTTTAATTTTTAGCCCAGAACTTCATTCTAAATTATCCTATTTTTTAGCCCATAACTTCACTCTAAAATATCTTAGTTTTTAGCCCATATCTATACACTAAAGTAAATTAAATTTAGCCCATAACTTCACCTTAATTATCTTAATTATTAGCCCATAACTTCACTCTAAAATCCGCCCTATCGGCTGGGGCGTTAGAATGCACCGACTGCACCTCTGCAGAGGGGTAAGACTCCCCCAATGGGGCCACCTGTTGGTCGTCGGTGGCGACCCGTGATCCTTAAGGATAGAGCCCAGGTGGATGAGCAGTTCATGACATGCAATACGCCACTTTGGCCCTATCTTGGGCTAGACGGGCGGTCGGAGAGGCCCCCTCCGATCAATCGGCTGGTCACGTCAAGCCCTAGCACCTATATGATTTTCCCAACCCTATTGCCTTTATGGCAAGCCCCAACCCCTTTTTATTATATGGGTGCTAGAAGGCGGTGGCTGTGGGTCTATATGTCCTGGGAATGACGTTAAACTCTATCTGATGGTGAGGTTCCAGTTTTGGAGGTTTGAGGAATGTGGAGCACCCCTTCATCACCATTGCTCCCTGGTCTACTCTGACCCGGATTGGTAGTACCTGTTAGGGTCCCATCTATGGGTTAAATAGAAAAATGTATTTATAAACAAAATTGTATAATCCATTGAGAATTGATTTATTTCAAAACTTTATCGGCATTAAATGACCCACTAAGGTTGATATGTCGTAAAACAAAACCAAAAAAAAATCACTCTAAAATATTATGATTTTAGCCCATAATTTCACTGTAATGAATCTCAAATTTTAATCCATAACTTCACTGTAAAGTAAAGTCGTCGGGGTGGCCTAATGTCGGTATCAACTAGACAGCGATAGCGCCAGACCAAGCAGATTATTTTAGCATTTGAGGTCGAGCGCCACGCCTACCATCAGCTCCTTACTTTACCGCACAGATCCCTGTGCTACTCTTACGCTGAGTTGGCGGGGGCCGATATCGAACTAGGAACCTCGTAGTTTCTAGCCGAACACTCTACCGACTGAGCTAAACCGGCCCCTTCACTGTAAAGTATCTTAATTTTTAGCCCATGCCTTCCCTCTAAATGACGTTAATTAATAGCCCATACCTTCGCTCTAAATTTTCTTAATTTTTAGCCCTTAAAACTTTGAACTACGTATATTTGAGAATCTGTGTTATGCCTCAAAGATAGGCGGTTCAAAGTTAACTGACCTGAAAAAATGTAAAAGTTTTTTAAATAAAATAACTGGTGTATTATATATTTAATTCATTGATATATAAGTACTGAAAATGTTATTAAATTCGGTTAATTCCCTGATTTTTGGTATTTTTCTTACGGCGGGGTGACATACGATGGTGGAATTTAGGTCCGTTATGTTCGATTTAACCAATTATTATTATTATTATTATTATTATTATTTATTATTATTATTATTGTCGTTGTTGTTGTTGTTGTTGTTGTTGAACTATTTTCGTTCATTTTAATGTTTGCAGTTGCTTTTTTATCACAATTGCACTCAACCTGTCAATTAACAGCAATGACTTGGCTTTCGCAAGGCTCAGCGGACGTGAGTTCGAGTCTCTTAGGGGGCTTAAGCTTTATTTATAATTCGACTTCTTTAGTCAACGTCACATTTGTTTTTGTGAAGCAATGCTGCCATAAATATGCAACCTAAAAATTAAGAAATTCCTCACTCAAAAATCGATAACACTGATTTTCAGGTAACCTATTTCTTTCGCAATAATATGTCAGTTATCAACCTTCAACACCCTCAGGTTAAGAATGAGACCGTCTAAATTGTTCAAGATGCAATGCAAAAATGTAAATTCATTTTATCTGGTGTCGCTTATTTGCAGATTTCTTATTTGTCACATTTTATTTCACCCAATTTTGAAAATGAAACATTCCAAATGTTTTTGAGTTACTTCTCACCATCGGTCTCGTCAATGGTATCACACATTTATTTGGGGTCACCCATCTATGGATTGGATAGGCACATTGTATAACACAATAGAGAGAGAGAGAGAGAGAGAGAGAGAGAGAGAAGAGAGAGAGGGGGAGAGAGAGATAGGGGAGGGAGGGAGAGAGAGCCAGGAATGTAACAGTAATATGTGAATTAGCACGTAAAAATTTTTAGGTGGAATATAAAAATTACATGTAGATTAGAATAGAAAAGTTTAAGGATGAATCAGAACAAGGCCACTTGGCATTTTTCTATTGGACGAAATGTGAGACCTGGTGAAGAGGGAAAGAAGAAAAGTGTGAGGTGAGAATGTTCGGAGAGTTTGGGCCAATGCGCTGACTGAGCGAGACATGGCTCTCTCTCAGGGCAGTGTTGGCTATGGAAAATAAAAATCTCATGAGAAAAAAAAATGGTGTTTGTGTTATTAGAGGGGGAGAGGCAGGAATGTAACTGTGACGTTTAAAATAGCGCGCAAAAGCTTTTAGGGGGAATATAAGAATTACATGTAGATTAGAATGGAAAAGTTTAAGGATATGGGAAAATAAAAATCTCATGCGAGAAAGAAATAGATTCTGTTATTACTAAAAACGATAAATGGCACCCCAAGCTGATTTTCAGACCCCAAACACCAAGGAATTGTCAGTATTGACACAGCAACCGGATTCGAGCCTCTCAATGTAGTACCGGTCTAGAATTAAGTATACAATTATTTTGCTATCAACACGTCATCACTCATGCCGTAACGTCACAATTGCTGCTTAACTTCGGTGATCAAACGGGAATCGTTGCTTTCGACTTTATCAATATTTGTACAGAAATAAATTTAAAAAATATGTTTCTATATATTAGTTTTATAACAAGGTGCGTGGTGTAATGGTTATAGTCGTAGGAAATGGTCTCGTCGACACGAGTTCAAATCTAAGAGGAGGCTTTTTGCATTTCACATAGTGCTAATATCCTTGAGAAAATTTTCTATATATGTCATTCTACGTCTTTCTTTGTCTCCCCCTCACTCACTCTCTCTCTCTCTCTTTGTCTGCCACCTCTTTCTCTTTCGTTTCTTCTCATCTCTCCCTCTCTAAGCCCTAGTGCTTGTGGTTAAATATATATATATATATATATATATCTTCCGCTACAACTCTCTTTCTCCCCTCTCTACTCCTTCTCTGTCTCTCTATACCCCTCTCTCCCCATCTCTATCTTTCCTTCTCTCCTCTCTCCCTCCTCTCTATCTTCCTTTTTCTCCTCTCTCTCACTTCTCTATACACCCTCTCTCCCTCCCTCTCTATATTTCCTTCTTCTCCTCTTTCTCACTCTCTCTATACCCTCTCTCCCTCTTCCCTCTCTATCTTTCCTTCTTCTCCTCTCTCTCACTCTCTCTATACCCCTCTCCTCCCTCCCTATCTTTCCTTTTTCTTCCTCTCTCTCACTCTCTCTATACCCCCTCTCTCCCCTCTCTATCTTTCCTTCTTTCTCCTCTCTCTATACCCCCTCTCTCCCTCCTCTCTATCTTTCCTTCTTCTCCTCTCTCACCCTCTCTCTACCCCCTCTCTCCCTCCCTCTTTATCTTTCCTTCTCTTCTCTCCCTCTCTCTATACCCCTCTCTCCTCCTCTCTATCTCCTCTCTCTCACTCTCTCTATACCCCTCTCTCCCTCCCTCTCTATCTTTCCTTCTTCTCTCTCTCTCACTCTCTCTATACCCCCTCTCTCCCTCCCTCTTCTATCTTTCCTTCTTCTCCTCTCTCTCTCACTCTCTCTACCCCCTTATGTGTGCGTGTGGTTAAATAAATACCGTGCCGCGCTGTATACATTAACATTTCTCGTCGGTTGACAATGAACTAATCCAGAATGGCGAATGGCAGCGAGGTGCAACAAGCTAAAAGCATTTCACGGTCGACTTAAATCCGCCGACTCCAACATCCCCCCACCAGCCCCATCGACCACCCCACCCTCGTTGCTTGCTATCTTTATTACCCCACCAATGTCAATGTCGTCATTTATTTCTTCTTTCTTCTTCTTCTTCTTCTTCTTCTTCTTCTTCTTCTTCTTCTTCTTCTTCTTCTCTTCTTCAGTCTTTCTTTTTCCACCATCTATCATCATCCCCTCATTTTTCTTTCTTCTTCTTCTTCTTTCTTCTTCTTCTTCTTCTTCTTCTTCTTCTTCTTCTTCTTCTTTTCTTGTTTCTTCTTCTTCTTCTTCTTCTTCTTTTCTTTTTCTTCTTCTTCTTCTTCTTCTTCTTTCTTCTTCTTCTTCTTCTTCTTTTTTCTTGTTTCTTTTCTTCTTTCTTCTTTTTTCTTGTTTCTTCTTCTTCTTCTTTTTTCCTTCTTTCTTCTTCTTCTACTTCTTCTCCTTCTTCTTCTTGTTTCTTCTTCTTCTCTCCTTCTTCTTCTTGTTTCTTCTTCTTGTTTCTTGTTTCTTTCTTCTTCTTTTCCTTGTTTCTTTCTTCTTCTTCTTCTTCTTCTTCTTCTTTCTTCTTCTTCTTCTTTTCTTTTTCTTTTTATTTTTCTTGTTTCTTCTTCTTCTTCTTCCTACTACTACTACTACTACTAAGTGTCCTTCTTTCGCTTTTTTCTTTCACTACTTCTACTACTAAGCGTTCTCCCTTTTCTTTCTCTTCTCCTTGCTACGACTACACTTCTTCTTCTTATGAAGATTTCCTAATCCATTCTTTGCCCCCCCCCAATTAATAACCCCTTTTTCTTCTTTATCTTCTTTTCGTCTTCTTCTTCTTTTTTCTTTCCCAACCAAAACTCTCCCAGTTGTTTTTCCCCACCGACTCCTTCGACCTCTCGTTCTTG
>CM042167.1:36199393-36201893 GCA_023376005.1 Doryteuthis pealeii
AAGGATCGTAGGATTCAACAATATAATTTTTATATATTTACCCAACCCCTCCGCAAGAGCAAAACGTGACAATTTCTTGAGCGAAGTTTAACAGGTTTGAATTCAGAGTTTTCTTTCTCCTAGACTGGTTACTTCGCTAAGGTTAGAGCTGGTTGAAATCTTACTTTTGCACATAAAATATATTTTTTCTCTCTCTCCATTTATCAAAGCTATATTCATCTCCCAATAACAGCAAAACAGTGTGTAAAAACATGGCTTCACTGGTATCGTTGACTGTTAATAACGAAGTCGGTCTTTTTAGCAAACAATTATATTGCAAGTAAGTAAACCTATTTAATTATAATCATTTGGAAATAACTTCAAGTTACTATTAATACGAAAGTGAGTAAAAAAAGTAATGCCCTTTTGTTTAGGACAGGTATAATAACCAACACAGAAACATGTATCATACATCAAGATGAAGCTGGTCCTCTGTGGATCCCATCCCTACTTCTCCACATAGGCGAGTCAAAAAGTAATGCCATTTTGTTTAAGATTAAATTAAGTTAAATTATAAGGATTATACGAACAAAGTTTCTGCTTAAAACTGAAAAACACAAACGGATCAAAGGATTCCAATCCAAACGGATCAAACTTAAGGCCAAAGGATTTCCACTGTAAAGTGCTTTCACACGAGGCCTAAAAAATCTTACCAATGTAAATAAAAGGTGTTGCATACCCTTCATCACTGGCACTAAATAATTATAATGTTGCATACCTCTTTCTTTAATTCTATTTCTTGGCCGTCTTTAGTATTCTGATCGTCTTTGGTATTTCTTCTAACATCTTGACTTGGTCTGGAATCTTCTAACGTCTGGACTTTCTTTGCTATGTTCTTGCTGGCTGATCGTTCTGGATTCATTTCTTAGTCTTGTTACCAAGACATTCATCAACCACAAGAACATATTAATTATACAAACTTTTATTTCCTTAACTATACATTTCATGTAACTAAATATCTGACTAACATAGCGCGCGCGAGTTCCAGTTTAGGCAGAGCATAAAATGGCCGACCTCTCTGCCTGACGCCTAACTGCAAACTGGTGACTCAAAAGGTCCCACGTGACTTCACGTATTTTAGCGGGCTTCTGTAATTTTCCATGGAAGGAACCGGCCATGTTATGAAAAGGGTCATCCCCTCAGAATTACAGGGGACCGACAATAATCTTATGCAACCGCATAGATTATGTAACAAAGGCACGTCTCCTGTTTAACAATTTTATTGATTATCTTTTCAAGGTTTCTGGACAACTTTTTTGAATATTTGGATGGAATCCGTGGATTAGTAAGTACTACATTGAAAAATTGATTTTATTTAAGGATGGTTTGTATTGTTTGTATTGTTTGATGGAACACATCAGCCCTGATGATGGCACTTCGAAGTGCCGAAAGTACTCGGGATACGAACTTTGGTGGACTAATCCACGGATTCTATCCAAATATTTTAAAAAGTTGTCCAGAAAGCATAAAAAGATCGTTAATAAAATTGTTAAACAGTAGACGTGCCTTTTGTTTAATTCTACATGTATAAATGAAAGAATGCTGCCCCCAAAACATATATATATATATATATATATATATATATATATATATATATATATATATATATATATATATATATAATTAAGAGTAAGGAAATGAATTCTACTGTATAGACAAAAGGGTATGTAAAGCACACATTTTTGTTAAAATGAATATATTTTTATATAATTTTCATAGCTAATATTGTCAATATTTCGATTTATAAAAAATCATCATCAGAACATAATGATAATTAGGTCTATTTTTAGTTATAAATCTTTTTAATCCGGACACATCTGGAGAGAAGCAGAAAATAATTTAAATTCAAACGGGAAGCATTGTTTTTCCCAAAAAAGCTCGTAACACGTTCGATCGCTTCGTCTTTGTTCATTCGCTGCATCTCGCTGTTTATATATATATATATATATATATATATATATATATATATATATATATATATATATATAAGTAATCCACAGACACGTGTTTCAAGGTTTCACCTTTCATCAGTGTGGCTATACCGTAACAGCTACCTCTGGCCGGGTTCGAGACCCGAATGAACTTTCGTTCGCCAAACCTTTAACCCGTATGCCATAACGGTGAATCTGCAATTAAGTCCCTATTCAGAGAACTCAACCATTACTGGGAGTATATATATAATAAATAAGTAATCCACAGATACGTGTTTTAAGGTTTCACCTTTCATCAGTGTGGCTATACCGTAACAGCTACCTCTGGTCGGGTTATATATATATATAATATATATATATATATATATATATATATGAATTTGATATATTGAAAAACAAATGATGTTTACAAAATCTTGGGATCATCAGGAGAAAATGTGCACCGTTTCGGGGCCTTCCTCTCAACGGTTTTAACTGCACATCGGACCCCCCCCCCCACCGAAACATTGCATATTCTTTCCTGATGATCC
>CM042167.1:36206893-36229393 GCA_023376005.1 Doryteuthis pealeii
ATTCAAGCTGCCAACACGCAATTAAATAATGTCCGTGACTGTGAATTTCACGCACATTCGGCCATGCGTGTATAATTTATTTCTTGAAAGAGTTTGCTTTAGAGAACTATAGATAGATAGATACATACATGCAACTTATGTATCTAATCGGAATGTCATGCACATTAACCTGGCATATATGATTTAGTGAGGGGCGTGCTGTAATGTTTAGAGTCGTCGGAAATCAGCAAGTCAATCCGAGTTCAAATACTGGACAAGGTTGTTTTCATTTCAAATAGCGCTAGTTATTGGAATGTTTTTGTATATAAGGTGTGCATCAATTCCCCACCTGAATTTATAGACTAGCCAATATCACGTGGTTTATTCCTCCGTCCAATCACTAGCCATACTGCATGGCTAATACACTACTTAAACCCCCACACTGGCGATAATTCTAAGACTTACAATATCAATACTCACCCCTTAATATCACTGGTTGTTAGTTCCGATCGACAACACTCGACTACCCATTCAATTACAATTCTTTTTGTATGAATACCAATATTGAAACAATGGATGTTAGTCTCTGCTTAAAAAAATTATGAATGTTGGTAAATACGATGCTTATTGTGTTTATTTTGGTTAAGAATGAATATGGTAATCCATATAATTTATAAAATATTATTGAAGGAATATAAAATCGAAGATAATATATGCATAACATGCGTATTAGAACTTTTGATGATAGGCTGGGAGGAATAGTATATATGTTATAAAGATGGGAATATCGAAAAATATATGCAGATATCACAACCTTCAGATATAAATAAATGTATATATATATATATATATATATTATATATATATATTATATATATATATATATATATATATGTATATATATTATATATATATAATATAATATATATGTGTGGTGTGTGTTGGGTATAATATTTCTGAACATAACGTGGGAGACCTCCCTTCTCCGATTATTTCATTCTATTCTCTCATTCTCTCTCTTCTCTATTTTTTCTCATCTCTCCTCACCTTCATTCTATTCTCATCTTATCTTCTTCTCCCTTATTCTTCTCTTCTCTCCCCTTCTTATTCTTTCTTCTTCCTCCTTCCCTTTCCTTTCTCTTCTCCCTCTCTTCTTCCATACCCGTCTCTCTTCTCTTCTCTTATTCCTCCTCTCCTCAATCTCTCTCCCCCTCTCTCTCTCTCTTCACCATCTCTCTCTCTTCCATTTTCTCTCTCCACTCCTCTCTCTCTCCTCTCTCTCTACTCTCTCCCACTACTCTATCTCTCTCTTCCCCTCTCTCTCTCTCTCTCTCGCTCTCTCGCTCTCTCTCCCCCTCTCTCTCTCTCTCTCTCTTCTCTCTCTCTGAGAGTCATTCTTACCCAATAAAACGACAGAAAAATCCACTCAAAATACAAACCACAAAGCACGACCATGACAATTCACCCGATGGAAACGCAAAACACAATCGGCCAACATGCAATTTCCATATTTGGCGGTTTTGCTCGATTTGAATGCCTCGGAGAATAGCGAGGGAAAATCGTCTACTTACAGCCAGTTTTTATCGGTTGCGAGTACGCATGCGTGGTGGCTTGCGTGCATTTACTTGCGGGCATGTTCTTTAGTGACAGAGACGATACAGTCGGTAAAAAGCCAGAGGATGAGAGAGACAGAGAGGGTGGGTGAGAGAGAAAGCGAGAAAGAGTGAGAGAGAAAGTGTGTGTGTGTGTGTGTGTATGTGAGAGAGAAAGAGAGAGAATGAGAGAGAGAGATAATAAGAAAGTGAGAATGGGAGAGAGAGAAAGAGAGAGAGTGAGACAGAGAGCGTGTGTGAGAGAGAGTGAGAGAGAGAAAGAAAGAGAGAGAGACCAACGCCATATTTTCTTTTGCGAAATCAAATATCAAGACGGCGAGTGGTCAAGCAAAACAACTTGGACATTCGCCTTCGGCTCAAATACGGATGGTCAATACCATGGGTCTAAAAAAATATGTTGGCTGGATTTAAAGGCGTCTCAACCCTTGGGTGATAGATTAAATATAAGTTTTAAAAAAATGTTTTTTTAGAAAATTGAATTTGAAGAAAAATTTGAATACTCATCAAGAATGAATAAAACAAATCATCTTTGGTATAAAATAATCGGACCATATGACCTTTAGGCACCCCTTTTGCGATCTCGATTCGTGGGAACATTTTTTCCATTTACACCGTCAAAAACCAGTTAATTGTTAACAGACGATTTTTAGAGTTGTTTTAATTATAAAACTAAACCCTAACCCTAACCCCTAACCCTAACCCCTAACAAACAACCGGATTATGTCGGTATAAATGAGAAAAGTTTCCCCACGAATCGAGATCGCGGAAGGGGTGCCTAAAGATAAGTAAAAAGTCGTCAGGATGGCCTAAAGTCGGTATCAGCCAGACAGCGAGGGAGTATATCCCCTTTTGAATAGCGCTAGACTAAGGAGATTGTTTTTGCATATGAGGTGGAGCGCCACACCTACCATCAGCACCTTACTTTACCGCACAGAACCCTGTGCTACTCATACGCTGAGTTGGTGGGGACCGATATCGAACTCGGAACCTTGTGGTTTCTAGCCGAACGCTCTACCGACTAAGCTAAGCCGGCTCATTTTACTGGTTGAATTTTACGGCATCTCAACTGTTGGCTGGTAGTACCTATTAGGGTCCCTTTGGTCTAAATTGAAAAATTAAGTTTAAAGAATATTTTTTTCTTAAATTAGTTTTGAGGAAAAATGTTAATATCTATCTTGAATAAATAAAACAAAACGTGTTTAGCTTAAAAAAAACCAAAACAACAAGGGTTGGCATTTTATTTTTAATCAGTGGCGTTGCCAGGGTTTTGAGCGCCCAGGGCAATTTCAACAATTGCGCCCTTCCTAACCCATCAATTTGCCATGAATTATAGTTTCCCAGTTTCATGCGTATTTTTCACAAACCTAATTACACATGCAATTAATGTATCCATCTATTTATTTATTTATTTATTTATAAAATTCACGTGACACGGACACGTGACAAAATGGTGACTACGTGAAAAAGATTATCTGCGCTAAAATTACTAGAAGAAGAAATGAACAGGATCTTTATAGCCAGTATTCACTTCTAGAGTAGCCTTCCCCTCTATAATAATGTGATATATATATATATATATATATATATATATATATATATATATATAATATATATATATATGTGTGTGTGTGTGTGTGTGTAAAAATGGAAAAGGAATTGAATCCGACAATATGAGGAAAAATGAGTAAAGAAAAGAAAAGTAAATGTATTAAATTCATTTATCCATTTACTTTCTTTTTCTTTACTCATTTTTCCTCATATATATATATATATATATATATATATATTATATATATATATATATGTGTGTGTGTGTGTGTGTGTGTGTGTGTAAGATATCAAGGAAAATAAAAAAAACACAGGTTTTAATGGGTTAAGTGGTGAGTTTATTGGCCGACGCTGCAGTGTTTCGATCTATTAATTAGATCATCTCTTCTCTTAATATAAAACATGAAAATTTCTCTCTTCTCTTAATATAAAACATGAAAATTTCTTTTCATGATATCTCTCCCCTACCTCTTACCAATATACACACACACACACACACACAACCTTGAGTTTCACTTCCGCTGTCGTTTATCGCAACAGAAAAAAATTATATTCACACACACACAACCACATACCTAAAAAAATGCACAATGTTTCCTTTCAATACACACACTTACAGCGCCACATACTCACGCCATAAAATAGAATATTTGATGTCATATTTCAAAACCGTCTCCTTTTTTTCAAACTTTAAAATTTTTTCAAACAGACTGAATGACGGATTACCATTCGCTTTTCTCATTATTCTGTGATAAATAATTTCTTATCTTATGCCCTGAAGATGATCTAATTATTAGATCGAAACACTGCAGCGTCGGCCAATAAACTCACCACTTAACCCATTTAAACCTGTGTTTTTTCATTTTCCTTGATATATTACATACAGTCGGATTCACTTCCTTTCTTCATACATATATATAATATATATATATATATATATGTGTGTGTGTGTGTGTGTGTGTGTGTGTGTGTGGTTAGAGTCGTGGAAAATAGACTGGTCAATTCGAGTTCAATTCCTAGACGAAGCTGTTGGCATTTCACATAACGCTAATACCCTTAGGAAAGGTATGAATCCATATATTCTCCCTCCAGCTATGGGTTAAATAGTAGAGCAGACTGGTCCCTTCCGCCTTGGGTAGGTAACCAGTCTAGGAGAGGGATAACTCTGAATTCAACATTCCTGAGGTCGGTGGTTGATTGGGTTTGTGGCAACCCTTGATGCACCAATTCTTTCCTATCGACTGTGCCAAAAAGTGTGGATGGTCCAACACAAGCCTTCACCACTATAAACAAATCACTGTGTGGGTGTTCATTATGTCTATGAACACTCACACGTCGAAAATCGACGGGCCGGGTTAGCTCAGTCGGTAGAGCGTTCGGCTAGAAACCACAAGGTTCCTAGTTTGATACCGGTCCCCGCCAACTCAGCGTATGAGTAGCACAGGGATCTGTGCGGTAAAGTAAGGAGCTGATGGTAGGTGTGGCGCTCCACCTCAGATGCTATATACGATCTCATTGGTCTAGCGCTATTGAAAAGGAGATAGACTCCCTCGCTGACTGGCTGATACCGACTTTAGGCCGCCCCGTCGACTTTACTTTACTTTACTTTTATATATATATATATATATATATTATATATATATATAATAAATGAATAAAATCCCCCTGTTGTGGTTTTATATTAACAATTTTACACCTAGGGCGATCACACCTCTGGCGCCATCCATGCTATGCCTCTGTGTATAACATGCACTCACACCTTGGAATTTGTAGCATTTAAATTTAACCTAAATTAGCATTTGCTCAATTTTTAAAAATTGTTTCTTACTCATTAGAATAAAAAGAAAGTAAATAGTTTAAGAATTGCAACCATAAGAGTTTTGATTCGTGCTACAAGATCTTCTTTTTATATATGTGAACGCTGACTCTGTCATTGAATAGTACCAAATCACTTCACCGTCCTAGTTCGTGTTCGTTCCGAATTTCAGCTCTGTGTCCTGGAGACAATCTATATACCGCCCTGTCGGCTGGGGCGTTAGAATGCTCCGACTGCAACTCTGCAGAGGGGTAAGACTCCCCCAATGGAGCCACCTGTTTGCCGTAGGTGGCGACCTGTGATGCTTAAGGATAGAGCCCAGGTGGATGAGCAGTTCATGACATGCAATACTCCACTTTGGCCCTATCTTGGGCTAGACGGGCGGTCGGAGAGGCTCCCTCCGATCAATCGGCAGGTCACGTCAAGCCCTAGCACCTATGTGATTTTCCCAACCTTATTGCCCTTATGGCAAGCCCCAACCCCTTTTTATCATATGGGTGCTAGAAGGCGGTGGCTGAGGGTCTACATGTCCTGGGAATGACGTTAAACTCTATCTGATGGTGAGGTTCCAGTTTTGGAGGTTTGGGGAATGTGGAGCACCCCTTCATCACCATTGCTCCCTGGTCCGCTCTGACCCGGAGTGGTAGTACCTGTTAGGGTCCCATCTATGTGTTAAATAGAAAAATGTATTTATAAAAAAATTGTATTATCCATTAAGAATTGATTTATTTCAAAACTTTATCGGCATTAAATGACCCACTGAGGTTGATATGCCGTAAAACAAAACAAACCAAACCAAACCAAACTAGAATATTAAAAGAAAATATCCATGCTGTTATCATTTAAATTTTAGTTTTTCATTATCTTCATGAATATTAATCAAATCTCTATTATTTTGCTCAAAAACCCAATCCTTGGTGATATTTAATGTGTATATATATTTACTTTGTCGTTAATTGTTTTATCGATGTTTCCTCGGGACAGACATTTACTCACAACTACCCTTTATATATGAATATATTGCTCAAACCACAACTCTGCAACCAGAAGGGAGTTATCTACCATCTACAAATCGGTGGTGGTTCCAGCAGGTGGCAACCTGATTCTGGGTATTCGCAATAATTTGTGTTTTTTTTTATCCCCCGTCATTATGACTTTCTTGCGTTATCCATCGTAGTTCTTCCTCTTGTGGTAATCCTCTGATGACACTCAAGTGAAAAAAAAAAAGAATTCTTGTTACGGATGAATCTGCTTGACATTCTCAAATTGTGTACGCAAAAAACAATAAAATTCATGAGGTATTTAAAGCAAATAACACGGACATGTTTCCACAAAAATGCAACAAAGCATTTTTAGATTATACAAATAAAAATTAAATGTATTTTTACTTATCATGTTTTTAATATTAAAATAATATTTTTATTATTATTATTTATAATATTATTATTTAATATTTAAGTTATACTAAATTAAAGGTATAAATATATATATTTATATTTACAATTTCTATTTATATAGAAATCAAAGATTTATATATAAATGCTATAAGTATTATAGATAATATGATATTATAGATAAGGTTTTTATTGTGACATAATTATAATTTATATTTAAACACATAAGATATATTATCTGATGTGATTAATAATTTATATTGAATATATAATAATAAAATTACAATGAAATTATAAATATTAAAAATATATTTAAAGGTATACTAAATCAGGACACATATTATTATTTAATATTTTTAATATTAAAAAAATATTTTTTACATATCTTAAATATAATACAAGAGAAGCAAAATAATGCAAAAACACGTTAGTTGATATTTGTCTGTATCGCATAAAACAATAATTTGGACTACAGATATAACTTTTGTGCATTTAGCAACCTCTCCGAACGAGCAGGATGCAACAAATGAGTCAAAATCGTAAGCAGAGATTCACAGGTTTGAATTCAGAATTGTCTTTCTCCTAGACTGGTTGTCTAACTAAGGTTAAAAACTCCAGACTACACGACTATTTCCCCATAGCCAGAAGGATTATAGTTGATTTCATAGCTTTCACGGGGATGGTAAGATAATTAGTCATAACCCTTTGAAAACTGTAAACCGCTCACGGCGGCTCTCCCAACATTGCCAAAGCAAAGTACAAAACCCGATGGTTAGTTCATTATAATTGAGCAGAGGGATGTAGATAATAATAGCGGAAAAATAAAATTTGGTATAGCCGTGGGGGAAGTTTGGTAGGCAAAGAGTGGTCTATATGACCTTTAGGCACCCCTTTTGCTTTGCTGATTCATAAGTACATTTCTTCATTCACACCGTCAACATCCGGTTGTTTGTTAACATATTACTTTTACTGTTTTTTATTTAATTATAAAACTAACCCCTAACCCTAACCCCTAACAAACACCTGATGGTAGACTCAAAAACAATCTGCTTGGGCTAGCGCTAGTGGAAAGGGGATAGACTCCCTCGCTGATTGGCTGATGCCGACTTTAGGCCACCTTGAGGACTTTACTTACTACTTACTTATTTCAATAAAAAATTTCACGCCATTTTTAATTTTAAAAATATCTACTATTTTATGGTATCGCAATTGTAAAACATAAATTTAGGTGCTACAAAAAATTAATGGTAATTTATGAGGAAGTGCGTCCCGGTCTCCTGTCTCAGAAATTGCTACCAGGTGACTATTAAGATAACGTCCCCAGCTATGTCGTCTCGGTTGTGTTACTTGAAAGAAAACAACCAACTTAGGGCGTTAAATGTATTTTAGAGGCGGGGCTTCTCTTTTTTGTCATAATTCTTATTTATTTATCGTAATTTGTTTAGAAATTTATTTATAGAAATTTGTCGTAATTCTTGTTTATTTATAGAAATTTGTCGTAATTCTTGTTTAGATATGAAAATGGATATCTATCTATCTATCTATCTATCTATCTACCTCAATTTGTTCATTTTTTACTTTGTTTATCCACCCATCTCCATTTGTTCATATCAAAAAAGAGAAGCCCCCCACCTCTAAAATACATTTAACGCCCTAAGTTGGTTGTTTTATTTCAAGTAACACCACCGAGACGACATAGCTGGTGACGTTATTTTAATAGTCACCGGGTAGCAATTTCTGAGGCAGGAGACCGGGATGCACTTCCTCATAAATTACCAAATTAATTTTCAGCAAGGGACATCATTCGTAGCGTGTGTTGTTTTTGAAGCTGGCACCGTTTTTGACAGCCGGATGCCGGGACGCATTTCTGCGAAGAGCCCAATTTCTTGTTTTTTTTTATTTCTACAAAATTAGTCACATTCCTTTGCTGACAACGAATGGTATTCGCGACACAGTCACTTTGATTGTTTATTTATTTATTTTCGTAAAAGAAAAATTGTTGTATTTATTTTTTGTTCTTTATTTCGGAAGTAATCAGTTTTTTGGCTGTTGGTTATTTCGAACTGTCAGCTTGAGTAGGAATTGATCTACTGATAGCTAATCAATATTGAAATATTAAAACCACTTCCCCACCTACAACATGACATGCATTTTACATTCCGAGGATGATTAGCCTTAACTCTTTGCTTACTTTAAACCGCTCACAGTTACTCTCCCAAAAATGCGAAAGCAAAATACAAATATTGATCGTTCGTTTGATTATAACTGAGCAGAAAGAGTGAAATTACAATCATAATAGGCCTTTATTTGAATTAGCAAGTATATGCGCCCTCCGGGTGTAAGTATTTAAGTTTTAATGTTATAAAATATACTGAATTAGAAAGATTAACAAATTCAAATAAGAACTCTTATAAAAAAGTTTATACTTATTCTAATTATAATGGACTCTCCCGTCGATCGACGTATAAGTGTTCATACAATGAACCTCCACACAATGATTTGTTTATAGTGGTGAAGGCTTGTGTTTGACCATTCACACTTTTTGGCACAGTCGATAGGAAAGAATTGGTGCATCAAGGGTTGCCACAAACCCAATCAACGACCGACCACAGGAATTTTGAATTCAGAGTTATCCCTCTCCTAGACTGGTTACCTACCCTAGGCTGAAGGGCCCAGTCTGCCCTACTATTTAACCCATAGCTGGAGGGAATTTTTGAATTCAGAGTTATCCCTCTCCTAGACTGGTTACCTATCCTAGGCTGAAGGGCCCAGTCTGCCCTACTATTTAACCCATAGCTGGAGGGAATTTTTGAATTCAGAGTTATCCCTCTCCTAGACTGGTTACCTACCCTAGGCTGAAGGGCCCAGTCTCCCTACTATTGAACCCATAGCTGGAGGAATTTTGAATTCAGAGTTATCCCTCTCCTAGACTGGTTACCTACCCTAGGCTGAAGGGCCAGTCCTACTATTTAACCCATAGCTGGAGGGAATTTTGAATTCAGAGTTATCCCTCTCCTAGACGTTACCTACCCAAGCTGAAGGCCAGTCTGTCCTACTATTTAACCCATAGCTTCAGAGAGCTGAAGGGCCCAGACTCATAGCTGGAGGGATTCATACCTTTCCCAAGGGTATTAGCGCTATGTGAAACAGCTTCGTCTAGGAATTGAACTCGAATGAACGAGTCCATTGTGGTCCAGTGGTTAGAGTCGTGGAAAATTCTAATTATATTTTAATTGGTTTCTATATAAAATAACTCATAGGGTTGATTTTTAGTACATTGGAAAATAAAACAATGATATTAGAGATTAATAACACCAAGTAATTATTTATTAAACCCGGTTCTGTTAAAACCAGTATGTAAATTAACCACACCATATATTTTGTAAACTTTCATTTCTTAAAGGTATATATGACACATTGCACGATTTAAAACGTTTAAATTTTTGTTGGTTAGCATCCGTCCGTCTACTGAAGACGATGGCGTAGTGTTCACTTTTTTTTCCATTATGATTCACCTGCAGCTGTGTGAGTGGCTGATCAGACCAATTTTTGAATGGCAATTTCTGGTGCAGTGACTGCAAACAAACAGTGATGTTTACTGGAGTTGCTATTGTCTCTCCTTCCTTTTAGCTCTCTTTTCTGCAGAGGCTATTTTCCTCTGTTTCTCAGTCTGACGAGGAGTCGCTAGGTTGCAAGGTTTTCTGCACAAGTCTCCCATGTATTGGTGTCAATGTGGCAAGTCTTCATGTCCCCCTTGCAGACATCTTTAAAGCGCAGGCGTAAAGAGCAAACGTTCAAATAACATGGCCTGGTTTGAGGCAAATCCAACTCTGATACCGACTATAGGCCACCGCGACGACTTTACTCACATTATTGTAATTAATTTGATTACTAGCAGGACCTGTGGATATACCACAGCATGATAATTAAATTATTACAACATTTTATATATTTATTTCAGAGCTATTACCAAATAGTTCAATATGTGAAAAGTATAATAATCTAGATTTAAGTCTATCACTCTCAGTATTTTTCTTTCTTTCTTTTCATTACGTTCGATTGAAACAATTTTCTATCCTTCCGCTACTGTCTGTCTGTCTGTCTGTCTTTCTTTCTTTCTTTCTTCATAGTATTTTTCACTGTAGCATGTCATTTTCTTCTCTTTTCTTTTTCTTTCTTTCTAATAAAAACGAAATGGCCTATTATTTAGCTGAGGTAACGAACGTCATAAAAAATAAGAATTCGGCGGATAAGCAACCCAGATAATCACGATTTCCATTTTTAGCATTTCCTCTTGGACGATTTGGACGGTTTCTTTTTTAACCAGTGGTGTTTGCAAGATGATAAAGTTCATACAATTAAGGAACACGAGTATTTGATTATAATTTGGTTATAATTTCTTGAATTTTTTTTTAAAAATTTTATTTTTACGAACTTAGGCTTATCCTTTGCGGACTAAGAATGGTATTCACGAAATAGACTGATTGTTTTTATTTATTTTTCAATTTTTTTTTTTTTTTTTTTTTTTTTGTTTTGTAAAAGAACATTTTTTCCTTTATTTCCGAAGTAATCAGTTTTTGACTGTTGGTTATTTTGAACTGTCATCTTGAGTAGGAATTGATCTACTGATAACTAATCGATATTGAAATCTCGTAATCACTCCCCCACCTACAACATGACATGCCTTTTACATTCCTAATTCAAATTCAACATGTTCGGCGTTCTTTTAAAGCCCATTCCACTGATTTCATGCCCAAAATCCCCTGGGGCCACTCGAATGTCAAAACAAGAAGGAAGAGAAGACAAAGACGTTGGTTGAAACATGGAAAAGATTAAGTGTAGAATAAAGTGAAAAGATGAAAATTTAGCTAAGAAGAAGGAGCAAGTGAGGGCAAGGGTAAAGATTGGCAAATCTATATATAAATATAAAGGGAAGTTGTGTGTATGATGTATGGATGGATGTCCGAAGTAAACTACGAAATTAAAACAATTAGCGACAAACAATATATATATATATATATATATATATATATATATATATATATTCATGCTTTTTGTGAAAAAATTATGAAGATTTGATTTATCTTCGAAAATATTAAAAATTAGAATATACATAGAAATAGCATTGAAATTCTAATTTGAAATGTCCAGCATTTGTGAATCTCAAAAGTAAAGAAATCAATACACGAGAACCTTTTTTGCCCCTACCCTCTACCCAGGCGTCGCTGAGTAGCCGCTTCTAGTTCGTCTTTAAAAGAAGATGATATTGGAGATCAAGTTTGTATGTTATTCTTTGAATAAGGTTTTGATTTATATTTGAATAATTTTTTTTTAAATACACATAGAAATAGTATTGAATTCGACTTAAAAATTTTCTAGCATTTGTAAATCTCAAAGTAATGAAATCATTTCACCAGGGTTCCCCACATACCCTGTTACCGCTGGTTTGAATGTTTGTATGTATGTATATATGTCCGAAGGATAAAGGAAAGTACAACAATTAATGACAAAGTATATATATATATATATATATATATATATATATATATATATATATATATATATGATAAGTTTGTAAACAAGGTATGTTTGGAATGGCTTTTTTACCGACAATTTTAAAAATATGTGCTTAATTGGAGTCGTACCTAATTTTGAAAATTAATCAATTAATAATTGAATTAGGCGGGAATGCCTATTTAAATGTAAGGCTAAACAAATCGAGAAAAATCAATCTCTGTATGTACATTTCGGCATATTAGGCCTCATCAGCAGAGCTAAACAAATCTTAAAATCTAAGAAGTCCGTTTGGTGTAGGGGTTATGTTATCGGCCTGTCAGCTTGGCAGTCCGGTTTCAAATCACGCACAGGGCGGCCTTCCTATCTATAGCTCTGCTGATGAGGCCTAATAGGCCGAAATGTACATACAGAGATTGATTTTTCTCGATTTGTTTAGCCATACATTTGAATAGGCATTCCCGCCTAATTTATTATTAATTGATTAATTTTCAAAATTAGGTACGACTCCAATTAAGCACATATTCTCCTAATATATATATATATATATATATATATATATATATATATATATATACATTAGCTATAACCAGTTCATTTGTTTTTTTTTGCAAAAATTATGAAGATTTCATTTATATTCGAAGTTGGGTACTTTGGACGGTCTCGGTTTTAACTATAGGTTAGTGCAAGATGATAATGGTCGTACGTGTCAGAAAATGTACGAAGATTTGATTTATCTTCGAAGATATTACAAAACTAAAATATACATAGAAATAGCATTGAAATTCTACTTTGAAATGTCAAGCATTTGTAAAACTCAAAAGTAAACAAATCAGCACTCCAGGTGACTCCCTCCACTAGACATGCGTCGCTGAGTAGCTGCTTCTAGTTGATATATAAAGGACAGTTGGTGTGTCCGTCTATATGTATGTATGACCGTACGAAAAAAAAAATTAACAACAAAGGAAATACATATACATATTCCCTCTCACCTGATCTTGCTTTTTGAGAAACAATAATGACGATTTGTTTTTTTTATTTGAGAACATAATAAAAAAATAGAATTTGAATAAAAACAGCATGGATCTTTTTTTGCATTTAATATTTGAATAGGTGTGTCTTTTTTTAGAGTATATGAGCACATTTCGTGACGCCCCACAAGTCTGGATCAATGCAAGGTCTTTTGTACAAGGGAATTTAATGGGGCATCCTGCGAGGGTCCAACTCTTGTTTAGTCGGTTTACATTAATTTGATTACTTTATTTAATTAATTTATTTGGGGGGGGGGGCTTTGAAAATATAATTTCAAATTTAGCAAATCGCGTAATTTATATTTTATTTAAAAAATATAGTTAATCATTGAATTAAAATTTCTTATTATATCATTACGTGATGTCATTCCCTCTACTCTGACGAAAAAAAAATTCCCTGACCTCCCAACAGGCCGAATTAAAATAAGATCTTTTTTACGTGGTGATTTGTATGGGTCATCCTGCGAGGATCGAACTCTCTATTCAGTACTAATAGATCTGCAAACGATTATTAAACCATGTTTGTATCTCCTCTACCCGGACTTCACCAGGTAGCCGCTGCTAGTTCTTATATAAAGGCCAGTTAATTTCTATGTATGTATGTATGTATGTATGTTGGAAGAAACTACAAAAATAAAACAATTAATGACAAAGTAACATATATACATATTAAATATCACCGGTTTTAGGTTTTTGGTCAAGACCATTATGAAGATTTGATTTATATTCGAAAATATTTGAAAATTCAAATATACATAGGAATAGCATTGAAATTCTACTGAAAAAAGTCCTGCATTTTTAAATCTCGAAAATAAACAAATACACCATATCCACCCTCTACCCAAGTGATGCTGGGCTGCCGCTTCAAGAATATTATTAAGGTTTAACTAGAAAGGTAAAGACTGGGAAATGAATAGTTAAATAAAAAAGATAAAAATAGGTCGACACTGTGACTAAAAGGTAAGAAGAGAAGATTGGATGGTTGGTTGGTTGGTTTGGTTAACGGGAAAAGATCTTTTTGGTTTGAATTTAGAGTTTTCCTTCATCATGAAGAATTGCCACACCAAGGTTAAAGAGCCAAGTCAGCCCTACTATTTACCCATCCTCAAGGGTATTAGTGTTCTGTGAAATGTAAACATGTTCCTTCTACTCCGATTGATTGCTGGCTGACTGGTTGGCTGGTTGGTTGGTTGGTCACTACTCTAGTTGATATTTGGATGGCTGGTTTTCTCTCCAATTCATAGCCGATTGGTTCTCCATCCAGTTATGGGTAATCTGCAGAAAAGGGGAAAAGGCGAAAAAAAAAAAAGAAATCCTTCAAATAATTATAAAAAGAAAATGAAGAATTGATAAAAGAATAAGAAATAGTAGAGAAGGAGGAAGAAAGAAAAAAAGATGTGGAGGAGATGAAGGAACGAGGAAAAGATAGATAAAGAAAGGCTTTAGAAGAAGAAGAAGAAGAAGAAGAAGAAGAAGAAGAAGAAGAAGAAGAAGAAGAAGAAGAAGAAGAAGAAGAAGAAGAAGAAGAATATCTGGAGGGAAGTAAAAAAGAAGATAAAGAATGTCTGGAAGTGAAGAAGAAGAAGAAGAAGAAGAAAGAAGAAGAAGAAGAAGAAGAAGAAGAAGAAGAAGAAGAAGAAGAAGAAGTGGAGAGAGCGGAAGAAGAAGAAGAAGAAGAAGAAGAAGAAGAAGAAGAGAAGATGGAAGAAGAAGACGTGGATGGAAGAAGAGTGGATGGAAGAAGAAGAAGAAGAACAACAACAACAGCAACAAGAGATGTGGATGAGAGAAGAAGAAGAAGAAGAAGAAGAAGAAGAAGAAGAAGAAGAAGAAGAAGAATGAAGAAGAAGAAGAAGAAGAAGAAGAAGAAGAAGAAGAAGAAGAAGAAGAAGAAGAAGAAGAAGAAGAAGAAGAATGGAAGAAGAAGAAGAAAAAGAAGAAGAAGAAGAAGAAGAAGAAGAAGAGAAGAAGAAGAAGAAGAAGAAGAAGAAGAAGAAAGAAGAAGAAGAAGCCTGGTTATGGATGAAATATAGGGAAAAGCGGATGAAAGCAAAATTCTGATGAAGATTTAAAAAAGATAGTCAAAGTAAAAATATCAAACGTAAATCAGAAATGTTAGATGCGTATAAATCTCCCCCACCCCACCCACATCCACACTCAATAAAAAAAAACACAATAAAACACGCAAGAATTTAAATGAACAAAAAAGTCAACATTAAATGCGAATGACATAACGACCTGTTATTTACTCATAGTTAAATTCACTTAGCAGGGCTTTCAGGAATTTCCCGGGAATGGAATATGGCGATTTTAACATTAGGAAAGAAAAACAAAAGAAAAGAAAAATGGAAAGAATTAAATGAACAAATATTCATCAAATAACTGCATTCCAATGCCAGTCGTTGTCAAAGACATTATTTCAGATTTTTGATTTGTAAAAAGTAAATAATAATAATAATAATAATAATAATAATAATAATAATAATATATCAGCACAAGACAATGCCATAAGAATAAATTATATAAAAGCAAAACTGGATAAGACGCAAAGGAATATCAAGTATAAAATGTATGGAGAAAAAGACGATACGGTCAATCATGTTAAGCGAATGCAACAAACTAGTACAATGAGAATACAAGACTCAGTAGGTGAGCCACTAGAAATTTCCCCGAATAAATGGTATATGCACAAACGTGAATCTGACCAGGAAAATGACACGCATAATTCTCTGGGACTTTGAGATACAGACAGATCACCTCATCCCGCCCATTAATCCATTGTTTCGTACCAACTACCACCACCACTCTTAAGCTACTACTCGTTCTTCTATAAAAACGAGGCACTTGAAAACCTTAACATCGTTTCCCCACCTGATGATGGCTGATAAACCAGCCGAAAGCGATCGAAAAAAACAAGGATTTGGTGGACTATTACAACTTCTCCACCCAAACACGAAAAAGATCGCTAGGAAAATGGAAAGGACCATAAAAAAACTCCTCAGACTTGAATTGTCTGTGGCGTTTAACAGAACACACACACACACATATATATATATATATATATATATATATATATGTGTGTGTGTGTGTGTGTGTGTGTTTATATATATATATATATATATATATATGTGTGTGTGTGTGTGTCTTTCTCTCTCTCTGTGTCTCTGTGTGCGTGTTCTTGTGTGTGCACGCGCGTCCGCGTGTGTATGTATGCGTGTGCTTAAGGAGAAAATGATGGAAAATGCTATAAGACGGACTACTTTTTGGACACACCTAACAAGAAAGTGATTAGCTTTCAAAACGTCTCTCTCAATTATTGGTGGAAGATATTTTTTAATAAGGCATCCACTAAACGGTCCGAACACTTTTGTTATTCCAACCTATCCCTCCACCATTAATTGAAAATGAAGTCGGGGTCCAGATAAATTTTTTGAATCATTCTGATGAATGTTTATTCATAGGCATCAAGATCCAATGCCAAAAAATGAAAAAAGAAAATTCCACTCAAAGGATTGGCCGAATCCGCAGAACGCATCTTCTTCTTCTTCTTCTTCTTCTTCTTCTTCTTCTTCTTCTTCTTCTTCTTCCAAAATTTTCGCATAATTAATCCTAATTAGAATGTATGTATGCGTGTTTTATCTCACAAACACCGAATAAATGGAGTCCATTACACACACACACACACACACACACACACATATATATATATATATATATATATATATATATAATATATATATATATATATATATATAATATACAAGCGTGTTGGTAGATCCTTGCGGAGAAAAAAACCCAACAAATAGTTTGATTGTAAAAATATACTACCAAACATCAACCAGGAAGAAAAAAATTTTTGAAAAAAAGAAAAGACCAAGATATTCGTACCAACAAAAAAAATCTATTGGTATAGTATTTGGCCAAAAGAAAAAACAATTTATATGTATATATATGTATATAAGATATATATATATTCATATAACCGCTAGGAGAAGCTAATTTGTAAAAAGTGCTCGATACCTAAGTAGAGCCAAGTAATAAAGATAATCTACTGAGTCAGACGAACCTACTATTAGTTTCGCATAAAGCTCTTCAGGGCTAAAATCTGACAGTCAGATTTTAGCCCTGAAGAGCTTTATGCGAAACTAATAGTAGGTACGTCTGACTCAGTAGATTACTTTATAATATATATATATATATATATAATATATATATATATATAGGGTGTTCGGGGGAAATTCGACAGTTTAATAATGAAAAAGAAAAAGTGCTTGGTAACTACAGAATTTAATGAATTTTTTTTTTAATCTGCTTAAAAAAATTCTTACTCTGAAAACAAAAAAAAAACTACATATTGGAAGTTAAAACCCATAATTTGACACTTTGATTAAATTTTATTTTTAGACTATTTTAAAACCATTATGTCTATTATCTTCGTGTTTTCGTAATCAAGAAATACCATTAAAAAAAAAATATTTATTAAATTTATTTTCAAAAAATTATCGCTTTTTATTTGAGAATCATTGTCACTTAAAATATTTTAAAATCTTTTTTTCCCCATATTTCATATAACGAATGCATTTTATTTGACTCGGATTTTTATTTCCGAGGATTTTAGGGGTTGGGAGTTTTAAGGGTTCTAAAGAAATTCAACAGGCATGGAAATTACACTACTGTCAACAAGTTTCACTCAAAATAACCACCATTAGCGTCGATCACAGCCTCATTCCTGCTCCAGAGCCTGGAGCAAACTTCCTTAATTTTGTCGATTAACTGAGCTTTTATAGTACTGGCTCGGCGATTGGTGTCTTTCGCAACAGCGCCACATACATAATAATCCATGAGGGTAAGATATGGGGAGTTCGGAGGTCAAACATTGGGACTGGTGTAGTTTTAAAAATTCGCCGACAACCATTTTTTACTTTTCCCAGAGATGTGGTAAGGGAGCGAAACCTGCAGCCATACATATGGTTGATTTCAAGGTCCTGTGAGACACACGCCACTCCTTCATTCATTGTCCGTTCGTGAGTTCGATGATGACTTTTCAGCCCTGCCCACGACGTGTATATCTTAGAACAAATTTTGCACTCATGATGATCGGTGTTGACTGAAAGAGAGAGAGAGAGAGAGAGAGAGAGAGAGAGAGAGAGAGAGAGAGAGGGGGGTGGAGCTCACAGAAGGGATAACGCTATTCTATTTTAATTGAACATAATGAAAGCATGGAAAGAAGGAAAGAAAGAAAGAGTGAGAGAGAAAATTAAATCAAGATTATTATACTTTTTCATATTGAACAAGTTTGAAATAGCACTTAAGTAAACATATTAAATGCTGTAATAATACAATTATCATACTATTGTATATCCACTGGTACTGCTAGTCAAGATTAACATACATTGAACTATTTTGTAATAACTCTTAAGTAATCATATCAAACGTTTTAATAATAAAATTATCATACTATTGTATATCCACTGGTACTGCTAATTAAGATTAACATATATTGAACTATTTTGAAATAACTCTTAAGTAATCATATCAAACATTTTAATAATTAAATTATCATACTGTGGTATATCCATAGGTCCTGCTAGTTATTATTAAACTGGAAGAGAGAATTGAAACCATATAATGGCATGCAGACAATGAATTGTATAAGAACTTCTTTTCGTATATAACAAACAGCTGGTCCTGCTCGGAGGCAAGATGGCATCTATCATTATCGATAATATTTGGTTAATTCCAATACGATGGCACTTGTAAAATAATAGTCATTTTAAAATTAAAGTGTCATCATCATCATTATTAACATTGGCTCATCCCGCCCTGTCAGCTGAGGCGTTAGAATGCACAAATACCACCTTTGCAGAGGAGTAAGACTCCCTCAATAGGGCCACCTGTTAGTCGTAAGCGGCGACCCGTGATACTTAAAGACAGAACAAAGGTGGATGAGCAGTCCACGACTTGTAATACTCCACTTTGTCCCTTTCTTGGGCTAGACGGGCGGTCGGAAAGGCACCCTACTATCAATCGGCTGGTCATGTCAAGTCCTAGCACCTATATGATTGTCCCAACCCTATTGCCCTTATGGCAGCCCCATCTCTTTTTATCATATGGGTGCTAGAAGGCTGTGGCTGAGGGTCTTCATGTCCTGGGAATGACGTTAACCTCTATCTGATGTTGAGGTTCCAGTTCTGGAGGTCTGGGGAATGTCGAGCACCCCTTCATCATCACCATTGATCCCAGGTCCACTCTGACCCGGAGTGGTAGTACCTGTTATGGTCCCATCTATGGGTTGAATAGAAAAACATGAGTTGATAAACAATTGTATTATGCATTAAGAATGAATTTATTTCACAACTTTGTCGGCATTAAATGACCCACTGAGGGTGATATGCCATAAAACAAAAACAAACAAAAGAAACTCTGTTATAGCTATCATCTCATCTTCTACTATCTGCATACCCATGGTTGTATCCAGACATACGTCTCTTCTTTTCTTGCTTGGATACTTAGCTTCTGTTTCTTCTACCCTGCTCTCTTACCTCTCGGCTTGGTCTATTTCTGGCTGGTCTGAACTGCTGGATTTAGCTGGATCTTCTATTATTCTGTATTTGATCTGGAACATCTTATGTTATTATGCGAGAATTTCGCTAATTGAACGTAATACGGTCATTACGATCTGTCCCGCTCAACGCTCTCCCCAAAACTGATTTTCCTCGCTACTTTTTCACACGGTTCGCGTTGGCGAAACGGATGAGTGGGTCAACACCCGGTTACAAATGTATCCATCATCATTATTATTCCTTGCGAGTTTTCACGTCAGTTTGGACTGGTGGTTTTCCACTGAAGTCTAGTGTAGTGTAATTATTGTGGTCTACAATAACCATTACACCACCAGTGCCTCCAATGTCTAGAGGGACCTTAAATTTTTTTTTGTTTCTACCTTCCTTTCAGTTAAAAATAAATAGACAACTGTGTGCTCAATATTTTGTAATAAAAGTAAAGTTGGCAGAGTGGCCTATTGTTGGGTGTCTATCCCCTTTTCACTAACACTAGACCAAGGAGATTGTTTTTGCATAGGGGGAGCACCACACCTACAGTCAGCTCCCTACTTTACCGCACAGATCAGATTCCTTTCCAGGGTGTACAGATATTACACACCTACACTCATCCTAGACACAGATCTTGATCAGAGATATACATATATTTACCAACCCCTCCATACAAGCGGGACATGACACATGGTCGATTTCTTAAGCAAAGTTTAACAGGTTTTAATTTAGTTTTCCTTTTCTAGACTGGTTGCCTAACCTACAATTTACTCATAGCTAGAGAGAGAGAATAGTTGGATGCACACCTTTTCCCAAAGGTATTAGTGCTATGTGAAATGCAAACAGCTTCGTCCAGGATTTGAACTCGTGTCCCAAAATCCATTACACTACGCGTCTGCGAACTGGTTACTAAGTCGTCAAATCAGTAACTATGAAGAAGAAAGAGAAGAAAAAGTAATAAGAAACGGAGGAAGAAGAAAATCGGGCTCTTCGGCCAGGCCTGGTGGGAAGCAGGTGGGATCATTCGCGGTTACCCCTATGGGTTCGATATAGTAGTAAAAAACATGATTTACGACAGAGTAATTTGACCGTACCCCCCTCTCTCTCTCTTTCTCTCTCTCTCTCTCTCTCTCTCTCACTCTCTCTCTCTCTCTCTCTCTCTCTCTCTCTTTGTCTGTCTTTCCTTCTCTCTGGAAATTTTTTAACCCTCCCTCTTTTCTCATTCTTCATCCTCTAAATTCGACAGCAAATAACCCAACAAGGGTTGGACATTTAAACCCAAACTAACGCACGCTGCCCATCTACTCTCTCTCTCTCTCTCTTCTCTCTCTCTCTCTCTCTCTCTCTCTCTCTCTCTCTCTCTCTCTCTTGTCTGTCTTTCCTTCTCTCTGGAAAAGAACCCACGTGTGTCAAAGAAATAAACATCCTCTGTGACTATACCCTGTGTTACTACTACAACATATCGTTCTGGTACATATGTAAGATTCAAAGTTAATATTGAACATACAACTCCGACACAGGTTGAGAGACAAAAACATTTTATATAATACAGTACATGAATAAACAAGATACATAAACAATAGAAGATAGAATAGTGTACATAAGCATAAATACATAAAAGGACTGGAGTGTCCGTACATAGAAATCACTTACTAGGAGGAGGAGGAGGCGAAGCCCCACCGAGAAAGGGGTAGACATTAGTCTAACCCATGTGCTCGTTCCGGAGATCTAGCTAAAAGAGGAAGAGAAATTTAAAGCAGGTGCTTAAATACCAGAGGTCCCCTAGTGGGAACAAACGGCAACACCGCGGGAAGATAACTCTTCCTGGCAAAGGGAAGATAATCCCCACACATATATCGTTCCGGCACATTAGGTCTCAACAAGTCTCCTTAAGTTTCCAGGACTCTCCTAAGTATTCTAGTTGATTTTAACAGTGTTGCAGTTTAGGTATTTTCGATGCTACCTCTGATCTCTAATTACTTCAGTCTCATTTCCAACCCAATGGGGACTGTTCTAAGGGCACCAACAACACTTGATATGACTATCATCCTCACGTTTTACAGCTTTTTCAGCTCTCTGGCAAGGTCCAAGTATTTTTTACTAACCGTTATCTAAATCTATGCTAAGCTTACTATATATAATTAAGAGACTACATATCAGATATATAACAGCATTTACTTAAGTTATACGGGCGGTCGGAGAGGCCTCCTGCGAACAATCGGCTGGTCATATCAAACTCTAACACATATATGATTGCCCTAAGCCTATTTCGCTTATACGCACATAAAAGGAAGCGCGTGATATAATGGTTAAAGTCATGGGAAATGAACTCGTCGCCCCAAGTTCAAATCCTGAACATGGTAATTGCATTTCCCTTAGCACTAAAACCCTTGGGAAAGGTATGAATCATACTCTCCCTCCAGCTATGGATAAATAGTAGGACAGACTGGGCTCTTTAACCTTGGTTAGGCAACCGGTCTAGTAGAGGGAAAACTCTTAATTCAAACCTGTTAAACTCCGCATAAGAAATTGACCTTTGACCTTGCTCGTGCGGGGGGTGGGTAAATATATATCTATATATATATATATATATATTTAGATAATAAATTGAAATGATTTATAATGAATTATTTCAATTTATATATATATCATACATAAATTATTCTGGAGGCGCGTGGTGTAATGGCTAGAGCTGTAGGAAATTGATTATTCTACCCGAGTTCAATTCATGGACGAAGCTGTTTGCATTTCCACATAGGGCTAATACCCTTGGGAAAGGTATGAATCCAATTCTCCGTACAGCTATGGGTAAACAACACGGTAGACTGGGCTCTTTGACCATGGCTAGGTAACCTGTCTAGGAGAAGGAAAACTCTGAATTCAAACCTGTTAAACTCCGCTTAATAAATTGACATTGTGTCGCATCCTGCTCACTCAGAGATGTTAGTAAATACATAAAAAGGATTTTAGTGAAACTTGCAAATAAACGTTTACGTAAGTAAGATAGTAGGTGTTTTTTTTTATATTTGATTGTGGAAAGGAAGAATGCTTGCT
>CM042167.1:36231893-36254393 GCA_023376005.1 Doryteuthis pealeii
CGGGTGCAAGTATTTAAGTTTTAATGTAATAAAATATTGTATTAAATTAGAAAGGCTAATGAAACTAAATAAGAATACAGATAAAAAGATTTGAAACAGTGGGGGTATAATAAAAGATTTGAAACAGAGGAGTATAATAAAAATGGAACAACTGAAACTTACTCTTTCCATCACTCTCGTCTTTCATTGTTATTTTTCTAATTTAAGTATTTAGTTATAAGAGGAAGTAAAGATAAAATGACAGTTATTTATCTTGTTAATGGATTTCATTTAAGATTCATTGAAGAGATTTTTGCTTATATTCATTAAAATAAAACCAAACAGTTAGAAAATCAATAATACTAAGCACATATTTATTAAATTCGATTTTTAATATTAATATGCAAATTAGCCTTCCCGTTCACACTGTAAACCGCTATTTTGTTGTTATATATAAGAATAAATGCATGTTGTGTCGTTGTAGACATGGCTTAACAGTATTAATAATGTAAGGACAATTTTATTAATAATTGAGGTTAAATAAAAATAAAAATCATGGAGAATGTGATGTCAATAACTAAGAAGAATTGTGGACTTGAGTAGGAAATATAGTTTCGGTTACAGACAGAAAAGCCACACAATCTTCCATTATAGATAAGAGTATATAGAAATATCTGAAAATCATACGACTCTGAGCATAATTTATTTTATTAGATTGGACACTCGATAATCATACATATTAGTGCTGGAATAGCTCTTCAGAAAAACCTTCAAAGAGAAAGTGGATACTTCTCCGTAATGGACGTAATGGGGTTGAACGTCCTGGGCTTGGCTGAAAGTCTATCTAGTGAAATAGGAGTTCGGTATTAGGCCTCCAAGTTCAACGGCTATTTAGTCTGTCACTACTCTGGACTACATCATCCCGTTCGGTGATAGGTATGCAACCCCCCTATAGTCCACTCCGGGCCGTTCTTCTAGCGGTCATTTCTTGATCAGACCTCGGGAACCTTCTCGGGCTCCGGGAACCTTCTTTTGCGCTCTATACTTCGCAGAAGCATGTTTCGCTGTCGTAATTCGGTGAGCGCATTCACGGAAAGCTTAAGCACTAACCACCCTGTTAATATCAAATACAGGCGGGGGTATCCTGTTCTCATTCCGGCTAACCATAGCTGGGGTAGAGGCGTTAAAGTCCTCGCTGATTAAATTATTGTTGCTGGTCACTGAAGAATACGGAGGTGCACATCGGTCGAAACGTTATACAGATAAGAATGATCAGATGAGGCAAAGACCGAATAAGCGCAGATAGAAACAGGATGTCTATGTTATTTTATACAGCGGATGAAGGGCTTGTGTAAATATTTAAGTTAATTGCCGTATAAAAGCGAGAAATAATCCTCCGTAACCTATCTAAGTTGGCCATTAGACACTTGTTACCTGTCAGAGGAACTACGACAATGCGTAAACTAACGGCAATGAACCGGTGCACAAAAATTTTATAGACCGCAAACAGATGGTCACGGGGTCGGTTTAGCTCAGTCGGCTAGAACCCATGGTTCCTGGTTCGATAGCTCAGCGTACTGAGTACAGCAAGAGATATTGTGCGGGTAAAGAAATGGGTGCACTGTATGGTCAAGGTGTGGCGCACATTCACCACTCGGATGCAAAAACAATCTGCCTTTGTGTACGCCCCGTCTAAGCCCGGCCCCCCCGCCCCCCTTCGCGCCGCCCCGTTCCCCCCGGCCCTCTGAGTGGGTAATAGACTTCTCTCTCGTCTCTCTCATCTCTTTCTCGTACTGATACCATGACTTTAAGGCTACACCAGAACGCGACCTTTATTTTATAAAATATATCTATCTATCTATCTATCTTATAGATATAATATATATATTATAACTTATATATAGAGTACTATATATATATATATATTGTTAATATAATGCGCCGATTTTCTGTCTGTCGGAAGTCAATATCACTTTGTTTTATTACATATTGCGAATTGGATTGTTTTGATATCGTGGCGAGAATTGGCTGAGATATTTGCCAATATGTCATAGACGCGAGTACTTTACTGCCTATCGTGACGCCATCATTCGACCGGGTATTTTTAACCGTACAACATGGGATATTCCATTTACCATTATACTAAGTGGTTGTGTTTTATCATATGGTTGTTCGTTTAGTTATTATTAGTTTGATTATTATTATTGTCATTATTATATTATTATTATTTCTGCGTATTCTATAATATTTATAGTAATTAGGCAATTATCCATGAAGGTGGTCTATTATTATTAGAGTTATTTGATTGTGATATAGTGCTAACAAGTATTGTTTATCAATATTAAGTATCACATAATAATAATATAGCATATAGTATAATATAGAGTTTATTATTCATCACTAATTAGTACTACTTGTTAGGGTACCAAGAGATTTTCTGGTCAAACAGGGTGCAGTTTTCTTTAGGCTAGTCATATTCTTTTACAGTATGATTAGTGCAATTTATAGGGGTGGGGGGGGTTTAGGGGGGGGGGGGGGTTATAAATAGTATCACAGACAAATTTTGTTAGTGAATAAACAGACCTTAAATACCAGAGGGTAGTGATGTAATAAAGAACGTAGGTCAGACGGACGACTCGCACGCGGCGCTCAATATACCCACAAGTGGAAATGGTCCAAAATCACGAACTTGCTTCACTTTTTTGTATCAATATAAAAAAATAAAAATAACTTTTTTTTTTAGACATGAATCTATTCATGCTGTAAAATATTTATATTTTTTAATTTTCATTTGTGTGTGTGTATACACAACACACACCACAGAAGGGGTGTTCATAAAGTTCTACNTTTCTTCTATACACCTCAATAATATATTGAAGATGTAATTCTTAACCCGTTATGTGCGATACCATAGTGATATTCACCAATCTTTACCTCTGCACTAATCAGGATTAATGTACCATTCACAATATATCTAATATCCTTTAAGCGTATATGATTAAACATCTTTCATAAATTCTCAAGATAGTTGTATATATGAGAGCTGATAAAATATAATTGAGATTCAACTCAAAAAAGTATATTAGTATTAAGATATAGGTAGACGAAGTAAAGTACGGATTTTCGATGCGGATAACATACGCTTACGCTACCATGGTTGAACGATATGCTTTACTTAAAGGTTGCACATTCCTAGATAGAGCCTTATAGGATGAGACTATAGTAGAAGCAGCTCTGAATTTAATTGGTGCCAGTTGGAAATCTGGGAAGTTAGAAGGCGAAGTTACCAAAACACCATTCCTAGAAGATTTAGACGGGAGAAACGCAATACCTTGTAATAGATAGACGTATTCCTAATACGTGCAAGTTTAGCACGTTTCACATACCTATTCATTCTTGAGTTCTATTGATCATGTTCCCGACTCAAAGACTCCAGTCGTGATATGCGCTCTCTACTCTTAGTTTAAGGGATATATTTTCGCACCATTAAAGTAGATAGAAAACGAGAGAGAGAGTGGTGTGAAGTAGTGATTACATTACAAGCCACATGCTAGTTTATATCTCGTATCACTCGGATGTCAGTGCATACAATTCACCACCTAATAAATTGGATATAAGACTCTAAACTTCTAAAGTAACATCTCCACGGTGGGGGACAATATGAGATGACTGCACTTACACTCTAATAAGTAAACACAACAACCATTCCAAAAACTACCATATAGTCAGGCTGACTCTCATTTGATGAAAATTTCGAAAGACTGCACCAACACCACGTCTCCCAGATATATATATTAGTAAACATGTCGTAATCTTGAGCTTGAATGTCTTGCAACACGTCACTATTCTCCCGAGTCGGACAGCTGTTACATCATATATTATCCAGTATCGCTCCCTCTCTCGAACTAAAAAGAGATTTTGACTTATATTGCCAAGAGAAGTGAATGATATTATATATGTATTAGATTAGTCTTGACCATATACTGATCGACTCTCAACTTATGATCTACACGATCTGAGGAAATACATAAGTTCTGATGCGCACATTAACCTATATGTATGTGTCTTGATGCTATCTATCCATATTAATCTCTCTATCTAATATAGTCAAGAGACGGTCTGTTTCTCAAGAAGTATGGACATATACATGACGCAGAACTGGTAAGATCGGTTAACAGGAAAATCATCAGGCAGCAAGTTCAAGTTCAGGAAGTACAAAATACTGGACAAAGGTTGTTTTCATTTCAAATAGCGCTAGTTATTTGGAATTGTTTGTAATATAAGGTGTGTGCATTCAAATTCCCACCCTGAATTATAGGGACTATCCTAAATCCTCTGGTTTATTCCTCCGGTTCCAATCACTAGCCATACTGCAATGGCTAATACCACACTTTAAACCCCCACACTGGCGGATAATTTAATTGCATTCATTGAGGAGGGACTTACAATACTCAGGATTACCAATACCCAGGACTCTTTATCAGGGATCCAATTCCACTGGACAAGCGCTCTGGCTTAAGGCCTACAGGATGGACCAAAAGATTGTAACATGGTAGCAGAGCGTAGTTCCGATCGACGGACCTCTGCTACCATATTACAATCTTTTGGTATGAATCCATATATTCTACCTCCAACTCTGAATTGAAAGATGTTAACTACGCTTAAGGAATTGAATTGTGTCATATCCTGCTTGTGCAGAGGAGTTGGTAAATACGCATAATTTATTCCTTGAAATATTGTGGTTGAAGGAAGTATAAATCGATAGATATATACATGCATATACATGCGTACAGAGCTGTCGATCTCGTTTGATAGATAGGCTGGGAGGAATAGTGCTATTACTAATGTTTAGAAAGATAGGGAAAATAGAATGGGATAAATATATGCAGATATCAACAGACATTCATTGAGAGATAAATACAAACAAGGATAAATGTAATATACATATATATATATATATATATATATATATATATATACACTCACACACACACACACACATATATATTATATATTATATATATATTGTATATGTATATCCATATATATATGTGTGTGTGTGTGTTGTATAATATTTTACTGGTACTCCACCTTGCCAGTCGAACACTTTTAACATTATCGTGGGAGACTACGCTCAAACTGAAGCTTATGGTTCTTCTTCTTCTTCTTCTTCTTCTTCTTCTTCTTCTTCTTCTTCTCACTTCCATTCCCTTCTTCTTCTTCTCTTCTTCTTCTTCTTCTTCTTCTCTTTCTCTTCTTCTTCTTCTTCTCTTCTTCCCTCTCCTTTCTTCTTCTTCTCTTCTCTCTTCTTCACTTCTCCCCTTCTTTCTTCTTTCTTCTTCTTCTTCTTCTTCTTCTTCTTCACTTCTTCCTTCTCTTCTTCTCTTCTTCTTCTTCTTCTTCTTCTTCTTCTTCTTCACTTCCATTCCTTCTTCCTTCTTCTTCTTCTTCTTCTTCACTTCCATTCCTTCTTCTTCTTCTTCTTCTTCTTTCTTCACTTCCATTCTTCCTTCTTCTTCTTCTTCTTCTTCTTCTTCTTCTTCACTTCCATTCCCTTCTCCTTCTTCTCTTCTTCTTCTTCTTCTTCACTTCCACTCCCTTCTTCTTCTTCTTCTTCTTCTTCTTCTTCTTTCACTTCCACTCCCTTCTTCTTCTTCTTCTTCTTCTTCTTCTTCTTCTTCTTCTTCTTCTTCTTCTTTCTTCACTTCCATTCCCTTCTCCTTCTTTCTTCTTCTTCTTCTTCTTCTTCTCTCTTTCTTCTTCTTCTTCACTTCCATTCCCTTCTCCTTCTTCTTTCTTCTTCTTCTTCTTCTTCTTCTTCTTCTTCTCTTCACTTACATCCCCTTCTTCTTCTTCTTCTTCTTCTTCTTCTTCTTCTTCTTCACTTCCATTCCCTTCTCCTTCTTCTTCTTCTTCTTCTTCTTCTTCTTCTTCTTCTTCTTCTTCTTCTTCACTTCTTCCCTTCTTCTTCTTCTTTTTTCTTCTTCTTCTTCTTCTTCTTCTTCTCTTCTTCTTCACTTCCATTTCTTCTTCTTCTCTTCTTCTTCTTCTTCTTCCATTCCCTTCTTCTTCTTCTTCTTCTTCTTTCTCTTCTTCTTCTTCTTCACTTCCATTCCCTTCTCCTTCTTCTTCTTCTTCTCTTCTTCTTCTTCACTTCCACTTTCTTTCTTCTTCTCTTCTTCTTCTTCTTCACTTCACTCCCTTCTTCTTCTTCTTCTTCTTCTTCTTCTTCTTCTTCTTCTTCTTCTTCTTCTTCTTCTTCTTCTTCTTCTTCTTCTTCTTCTTCTTCTTCTTCTTCTTCTTCATTTAGGGCAACACGCATATCCAAACACATAGAGAACAACCGCACTATTATCTCTCCCATTCTCTCTCCCATTCTCTCTCTCTCTCTCCCATTCTCTCTCTTTCTCTCTCTCCCCCTTTTCCCTCTCTCTCTCTCCCATTCTCTCTCTCTCTCCCCTGTCTCTCTCGCATTCTCTCTCCCTCTCTCTCGCATTCTCTCTCCCTCTCTCTCTCCCATTCTTTCTCACTCTCTCTCCTTCCCATTCTCTTTCCCTCTCCCTTCTCCCTCTCTCTCCCATTCTCTCTCTCTCCGCCTCTCTCTCCCTCTTTCTCTCCCACTCTCTCTCTCACTCTTTCTGTTCTCTCTCTCACTCTCTTTCCCACTCCCTCTCTCTCCCATTCTCTTCTCTCACTCTCTTTTACTCTCTTCTTACTCTCTCACTCTCTCTCCCCCTCCCTCTCTCTCCCATTCTCTCTCCCCCTCTCTCTCTCTCCCTCCCTCTCCCATTCTCTCTTCTCCTCTCTCTCCCTCTCTCTTCCATTCTCTCTCCCTCTCTCTCTCTCCCATTCTCTCTCTCTTCTCTCTCTCTTCTCTGAGAGTCATTCTTACCCAATAAAACGACAGAAAAATCCACTCAAAATACAAACCACAAAGCACGACCGTGACAATTCACCCGATGGAAACGCAAAACACAATCGGCCAACATGCAATTTCCATATTTGGCGGTTTTGCTCGATTTGAATGCCTCGGAGAATAGCGAGGGAAAAATCGTCTACTTACAGCCAGTTTTTATCGGTTGCGAGTACGCATGCGTGGTGGCTTGCGCGCATTTACTTGCGGGCATGTTCTTTAGTGACAGAGACGATACAATCGGTAAAAAGCCAGAGGACGAGAGAGACAGAGAGAGAGTGGGTGCGAGAGAAAGCGAGAAAGAGTGAGAGAGAAAGTGTGTGTGTGTGTGTGTGTATGTGAGAGAGAAAGAGAGAGAATGAGAGAGAGAGAGATAATGAGAAAGTGAGAATGGGAGAGAGAGAACGAGAGAGAGTGAGACAGAGAGCGTGTGTGAGAGAGAGTGAGAGAGAGAAAGAAAGAGAGAGAGACCAACGCCATATTTTCTTTTGCGAAATCAAATATCAAGACGGCGAGTGGTCAAGCAAAGCAACTTGGACCTTCGTGTTCGGCTCAAATACGGATGGTCAATACCATGGGTCAAAAAATATGTTGGCTGGATTTAAAGGCGTCTCAACCCTTGGGTGGTAGCATAAATATAAGTTTAAAAAATGTTTTTTTAGAAAATAGAATTTGAAGAAAAATTTGAATACCCATCAAGAATGAATAAAACAAATCATCTTTGGCATAAAATGATAGGACCATTTGACCTTTAGACACCCCTTTTGCGATCTCGTTTCGTGGGAACATTTTTACCATTTATACCGTCAAAAACCAGTTAATTGTTAACAGACGATTTTTAGAGTTTTTTTTTAATTATAAAACTAACCCCTAACCCTAACCCCTAACTTTAAACCCTAACAAACAACCGGATTTTGTCGGTATAAATGAGAAAAGGGTCCCCACGAAACGAGATTGCGGAAGGGGTACCTAAAGGTCATATGGTCCAAAAAATCCAACAAGTGTTTACATCTCATTTTACTGGTTGAGTTTTACGGCATCTCAACTGTTGGCTGGTAGTACCTATTAGGGTCCCTTTGGTCTAAATTGAAAAATTAAGTTTAAAGAATATTTTTTTTTTAAATTAGTTTTGATGAAAAATGTTAATATCTATCTTGAATAAATAAAACAAAACGTGTTTGGCTTTAAAAAAACAAAAGACAACAAGGGTTGACATTTTATTTTTAATCAGTGGCGTTGCCAGGGTTTTGAGCGCCCAGGGCAATTTCAACAATTGCGCCCTTCCTAACCCATCAATTTGCCATGAATTATAGTTTCCCAGTTTCATGCGTATTTTTCACAAACCTAATTACACATGCAATTAATGTATCCATCTATTTATTTATTTATTTATTTATAAAATTCACGTGACACGGACACGTGACAAAATGATGACTTCGTGAAAAAGATTATCTGCGCTAAAATTACCAGAAGAAGAAATGAACAGGATCTTTATAGCCAGTATTCAATTCTAGAGTAGCCTTCCCCTCTATAATAATGTAATATATATATATATATATATATATATATATATATATATATATATATATATATATATATATATCAAGGAAAATGAAAAAACACAGGTTTAAATGGGTTAAGTGGTGAGTTTATTGGCCGACGCTGCAGTGTTTCGATCTATTAATTAGATCATCCCTTCTCTTAATATAAAACATGAACATTTCTCTCTTCTCTTAATATAAAACATGAAAGTTTCTTTTCATGACATCTCTCCTTTACCTCTTACCAATATACACACACACCTCTCCCCTACCACTTACCAATACACACACACACACACACACACACACACACACACACAACCTTGAGTTTCACTTCCGCTGTCGTTTATCGCAACAGAAAAAAATTTATGCACACACACACACAACCATATACCTAAAAAAATGCACAATGTTTCCTTTCTGTACACACACTTACAGCGCCACATACTCACGCCATAAAATAGAATATTTGATGTCATATTTCAAAACCGTCTCCTTTTTTCAAACTTCAAAAATTTTTTAAACAGACTGAATGACGGATTACCACTCGCTTTTCTCATTATTCTGTGATAAATAATTTCTTATCTTATGCCCTGAAGATGATCTAATTAATAGATCGAAACACTGCAGCGTCAGCCAATAAACTCACCACTTAACCCATTTAAACCTGTGTTTTTTCATTTTCCTTGATTTATTACATACCGTCGGATTCACTTCCTTTCTTCACACACACACACACACACACACACACACATATATATATATATATATGTGTGTGTGTGTGTGTGTGTGTGTGTGGTTAGAGTCGTGGAAAATGGACTAGTCGATTCGAGTTCAATTCCTGGACGAAGCTGTTGGCATTTCACATAACGCTAATACCCTTAGGAAAGGTATGAATCCATATATTCTCCCTCCAGCTATGGGTTAAATAGTAGAGCAGACTGGGTCCTTCCGCCTTGTGTAGGTAACCAGTCTAGGAGAGGGATAATTCTGAATTCAACATTCCTGAGGTCGGTGGTTGATTGGGTTTGTGGCAACCCTTGATGCACCAATTCTTTCCTATCGACTGTGCCAAAAAGTGTGGATGGTCCAGCACAAGCCTTCACCACTATAAACAAATCACTGTGTGGGTGTTCATTATGTCTATGAACCCTCAAACGTCGAAAATCGACGGGCCGTGTTAGCTCAGTCGGTAGAGCGTTCGGCTAGAAACCACAAGGTTCCTAGTTCGATACCGGTCCCCGCCAACTCAGCGTATGAGTAGCACAGGGATTTGTGCGGTAAAGTAAGGAGCTGATGGTAGGTGTGGCGCTCAACCTCAGATGCTAAATACGATCTCCTTGGTCTAGCGCTATTGAAAAGGAGATAGACTCCCTCGCTGACTGGCTGATACCGACTTTAGGCCGCCCCGTCGACTTTACTTTACTTTACTTTACTTTTATATATATATATATATATATATATATATATATATATATAATAAATGAATAAAATCCCCCTGTTGTGGTTTTATATTAACAATTTTACGCCTAGGGCGATCACACATCTGGCGCCATCCACGCTATGCCTCTGTGTATAACACGCACTCACACCTTGGAATTTGTAGCATTTAAATTTAACCTAAATTAACATTTGCTCAATTTTTAAAAATTGTTTCTTACTCATTAGAATAAAAAGAAAGTAAATAGTTTAAGAATTGAAACCATAAGCGTTTTGATTCGTGCTACAAGATCTTCTTTTTATATATGTGAACGCTGACTCTGTCATTGAATAGTACCAAATCACTTCACCGTTCTAGTTCGTGTTTGTTCCGAATTTCAGCTCTGTGTCCTGGAGTCAATCTATATAATACTAGCAGTGGTTACCCGGCGTCGCCAGGGTAGAGGGAGATTTTTTAAAGTTAGTCCCGCAGATCCATTATTACTGAATCGTGAGTTGAATCCTCGTGGGATGCCCCCTTTAAATCCCTATGTAAAAAGAATAGACCTTGCATTGATCAAGCTACTCTGAAAAGAAATGTTAATGTCTACTAACTAAAATATTGAATGAAAAAAAATCCATGCTGTTATCATTTAAATTTTAGTTTTTAATTATCTTCATGAATATTAATCAAATCTCTATTATTTTTGCTCAAAAACCCAATCCTTGGTGATATTTAATGTGTATATATATTTACTTTGTCGTTAATTGTTTTATTTTCGATGTTTCCTCGGATCATACATTTACACACAACTGCCCTTTATATATGTATATATTGCTCAAACCACAACTCTGCAACCAGAAGAATTTCATCTACTCGGTGGTGGTTCGAGCATGTGGCTACCTGATTCTGGGTATTCACAATAATTTGTTGTGTTTTTTTTATCCCCCGTCATTATGACTTTCTTGCGTTATCCATCGTAGTTCTTCCTCTTGTGGTAATCCTCTGATGACACTCAAGTGAAAAAAAAAGAAAGAATTCTTGTTACGGATGAATCTGCTTGACATTCTCAAATTTTGTACGCACAAAACAATAAAATCCATACGGTATTTAAAGCAAATAACACGGACATGTTTCCACAAAAATGCACCAATGCATTTTTAGATTATACAAATAAAAATTAAATGTATTTTTACTTATCATGTTTTTAATATTAAAATAATATTTTTATTATTATTACTAGCAAATATATGCACCCTCCGGGTGCAAGTATTTAAGTTTTGATATAATAAAATATCATATTAAATTAGAAAGGCTAATGAAACTGACTAAGAATGCAGATAAAAAGATCTGCAACAGAGGGGGTATAATCGAAAAATAGAACAACTTTGAAACTAACTATTCCATCATTTTCCATTACTCCCCTCTTTCATTGGTAAATTTTCCTAATTTAACTATTTAGTTAAAATAGGAAGTAAAGGATAATATTACAGTTATTTCTTCTTGTAAATAAATTTCTTTTAAGATTTATCCACGAGATTTTTGTTTATATTTCTTAAGATAAAACCAAACAATTAGAAATCAATAATACCAAGCACATATTTATTAAAATCAAATTTTAAATATGAATATGCAAATTAGCCTTCTCGTTCAAACTGTAAACCGCTATTTTGTTGTATATATAAATACAATTGCATGTTATTTGTACGTAGATATGGTCAACAGTATTAATAATGTTAAACAATTTTTATTAATAACTGAAGGTTTAAAAGAATGAAATCATGGAGAATTTGACGTAAATAATTAAGGGAATTGTGACTTGAGTAGTAATATAGTTTCGGTTACAGACAGAAAAACACACAATCTCCATTATAATAAGATTTATAATATTATTATTTAATATTTAAGGTATACTAAATTAAAGGTATAAATATATATATTTATATTTACAATTTCTATTTATATAGAAATCAAAGATTTATATATAAATGCTATAAGTATTATAGATAATATAATATTATAGATAAGGTTTTTAATTGTGACATAATTATAATTTATATTTAAACACATAAGATATATTATCTGATGTGATTAATAATTTATATTGAATATATAATAATAAAATTACAATGAAATTATAAATATTAAAAATATATTTAAAGGTATACTAAATCAGGACACATATTATTATTTAATATTTTTAATATTAAAAAAATATTTTTTACATATCTTAAATATAATACAAGAGAAGCAAAATAATGCAAAAACACATGTTAGTTGATATTTGACTGTATGGCAAAAAACAATAGTTTGGACTACATATATAACTTTTGTGCATTTAGCAACCTCTCCGAACGAGCAGGATGCAACAAATGAGTCAAAATCGTAAGCAGAGATTCACAGGTTTGAATTCAGAATTGTCTTTCTCCTAGACTGGTTGTCTAACTAAGGTTAAAGACTCTAGACTACCCGACTATTTCCCCATAGCCAGAAGGATTATAGTTGATTTCATAGCTTCCACGGGGATGGTAAGATATGAAGTCATAACCCTTTGAAAACTTTAAACCGCTCACGGCGGCTCTCCCAACATTGCCAAAGCAAAGTACAAAACCCGATGGTTAGTTCATTATAATTGATAATATATTAATAATAGCGGAAAAAATAAAATTTGGTACAGCCGTGGGGGAAGTTTGGTAGGCAAAGAGTGGTCTATATGACCTTTAGGCACCCCTTTTGCTTTGCTGATTCATAAGTACATTTTTTTCATTCACACCGTCAACATCCGGTTGTTTGTTAACAGATTATTTTTAGTGTTTTTTATTTAATTATAAAACTAACCCCTAACCCTAACCCCTAACAAACACCTGATGGTAGACTCAAAAACAATCTGCTTGGTCTAGCGCTAGTGGAAAGGGGATAGACTCCCTCGCTGATTGGCTGATGCCGACTTTAGGCCACCTTGAGGATTTTACTTACTACTTACTTATTTCAATAAAAAATTTCACGCCATTTTTAATTTTAAAAAGATCTACTATTTTATGGTATCGCAATTGTAAAACATAAATTTAGGTGCTACAAAAAATTAATGGTAATTTATGAGGAAGTGCGTCCCGGTCTCCTGCCTCAGAAATTGCTACCAGGTGACTATTAAAATAACGTCCCCAGCTATGTTGTCTCGGTTGTGTTACTTGAAAGAAAACAACCAACTTAGGGCGTTAAATGTATTTTAGAGGCGGGGCTTCTCTTTTTTGTCGTAATTCTTATTTATTTATGGTAATTCGTTTAGAAATTTATTTATAGAAATTTGTCGTAATTCTTGTTTAGATATGAAGATGGATATACATCTATCTATCTATCTATCTACCTCAATTTGTTCATTTTTTATTTTGTTTATATATATCTATCCACCCATCTCCATTTGTTCATATAAAAAAAGAGAAGCCCCCCCCCTCTAAAATACATTTAACGCCCTAAGTTGTTTTTTTTTATTTCAAATAACACCGCCGAGACGACATAGCTGGGGACGTTATTTTAATAGTCACCGGGTAGCAATTTCTGAGGCAGGAGACCGGGATGCACTTCCTCATAAATTACCAAATTAATTTTCAGCAAGGGACATCATTCGTAGCGTGTGTTGTTTTTGAAGCTGGCACCGTTTTTGACAGCAGAATGTCGGGACGCATTTATGCGAAGAGCCCAATTTATTCTTTTTTTTTATTTCTACAAAATTAGTCACATTCCTTTGCTGACAACGAATGGTATTCGCGACACAGTCTCTTTGATTGTTTATTTATTTATTTATTTTCGTAAAAGAAAAATTGTAGTATTTATTTTTTGTTCTTTATTTCGGAAGTAATCAGTTTTTTGGCTGTTGGTTATTTCGAACTGTCAGCTTGAGTAGGAATTGATCTACTGATAGCTAATCAATATTGAAATATTAAAACCACTTCCCCACCTACAGCATGACATGCATTTTACATTCCGAGGATGATTAGCCTTAACTCTTTGCTTACTTTAAACCGCTCACAGTTACTCTCCGAAAAATGCGAAAGCAAAATACAAATATTGATCGTTCGTTTGATTATAACTGAGCAGAAAGAGTGAAATTACAATCATAATAGGTCTTTATTTGAATTAGCAAGTATATGCGCCCTCCGGGTGTAAGTATTTAAGTTTTAATGTTATAAAATATACTGAATTAGAAAGACTAACAAATTCAAATAAGAACTCTTATAAAAAGATTATTCTAATTATAATGGACTCTCCCGTCGATCGACGTATGAGTGTTCATACAATGAACATCCACACAATGATTTGTTTATAGTGGTGAAGGCTTATGTTGGACCATCCACACTTTTTGGCACAGTCGATAGGAAAGAATTGATGCATCAAGGGTTGCCACAAACCCAATCAACGACCGACCTCAGGAATTTTGAATTCAGAGTTATCCCTCTCCTAGACTGGTTACCTACCCTAGGCGGAAGGGCCCAGTCTGCCCTACTATTTAACCCATAGCTGGAGGGAATTTTGAATTCAGAGTTATCCCTCTCCAAGACTGGTTACCTACCCAAGGCTGAAGGGCCCAGTCTGCCCTACTATTTAACCCATAGCTGGAGGGAATTTTTGAATTCAGAGTTATCCCTCTCCTAGACTGGTTACCTACCCTAGGCTGAAGGGCCCAGTCTGCCCTACTATTTAACCAATAGCTGGAGGGAATTTTGAATTCAGAGTTATCCCTCTCCTAGACTGGTTACCTACCCTAGACTGAAGGCCCAGTCTGCCCTACTATTTAACCCATAGCTGGAGGGAATTTTGAATTCAGAGTTATCCCTCTCCTAGACTGGTTACCTACCCAAGGCTGAAGGGCCCAGACTGTCCTACTATTTAACCCATAGCTGGAGGGAGAATATATGGATTCATACCTTTCCAAAAGCTTCGTTTAGGAATTGAACTCGAATGAACGAGTCCATTGTGGTCCAGTGGTTAGAGTCGTGGAAAATTCTAATTATATTTTAATTGATTTCTATATAAAATAACTCATATGATTGATTTTTAATACATTGGAATATGAAACAATGATATTAGAGATTAATAACACCTAGTAATTATTTATTAAACCCGGTTTTGTTAAAACCAGTATGCAAATTAACCACACCATATATTTTGTAAACCTTCATTTCTTAATGGTATATATGACACATTGCACGATTTAAAACGTTTAAATTGTTGTTGGTTAGCATCCGTCCGTCTACTGAAGACGATGGCGTAGTGTTCACTTTTTTTTTCATTATGATTCACCTGCAGCTGGGTGAGTGGCTGATCAGACCAATATTTGAATGGCAGTTTCTGGTGCAGTGACTGCAAACAAACAGTGATGCTTGCTGGAGATGCTTTTGTCTCTCCTTCCTTTTGGCTCTCTTTTCTGCAGCGGCTATTTTCCTCTGTTTCTCAGTCTGTCGAGGAGTCGCTAGGTTGCACGGTTTTCTGCACAAGTCTCCCATGTGTTGGTGTCAATGTGGCAAGTCTTCATGTCCCCCTTGCAGACATCTTTAAAGCGCAGGCGTAAAGAGCAAACGTTCAAATAACATGGCCTGGTTTGAGGCAAATCCAACTCTGATACCGACTATAGGCCACCGCGACGACTTTACACACATTATTGTAATTAATTTGATTACTAGCAGGACCTCTGGATATACCACAGCATGATAATTAAATTATTACAACATTTTATATATTTACTTCAGAGCTATTACAAAATAGTTCAATATGTGAAAAGTATAATAATCTAGATTTAAGTCTATCACTCTCAGTATTTTTCTTTCTTTCTTTTCATTACGTTCGATTGAAACAATTTTCTATCCTTCCGCTACTGTCTGTCTGTCTGTCTTTCTTTCTTTCTTTCTTTCTTCATAGTATTTTTCACTGTAGCATGTCATTTTCTTCTCTTTCTTTTTCTTTCTTTCTAATAAAAACGAAATGGCCTATTATTTAGCTGAGGTAACGAACGTCATAAAAAATAAGAATTCGGCGGATAAGCAACCCCAGATAATCACGATTTCCATTTTAGCATTTCCTCTTGGACGATTTGGACGGTTTCTTTTTTAACCAGTGGGTGTTGCAAGATGATAAAATTCATACAATTAAGGAACACGAGTATTTGATTATAATTTGGTTATAATTTCTTGAATTTTTTTTATTTTATTTTTACGAACTTAGGCTTATTCCTTTGCGGACTAAGAATGGTATTCACGAAATAGACTGTTTGATTGTTTTTAGTTTATTTTTCAATTTTTTTTTTTTTTTGTTGTTTTTTTTTTTTGTTTTGTAAAAGAACATTTTTTTCCCTTTATTTCCGAAGTAATCAGTTTTTGACTGTTGGTTATTTTGAACTGTCATCTTGAGTAGGAATTGATCTACTGATAACTAATCGATATTGAAATCTCGTAATCACTCCCCCACCTACAACATGACATGCCTTTTACATTCCTAATTCAAATTCAACATGTTCGGCGTTCTTTTAAAGCCCATTCCACTGATTTCATGCCCAAATCCCCTGGGGCCACTCGAATGTCAAAACAAGAAGGAAGAGAAGACAAAGACGTTGGTTGAAACATGGAAAAGATTAAGTGTAGAATAAAGTGAAAAGATGAAAAATTTAGCTAAGAAGAAGGAGCAAGTGAGGGCAAGGTTAAAGATTGGCAAATCTATATATAAATATATAAAGGGAAGTTGTGTGTATGTATGGATGGATGTCCGAAGTAAACTACGAAATTAAAACAATTAACGACAAATATATATATATATATATATATATATATATATATATATATATATATATATTATATATCATGCTTTTTGTGAAAAAATTATGAAGATTTGATTTATCTTCGAAAATATAAAAAATTAGAATATACATAGAAATAGCATTGAAATTCTACTTTGAAATGGCCAGTATTTGTGAATCTCGAAAGTAAAGAAATCAATACACTATAACTTTTTTGCCCCTACCCTCTACCCAGACGTCGCTGAGTAGCCGCTTCTAGTTCGTCTTTAAAAGAAGATGATATTGGACATCACGTTTGGATGTTATTCTTGGAATAAGGTTTGGATTTATATTTTTTAAATATACATAGAAATAGCATTGAATTCGACTTAAAAATGTCCAACATTTGTAAATCTCAAAAGTAATGAAATCATTACACCAGGGTTCCCCACATACCCTGTTACCGCTGGTTTGAATGTATGTATGTATGTATGTATGTATGTATATATGTCTGGACGAAAAAGGAAAGTACAACAATTAATGACAAAGTAAATATATATATATATATATATATATATATATCATCATCATCATGTCGCGCAGTTTGCACGGATATCCATGATGATCTCTCGCCAGCCTTCCCTATCATTCATTGACTCCGGCAGCTCCTCTGCGCAGCAGCCAGTATCCCTGCATAGTTGGTCAATGTAGGTCCTGGCTGGGCGGCCCACATTAGCGCGCCCATGCGCTGGCTTCCACAGTAGTACGTCGCTTACGATCTCGTCCTTGTTTCTCCAGCAGTGACCTGCATGTCTAGACCGTCTCACTCGTATGGTTTGTGAGATGGGGGGCAGGTGGCCATATAGTTGCTCTTTTGTGGGGTGCTGCTTCCACGACCTATCCAGGACCGTCCGTAGCATTCTCGTACAGCTCCCATCTAGCTTATTCTCAAGACGCTTCGTTAGGGTCCAAGTGGTACAGCCATACAGAAGTACCGACACAACCACAGCCTGGAAGAATCGCCTCTTTAGCTTGTTGGGGAGATCGGATTTCCATATGACTGATAGTTTGTTGGTGGCCAACCATGCCTTTCCTATTCGAGTGTTAACATCGCTTTCTGTGGATGAGATATTACTCCCTAGGTATGTGAATTTTTCTACTGACTTAAGAGGCTTGCCGTCAAGTGTGGAGATATCCCCTTGCTTTTTGAAGCTCATGATATATATATATATATATATATATATATATATATATATATATATAATATATATATATATATATACATTAGCTATAACCAGTTCATGTTTTTTTTTTCAAAAATTATGAAGATTTCATTTATATTCGAAGTTGGGCGCTTTAGACGGTCTCAGTTTTAACTATAGGTTAGTGCAAGATGATAACGATCGTACGTGTCAGAAAATGTACAAAGATTTGATTTATCTTCGAAGATATTAAAAAACTAAAATATACATAGAAATAGCATTGAAATTCTACTTTGAAATGTCCAGCATTTGTAAAACTCAAAAGTAAACAAATCAGCACTCCAGGTGCCCCCTCAGACATGCGTTGCTGGGTAGCTGCTTCTAGTTCATATATAAAGGGCAGTTGGTGTGTACGTCTGTATATATGTATGTCCGTACGAAAAAAACAATTAACAAGTAAGTAAATACATATACATATTCCCTATCACCTGATCTTGCTTTTTGAGAAACAATAATGACGATTTGTTTTTTTTATTTGAGAACATAATAAAAAAATAGAATTTGAATAAAAACAGCATGGATCCTTTTTTGCATTTAATAGTTGAATAGGGGTGTCTTTTTTTAGAGTATCTAAGCACATTTCATGAGGTCCCACAAGTCTGGATCAATGCAAGGTCTTTTGTACAAGGGAATTTAAGGGGGCATCCTGCGAGGATCCAACTCTTGTTTAGTCGGTTTACATTAATTTGATTACTTAATTTTATTTATTTATTTATTTATTTTTGGGGGGAGGGGGTTTTGAAATATTAATTTGAAATTTAGCAAATCGCGTAATTTATATTTTATTTAAAAAATATAGTTAATCATTGAATTAAAATTTCTTATTATATCATTACGTGATGTCATTCCCTCTACTCTGACGAAAAAAAAATTCCCTGACCTCCCAACAGGCCGGATTAAAATAAGATCTTTTTGACGTGGTGATTTGTATGGGTCATCCTGCGATGATCGAACTCTCTATTCAGTAGTAATAGATCTGTAAACAATTATTAAACCATGTTTGTATCTCCTCTACCCGAGCGTTGCCGGGTAGCCGCTGCTAGTTCTTATATAAAGGCCAGTTAGTTTCTATGTATGTATGTATGTATGTCCGGAAAAAAACTACAAAAATAAAATAATTAATGACAAAGTAACATATATACATATTAAATATCACTGGTTTTAGGTTTTTGGTCAAGAAAATTATGAAGATTTGATTTATATTCGAAAATATTTGAAAATTCAAATATACATACGAATAGCATTGAAATTCTACTGAAAAAAGTCCTGCATTTTTAAATCTCAAAAGTAAACAAATACACCATATCCACCCTCTACCCAAGTGATGCTGGGCAGCCGCTTCAAGAATATTATTAAGGTTTAACTAGAAAGGTAAAGACTGGGAAATGAATAGTTAAATAAAAAAGATAAAAATAGGTCGACACTGTGAATAAAAGGTAAGAAGAGAAGATTGGATGGTTGGTTGGTTGGTTGGTTGGTTTAACTCAAAGTAGTTTTTGATTAACGGGAAAAGATCTTTTTGGTTTGAATTTAGAGTTTTCCTTCATCATGAAGAATTGCCACACCAATGTTAAAGAGCCAAGTCAGCCCTACTATTTACCCATCCTCAAGGGTATTAGTGTTCTGTGAAATGTAAACATGTTGCTTGTTACTCTGATTGATGGCTGGCTGACTGGTTGGTTGGTTGGTTGGTTGGTTGGTTACTACTCCAGTTGATATTTGGATGGCTGGTTTTTTCTCCAATTCATAGCCGATTGGTTCTCCCTCCAGTTATGGGTAATCTGCAGAAAGGGGGAAAAGGCGAAGAAAAAAAGAGAAATCCTTCAAATGATTATAAAAAGTAAATGAAGAATTGATAAAAGAATAAGAAATAGTAGAGAAGGAGGAAGAAAGAAAAAAAGATGTGGGAGGAGATGAAGGAACGAGGAAAAGATAAAGAAAGGCTTTAGAAGAAGAAGAAGAAGAGAAGAAGAAGAAGAAGAAGAAGAAAGAAGAAGAAGAAGAAAAGAGAAGAAGAGAATATCTGGAGGGAAGTAAAAAAGAAGATAAAGAATGTCTGGATGGAAGTAAAGAAGAAGAAGAAGAAGAAGAAAGAAGAAGAAGAAGAAGAAGAAGAAGAAGAAGAAGAAAGAAGAAGAAGAAGAGGAAGACGTGGGGGAAGAAGAAGACGTGGATGGAAGAAGAGAAGAACAACAACAAACACAGCAACAAGAGATGTGGATGAGAGAAGAAGAAGAAGAAGAAGAAGAAGAAGAAGAAGAAGGAAGAAGAAGAAGAAGAAGAAGAAGAAGAAGAGAAGTGAGAGAGAGAAGAAGAAGAAGAAGAAGAAGAAGAAGAAGAGAAGAAGAAGAAGAAGAAGAAGAAGAAGAAGAAGAACCCTGGTTATGGATGAAATATAGGGAAAAGCGGATGAAAGCAAAATTCTGATGAAGATTTTAAAAAAGATAGTCAAAGTAAAAATATCAAACGTAAATCAGAAATGTTAGATGCGTATAAATCTCCCCCACCCCACCCACATCCACATCAATAAAAAAAAACAATAAAACACGCAAGAATTTAAATGAACAAAAAGTCAACATTAAATGCGAATGACATAACGACCTGTTATTTACTCATAGTTAAATTCACTTAGCAGGGCTTTCAGGAATTTCCCGGGAATGGAATATGGCGATTTTAACATTAGGAAAGAAAAACAAAAGAAAAGAAAAATGGAAAGAATTAAATGAACAAATATTCATCAAATAACTGCATTCCAATGCCAGTCGTTGTCAAAGACATTATTTCAGATTTTTGATTTGTAAAAAGTAAATAATAATAATAATAATAATAATAATAATAATAATAATAATAATAATAATATATCAGCACAAGACAATGCCATAAGAATAAATTATATAAAAGCAAAACTGGATAAGACGCAAAAGAATATCAAGTGTAAAATGTATGGAGAAAAAGACGATACGGTCAATCATATTAAGCGAATGCAACAAACTAGTACAATAAGAATACAAGACTAGGCTCGACGGGGTAGGATAGGTGATCCACTGGAAATTGCGCAAAAATATGAAATTTCCCCGAATAAATGGTATATGCACAAACGTGAATCTGACCAGGAAAATGACACGCATAATTCTCTGGGACTTTGAGATACAGACAGATCACCTCATCCCGCCCAGGAGACAAGAATTTATTTCAGATTTTTGATTTGTATAAAAGTAAATAAACTGTGGAACATGAGAGTGAAAGTGATACCCATTGTAGTTGGTGCACTTGGAACGGCCCTCATAAACTTGGAAAAAGACTAGAGGATCTGAAATTCAGAGAAAGAATTGAGACCATCCAGACTACTGCACTGCTGCAATCGGCTTGAATACTCCGAAGACTCCTGGAGACCTGAGGTGACGTGATGTCAATCAGACTCCAGTGAAATGTCATCAGCTAACGCTGATGTGAAAAACTCAAAAGGAATAATAATAATAATAATAATAATAATAATAATAATAATAATAATAATAATAATAATAATAATATTAATAATAATAAAGTCTGGAAATCAGAGGAAGGATTGATACCATCCAGAACTCTGCACTGCTTCAACTGCCAGAATACCCAGAAGAGTCCTGGAGATCTGAGGAGACTTGCTGTCACTCAGACTCCTGTGAAAGACCATCAGTTAATGCTGATGTGAAAACTCAAAAGGAGCAAATAATAATAATAATAATAATAATAATAATAATAATAATATCGTAACACAAGACAATGTCATAAGAACAAATTATATAAAAGGATAAATGGATAAGACGCAACGGAATAGCAAGTGTAGAATGTGTGGAGAAAAAGATTAAAAGGTCAATCATATTGTGAGTGAATGCAACAAACTAGCACAAAGTACAATACTAGGGACGACTGGGTGGGAAAGGATATCCACTGGGAATTGTACAAGCAATTAGAAATTAATTTTTCACCGTATAACTAAATGGTGTAGGCACAATCTTGAACCTGTCCAGGAAAATCAGACGCATAAAATTCTCTGGGATTGTGATATACAGATGGATGACCTAATCCCGGCCAGGAGACCGGATCTAGAATTGATTAAAGACAGGAGGAGAAATTGTAATATCCTGGATTTTGCCGTTCCGGCCGACCACCGAGTGAAAGTGAAAGAAAGCGAAAAGATAAACAAATACCTGGCTAGAGAACTACGAAAAGTGTGGAAGATGAAGCTGCAAGTCGTACTAATTGTAATTGGGGCCCTTGGAACGGCCCCAGGAGTCTGTAAAAAGTGTAGAGGAATAGGAAATATGAAGAATAATCGGGACTATTTAGACAACAGTACTGTTAAGATTAGCAAGATTACTCAGAAGAGTTCTAGAAACTTGTTGTCACTAAGAACCGACAGGATGAGAAGAGAAATATGTAAATGCATATATATATATATATATATATATATATATATATATATATGCACTTACATATTTCTCTTCGCCCCCTGTCGGTGCTTATTAGAATACAATGACTGTATCGACTACAAATTAGTAACCCCCACTATACATGTAATTTCTTGAATACGACACTATACTAAAAAATTCGACAAAAAACACCTGAAGAAGACCGGTGGACAC
>CM042167.1:36256893-36259393 GCA_023376005.1 Doryteuthis pealeii
GCTATTCTATTTTAATTGAACATAATGAAAACATGGAAAGAAGGAAAGAAAGAAAACAAAGAGTGAAAGAGAGTTAAATCAAGATTATCATACTTTTTCATATTGAAAAAGTTTGAAATAGCAATTAAGTAAACATATTAGATGTTGTAATAATAAAATTATCATACTATTGTATATCCACTGGTACTGCTAGTTAAGATTAACATAAATTGAACTATTTCGCAATAACTCTTAAGTAATCATATCAAACGTTTTAATAATTAAATTATCATACTGTGGAATATCCAAAGGTCCTGCTAGTTATTATTAAACTGGAAGAGAGAATTGAAACCATATAATGGCATGCAGACAATGAAATTCATAAGAACTTCTTTTCGTATATAACAAACAGCTGGTCCTGCTCGGAGGCAAGATGGCATCTATCATTACCGATAATATTTGGTTAATTCCAATACGCTGGCACTTGTAAAATAATAGTCATTTTAAAATTAAAGTGTCATCATCATAATTATTAACATTCGCTCATCCCGCCCTGTCGGCTGGGGCGTTAGAATGCACCGACTGCACCTCTACAGAGGGGTAAGACTCCCCCAATGGAGCTACCTGTTAGTCGTAAGCGGCGACCCGTGATACTTAAAGACAGAACAAAGGTGGATGAGCAGTCCACGACTTGTAATACTCCACTTTGTCCCTTTCTTGGGCTAGACGGGCGGTCGGAGAGGCCCCCTCCTATCAATCGGCTGGTCATGTCAAGTCCTAGCACCTATATGATTGTCCCAACCCTATTGCCCTTATGGCAGCCCCATCTCTTTTTATCATATGGGTGCTAGAAGGCTGTGGCTGAGGGTCTTCATGTCCTGGGAATGACGTTAACCTCTATCTGATGCTGAGGTTCCAGTTCTGGAGGTCTGGGGAATGTCGAGCACCCCTTCATCATCACCATTGCTCCCAGGTCCACTCTGACCCGGAGTGGTAGTACCTGTTATGGTCCCATCTATGGGTTGAATAGAAAAACATGAGTTGATAAACAATTGTATTATGCATTAAGAATGAATTTATTTCACAACTTTGTCGGCATTAAATGACCCACTGAGGGTGATATGCCATAAAACAAAAACAAACAAAACAAACTCTGTTATAGCTATTATCTCATCTTCTACTACCTGCATACCCATGGTTGTATCCAGACATACGTCTCTTCTTTTCTTGCTTGGATACTTAGCTTCTGTTTCTTCTACCCTGCTCTCTTAACTCTCGGCTTGGTCTATTTCTGGCTGGTCTGAACTGCTGGATTTAGCTGGATCTTCTATTATTCTGTATCAGATCTGGAACTTCTTATGTTATTATGTGAGAATTTCGCTAATTGAACGTAATACGGTCATTACGGTCTGTCCCGCTCAACGCTCTCCCCAAAAATGATTTTCCTCGCTACTTTTTCACACGGTTCGCGTTGGCGAAACGGATGAGTAGGTCAACACACGGTTACAAATGTATCCATCATCATTATTATTCCTTGCGAGTTTGCACGTCAGTTTGGACTGGTGGTTTTCCACTGAAGTCTAGTGTAGGGTAATTATTGTGGTCTACAATAACCATTACACCACCAGTGCCTCCAATGTCTAGAGGGTCCTTACATTTTTTTTTGTTTCTACCTTCCTTTCAGTTAAAAATAAATAGACAACTGTGTGCTCAATATTTTGTAATAAAAGTAAAGTTGGCAGAGTGGCCTATTGTTGGGTGTCTATCCCCTTTTCACTAACACTAGACCAAGGAGATTGTTTTTGCATAGGTGGAGCACCACACCTACAGTAAGCTCCCTACTTTACCGCACAGATCAGATTCCTTTCCAGGGTGTACAGATATTACACACCTACACTCATCCTAGACACAGATCTTGATCAGAGATATACATATATTTACCAACCCCTCCATACAAGCGGGACATGACACATGGTCGATTTCTTAAGCAAAGTTTAACAGGTTTTAATTTAGTTTTCCTTTTCTAGACTGGTTGCCTAACCTACAATTTACTCATAGCTAGAGAGAGAATAGTTGGATGCACACCTTTCCCAAAGGTATTAGTGCTATGTGAAATGCAAACAGCTTCGTCCAGGATTTGAACTCGTGTCCCAAAATCCATTACACTACGCGTCTGCGAACTGGTTACTAAGTCGTCAAATCAGTAACTATGAAGAAGAAAGAGAAGAAAAACAAATAAGAAACGGAGGAAGAAGAAAATCGGGCTCTTCGGCCAGGCCTGGTGGGAAGCAGGTGGGATCATTCGCGGTTACCCCTATGGGTTCGATATAGTAGTAAAAAACATGATTTACGACAGAGTAATTTGACCGTACCCCCCTCTCCCTCTCTTTCTTTCTCTCTCTCTCTCTCTCTCTCTCTCTCTCTTTGTCTGTCTTTCCTTCTCTCTGGAAATTTCTTTAACCCTCCCTCTTTTCTCATTCTTCATCCCGCACTCTCTCCCTCCCTCTAAATTCGACAGCAA
>CM042167.1:36269393-36274393 GCA_023376005.1 Doryteuthis pealeii
TTGATATATATTGCTGAATACAATCTGTTCACTACATTTTATACCCGTGTTGAGTTATTATTTATTGACCCTTAAACAGGTCATAACAGTATTCAATATTTTTTTAAACGCACTTTTTTTAAACAGATCTTTTAATACTCATTTTTTCATATATTCAACCAATATATGGGGCTCTAGCAGGTACTAGCATTCCGGGTAAGGGTGGACCAGGGGGAAATAGAGATAACGGGGTACCCTATACTCCCCAAAGTTCCAGAATTGAAACTTCACCATTAGATGTAGTTCCACGTCATACCCAGGGCACCGTACTAATTAACTTATCTGAGTCACGTACAATACGGAATAAATCATGTTTATTTGTTTTTAGGTCCCATATGTATTTAGAAAAGGCCATCACTTGTCCATCTCTCTTGTTGGGGATTGATCTACAGTTTATAAAAATAGCTCCTTAACTCCCATAGTCCCTTCAGTCTACAAGTTTGTATTTTTTATTTACTTCTTGTTCATTCTTTTTAGCATGATGAACGACTCTTTTAGCACGTTGACTTCGTTTGCACAGTGGTAGTTTATCCTCATTGATGTTACTACATTTCCTTTATTGCATCAATTCTGAAAGTATTACAGGGTACACGCAGTGGACCGATTATGTACCACAATGTGGTATAATACTAGCATGTGCACGGCAAAAGAACTCCATTGGGAACAGTCTTCTTGTTATATATATATATATATATATATATATTATTATAAGTAAAGAAATAACAAAAGACTTATAGATTCAGCATTACATTTGCTCTCTGACTCTAACATTAAGAACACACATTGAGCTCTCAAACTGCGATAGGTTTTTTAAATAAAACTCTTGTGTCGTAAGGAAGATTTCTTCTCTGGACTTTTGGATTATATATATTATATATATATATATATATATATATATATATATATGAGAAGAAAATATTTTTTTAAATATAACAAACACAGGATGTTATGATCAGGGGAAACAATACTTAAGCATTTCGGTATATTGTACCATCTTCAGGACACTGTTAAGTAATGTTTATGTGAGGGACAAAATGAAAGATTTTAAGTGTATAGTGAATGTGTGAGTATGATGTTATTAACCGTTAATTTTTTATATGCGCGTTTGTTTACGAAAGCCAATGTGCAAAAATGGAAGGTGAAAATCGTAGGATGACGCATGAACGTGAATGGGCGGAGAACGAAAAGTTAACAAAGATATGACGTATTTCATGGAATATAAATTTAGAAAAGTGAGAAGATTAAAACAATATATAAATACATATAATCCATATATACGCATATCCACATATAATCATACATATATATATATATATATATATATATATATATATATATATATATATATATATCCAATTGCCGCTTTAACTTTTCCGTCGCAGTGGCGTCAGTAAATAATCCAAAAGTGCCAATATATTAAAAATACAAAGCAGTGATAATTCTACTAATATTATTATTAGAGGAAAAATAAAGGGTCCACCATGCTTTCAATCAAATTGAAATGATTTCTTCAGGACCCTACTCTACGTTAAATAAGTCAAGTTAACTCCTTAGTTAAATTAAAGATATGTTTCGGATGATAACGGTTGAACGCTACGTTATTTTTCTCTCTCAATCTTTGCGTGCGATCTGCACGCGAAAATTGAGAAAAAATGTATCGTCCCACACGTGCATTCGTTCCTTAACTCTCATTTCTGTATTTGTATCAATGTAATTCTAATTATAAATAATAGGTAGTAAAAGCAGTTGAAATTTAATTCTAATTATAGTTTAACTAATATATATATATATATATATATATATATATATATATATATATATATATATAATATATTGGTTTGGGAATCGCATACTGTTAGCAAACAAGCGCCGTTGACTATATATATATATATATATATATATATATATATATGTGTGTGTGTGTGTGTGTGTGTGTGTGTGTGTGTGTGTGTGTGTGTATTTGGGCAGCATTTCTTCATTTATGCATGTAGAATTAAACAAAGACACATCTCCTATTTAACAATTTTATTTTGTGATTTTTTCAAGTTTTTTTGGCCAACTTATTAATATTTGGGTGGAATTCGTGGATTATTCCACCAAAGTTCATGTCCCGAGTACTTTCGGCACTTCGAAGAGCCATCATCAGGGGTGATGTGTTCCAGTTTTTTTTCAAATTATATTATTGGATATGGAGGCTGGGAGGAGGAGAATTGATGGGAAAGGTGCTATAAGCATTTTAAAATGTGTGCACTGAAATTGGAAATTAATTTTGTTTAAGGATGGTTTGTATTGTTTTATATTTGATGATGGCTCTTCGAAGTGCCGAAAGTACTCGGAACATGAACTTTGGTGGACTAATCAACGAATTCCACCCAAATATTAAAAAGTTGGTCAGAAAACTTGAAAAAATCACAAATTAAATTGTAAACGGATGTGTCTTTTGTTTAATTCAACATGCATATATATATATATATATATATATATATATATATATATATATATATATACTTTCGTTAGTTCATATTTATCTATTTATCTATATTATAAGAAAGTTCATATCTCCCTATCTATGTCATTCCCTTCATATCTATGTTCCTCTCGTTCCTCTGTATTTCTCTTTCTCTTTCTCTCTCTCTCTCTCTCTCTCTCTCTCTCTCTCTTTCTCTTTCTCTTTCTCCCTGTTCTTTTCCCTTTCTTTTCTTTTTGCGTCATACATCGACATTCTCCGTAACAAAACACGCTTATTATAAGCTTATCGGCTTTTTCCCTGAACCTAGTGTGAGGAATGCGAGCCATTTTTTTTAGATTTTGCTTCGATCAGTTAAATTCTTGCAAAGATTATAACAAAATTCCTAAGAACGTACTTTCTTCAAACACCACCGCCTCCCACCCCCGCACCTCGCACTTCCATCGCTTCCAGAAAATATGTAAAAGAACATCGTGGAATTGTTTTCGTCAAAGAGAATAGGTTTTTGTTTGATTAATTAATTTGAGTGGGTGTGGCTGCAAGCGATTTTCGTAATCGATATCAGCTATGCTTTGATTATTACTAGACGATCCGTTAATCTGTTGGGTTCCTGCTGTAACGTTGATGATGTCGATGGTTCTGATGGTTAAGAAATAAACAAAGGTTCTAAGGTAATAAGGTAGAATAGCCCGCAAGTGATGATATCATTAGATTACGTATAAAAAAAAGGTTTAGCTCAGTCGGTAGAGCACTGGACTAGGAATCGCAAGATTCTTGGTTCGATACCGGCCCTCGCCAACTCAGCGTATGAGTAGCACAGGCGTCTGTGCGATAAAGTGAGGAGCTGATGGTAGGTGTGGCGCTCCACCTCAGATGCGAAAACAATATCCTTGGTCTAGCGATAGTGAAATGGGGATAGACTCCCTGGCTTTTTGGCTGATACCGACATTAGGCCACCCCGACGACTTATGTATAAAAAGCATTACATTTCACGGAAATACCCGAAACCTTTTATATGCTCGGGTTAGGGTTAGGGTAAGGGATAGGGTTGGTTTTAGGTCTAGGGATAGTGTTAGGGCTATGGTTAGGGTTAGGGTTAGGGTTAGGCTCCTTCAGGATTTTCCATAATCTAATGTTATGCGATTCTAATGATATTATTATCTCTAGTGTATTATCCATGACACGCAACACTCCACTTAGACGCTTACTTAGGCTAGACGGGTGGTCGGAGAGACCCCCTCCGATCAATCGTCTGGCCATGTCAATCCCTAGCACCTATATGATTGCCCCAACCCTATGGTCTTTATGGCAACCCAAAGCCATTTTTATCATATGGATGCTAGAAGGCCGTACCTGAGGGTCTTCATGTCCTGGGTATGACGTTAAACTCTATCTGATGGTGAGGTTCCAGTTCTGGAGGTCTGGGGAATGTGGAACACCCCTTCATTACCATTGCTCCCTGGTCCACTCTGACCTGGAGTGGTAGTACCTGTTAGGGTCCCATCCATGGGTTAAATAGAACAAAAATGAGTTTATAAAAGATTGATTATCAATTAAGAATGAATTTTATTTCAATATTTTGTTGGCATTAAATGACCCATTGAGGTTGATATGCCATTACACAAACCAAACCAAACCAAACCAAATCTAGCGCATTATTATGCATTTGTAAAAGTAAGTAAAGTCGTCGGAGCGGTCTAAAATCGGTATCAGCCAGACAGCGAGGGAGTCTATCCCCTTTTCACTAGCGCTAGACCAAGGAGATTATTTTAGCATCTGAGGTGGAGCACCACACCTACCATCAGCTCCTTACATTACCGCACAGATCTCTTGAGTTGATTTGGGTTGGTATCGAACCAGGAACCTTATGATTCCTCAGCCGAACGCTCTACTGACTGAGCTAAACGGGACCGGTTCTAATTTCATTGTTTACTCTTTTATATCTTTGTCCTGGAAATGTATCTAATAGTCAATTTTCATTTTTGAAGCTCTGGGGAGTGTGGAGTACCCGTTCATCGCCAATATTTACAGGTCCACCCTGAACCGGAGTCGCAGTACCTGTTAGGGTCCTATTTATAAGTTAAATAAATCAAACGGAATTTTAAAATATGTGTTTAAAACCTACAGAATACTCAACAAGAATGAATAAAACAAAAGAGGCTATATCCTAGTTGAGTAACATGACTGACCCAGAAAAAACAGAACCCAAATTATTTATTTATTTTCCCATTAAACTAACCCTAAACCCCAACCCTACGCTTAACCTTAATTCTAACCCTAATCCTAAACTGTAACCTTAACCCTTGATGGACTTAAACTTAATTTTTTTTAATTAACAGTTTTATTACAAAATGTGTGGGATCTGTTTTTTGTGGGGTCACCCTGTAATATCATGTTACTCAACCAGGGATGTATGGTTAGGGTTTAGGGTTAGGGTTGAGGGTTAGGGTTGGGTTTAGGGTTAGTTTAATGGGAAAATAAATAATTTGGGTTC
>CM042167.1:36279393-36280594 GCA_023376005.1 Doryteuthis pealeii
GTATGAAAAAACTCGAATAGAGTGAAATAATAATAATAATAATAATAATAATAATAATAATAATAATAATAATAATTTAAACAAAATAAAGCTTTATAAACCGGATATAATCTTTTAAAAATGATAAAACCTAACGATCTAAAAAATTTCATATTTCCTTCTCGAATAAGACGTTAAACAGCAGGATCATATTTACCCACTACAAATGTTAAGAGATAATAAGTGAGAGAATAATTCTACTCATATTCATTTATTTAGTATAGTTGAGCCTGCCAGGAAACTAGGGTTCCATTTTTATCTCACACTCCAACAATTGTTGGCATTAAATAACCCATTGGGTTATTATACCGCTAAACAAACCAAACCAAACCAAATGAAGTTAATAAACATTATTTTTACCAATCTGAAGATATAAAGAACTTGAAACATAGAAACATTTATCAAAATAATTTATTTCGGCATTAAATGACCCGGATAGGGTTGATATGCCGTTAAAAAAAAAAAATTAAAGATGTAAAATATTCGAATTTTCAAGAATTTATGAACAGTTTCCATGTTTTCAGATATGTCATTATACAGTCGTCGGGGTGGCCTAAAGTCAGTATCAGCCAATCAGCGAGGGAGTCCATCCCCTTTTCAATAGTGCAATACGAAGGAGCTTGTTTTTGCGTCTGATCAGCTCCTAGCATAAGCTCCTTACTTTACCGCACAGATCCATGTACTACTCATACGCTGAGTTGGCGTGGGTCGGTATCGAACAAGAAACCTTGTGGTTTCTAGCCGAACGCTCTACCGACTGAGCTAACCCGGCCCTGTACTGGGTTTTATTTTCTTATGAGTGGGGCTCGTTACTTCGTGTGTGAAAACGTCCTTTTATTTAGGATCCCAGGCAACCCTGTTTTTGGATTTTAAGTGGCCATACAGCCGATTTTTTAAACATTGGTAAATTAGTTAGATCTTTCAAGAACAAAGACTACGTGGTGCGAGTCTGTAAAACTCCGGTAAAGCGGAACCTGCTTGTGATTAATGAGACGATTCGGACAATACAAAGAGGACGAGTCCGTATAAAAAGATTTAACCGACAAATAAACGCATACAGATTCCAGACGGGAAACTGTTGTGTTTAGATTAGCTAAGGGTTCTGGCATCAGACACATGTTTTGGTCTCTTCATCTCTATCTTAACTGAGTTTGCTTCTTTT
>CM042167.1:36280694-36283194 GCA_023376005.1 Doryteuthis pealeii
TCCTATCTGTCCGTGTGATAACAACCACCTCTTTTTCTCTGTCTCTTGATATGAGTAGAGTTCCGTTTTGTCTTATTGCTCTTCCTTTGTATTGGTAAATCTTCAAGTGTATTATTATTCATGTGATATTATTATTCATTTATATTATATAATTTTATATAAATTATTCTAATTATATTATCCATACTATCAAGTATCGTATATATATATAGTAGTGTCTGTAATTGATATATGAACACCGAAGTGAAATTCATACTTTGCGAGATAAAATGGTTAATAACCCTATTTGCGACATGAAAAGGTAATATACTATCTTCTCATCTCCTTGTCATTCCGTCCTTCCTGTGCACGACTACTGGCATTCATTTCTCTCATCTCTTCCCTCACCTGCCACCTCATACATATACCTATATTATGCCATCTACTCGACTTATTTACCTAAGCATCTCTCTTTCCTCTTCTTCACTCTTGGCCTGTCTCTATACTATTTGCTTCTGTATCCTATAACTTTATCTTATTATTTAACTAATTATCACACACTTCGATGCGTCTCTCTCTCTACAGGCGATGCGTGCTCTCCATCAATCCTTCGTCTTAACATCTAAACGCTACTGTTACACTTTTTCATCTAGATCATCCATAGATAGATAACATATAGGAGCCGTATTCTACTTCAGGTACTCGTACTATCACTCATTCCAACCTAACTTTACATATGTCCGATTGTGGATAATTTTACCTTGTATAATTACTAATACATTTATCATTATATTAAATATATATAAAGTAAAAAAGTAACAAAAATAGCCTGAACCTCTCTCTCTCCCTCCTCGTTCAATACTTGTATGTCGGTGCCATCTCAAACATATCTCAGCGATCCCCATGCTTCTCCCTGTGCCTCTTCTGCCTAGAACTCAACGGTAGCCCTTTCTATGCGATCGTCAGAGCCTGTTTCTAGTCTAACACAAGTACACTCCTCCCTCCTCTTCCACCGCCATATCCTTGTGCGAGTTGACGCAGGGCCGTAAATCTGCTTTGCTCATGCCTCCTCGCTATGCGTGCGTCCTCTCTTTATTCTCTTCTTCCTCCTGAAATATAGTCTGATGTGATCTCTCTGAGTGCGCACTGATCCCATCCACTATAAGTTCCTTGTTCCGATACCGGCCCCTCGTCAACTCAGCGTATAAAGTAGCACAGGGATCTGTGCGGTAAAGTAAGGAGCTGATGGTAGGTGTGGCGCTACACCTCAGACTCTAAAACAATCTCCGGTCTAGCACTAGTGAAAAGGGATAGACTCCCTCGCTGATTGTTTGATGCCGACTCAAGATCACCCGGCTATTTTACTTTTTTTACTTTATATATATATATATATATATATATATAAAGGTAAAATTATCCAATCGACTTGTAAGTTGTGGATGATTCTATTTGATATCATCTATATCCTCCATATATCTACATTGCATGTCTATGAAAATGCATGCGTTTAGATTTATACAAGGATTATTTCACATCCCTAAGAGAGCTCAATGTTTGATAATTAATAAATTAATTATATACAGAGCAATATTTGCATTTCCATAAGAAAGAAAAGCGTAAGAAAGCGTCGTTTGTCTATTATGAATTTATTTTGGCAGATACTTCAATAAATGAATCCTGTTTCGTCAGATAGCCATTACAGAATAACTAAGAACATATTTTCCTTTTCATTCGCTGTTTACAATACCAGTATATTCCCCCTTCTTTATACAAAGCTACATAAAACCCTTATATATGATAATAATAATAATAATAATAATAATAATAATAATAATAATAATAATAATAATAATACAACTTGAAGATTACACAAGGAAGAGGCAAAGACAAATTACTTATGGCGACCAAACAATAGTAGAAACGGCAGATGGACAAACAGAAGAACGACAAAGACTAGAAAACAAAAATGGGAAGAAAACAATATATGGACGCTTCAAACGACAAATAGATGAGGTTGCACATCAAAAAAGACTTGGACATGGTTAAGAAAGGGAAACCTCAAAGAGAAACAGAATCACTTATAATTGCTGCACAAAATAATGCCATAAGGACAAACTACATCAAAGCGAAAATTGATAAGACCCAACAAAATAGTAAATGTAGACTTTGCGGTAATAGAGATGAGACTGTTAACCATATACTCTGCGAATGTAGCAAACTAGCACAACGAGAATACAAAACTAGACACGACTGGGTTGGGAAGGTGATCCACTGGGAATTATGCAAGAAACTAAATTTTGACCACACAAACAAAATGGTATATGCATAAACCAGAATCTGTTCTTGAGAACGAAACGCACAAAATTCTCTGGGACTTTGAAATTAAAACGGATCACCTTATCCCAGCAAGAAGACCAGACCTAGTGTTGATTAACAAAAAAAGAAAGAACTTGTCAACTGGTGGATTTTGCAGTGCCAGCGGATCACAGGGTGAAGTTAAAGGAAAATGAAAAATTGACAA
>CM042167.1:36288194-36290694 GCA_023376005.1 Doryteuthis pealeii
ACTGAAAAATAAATCCATGAAAAATTATTTAAAACTCGAGAAGGCTTCCAGGAAAAATATGTCCTATATTACAAGAGGTTTTTTTTTTTTGTTATTTATTTTTGATTTTTTGTTTGTTTATTTGCAAATTTCATCATATTTATTGTTTATTTAAATCGTTATTAAAATTACATGAGTTGCTGTTCGAATAATAATAATAATAATAATAATAATTGATAAGAAGAAGAAGAAGAAGAAGAAGAAGAAGAAGAAGAAGAAGAAGAAGAAGGGAGGAACCGTGTGAATCCTTTCATATGTCTCTGTTTCTCACTCAGTTAAGATCGAGAGATGTCAGCGTTCTGCTGCTTGAAGAGTTAGATAAAACTAACTCGAAAATACTCATTTACACTACGCACACAAGATAAAGTAAGGACGAACTCAAAAGTGACGTTCTCCTTATGGACACTTAAGCATGAACTCACGAGTTAAGGAGTCCCCTATTCGTCCAGTGATGTAATCCTAAAATCGCTCTCTATTTTCCTTTCTCTCTCTCTCTCTCTCTCTCTCTCTCTCTCTCTCTCTCTCTCTCTCTCTCTCTCTCTCTCTCGAGAGCACATCGGAAGCAAGGATCGTTCTCAGTTCCTGACACTCTACAGCCTGAAAAGTTTGTAACATGTATTTGTAGTAAGGTGTGTGCTAAACTTCTGTTCGCCAATTTAGGCGTTCAGTTTTCCTGTTGGTAAATCCAAGTCGATATTGCGTTTGGGTTTAGTTGATTAATTCTTGTCTTGTAGTGTTCCTTGAAATCTTAAATAGAAAAATTGTAATCCCTGTTTTATGAAACATTTTAAACTAACGATCAATTATTATTGTTTTTGTTGAGTAAAACTTGTGTCATGAAGACTGTACAATTAGTAGTTCTCATAATCCTCGCGTGTAGGGATTGAACGCAGAAAGTTCAATTTGCAATTGATTTTTGCACAATTACCGACGATCAAAATGAAGAAAAAGAAAATTTTGGAAACACTTCATGATTGAATTAGATGGTTTCTGTTGTAGATTAAGATGCTGTCTTCTTTTTTCTTTTTTTCTCACAGACTTGCCAAATCAGTTGTCTGCCAAATATGCGCCGACTTACTCAATCTCAATGCATGCAGTCGTCAGTGGCCTAGAGTAGATATCAGCCAGACAGCGAGGAAGTCTATCCTCTTTTCACTAGCGATAGACCATGGAGATCGTTTTTTTTGCGGCAGCTCCTTATTTTACCGCACAGATCCATGTGCTACTCATACACTGAGTTGGCGAGGGCCAGTGTCGAACCAGGAAACTTATAGTTCCTAGGCTGATGCTCTACTCACTGAGCTAAACCAGCCCTCATGTATATTTTATTCATAAATTGAAGAAATTCACAGTGGATTTGTTTTAATAATTTCTGTGAATTTATATTCAAGTATACCAAAAAAAAAATCCAAGATTTAGAATATTTCTGCGTTCGTATACGTTGCTTATACTATTCCCACCCGCCAAATTTTACCGGAAGTGCCTGATGTTAATATTAGGAACGTTCATAAATAGAGGACGCAATTTCGCGCATAGGTTATACCTAAGATATTCGGCATCTCACGTGGTGTAATGGTTAGCAAGCTCGCTTCGCAAACCATTGTTAGTGAGTTCGATTCTCATTGGGAGCCCCATACTTCTGGCCTTGTGCCATATCTGAGCTAAGCTTAGTAAATAACTATACCTAAAATATTCGGCACCTCACGTGGTGTAATGGTTAGCAAGCTCGCTTCGCAAACCATTGTAAGTGAGTTCGATTCTCACTGGGTGCCCCATACTACTGGCCTTGTGTCACATCTAAGCTACGCTTAGTAAATAACTATACATAAGATATTCGGCACCTCATGTGGTGTAATGGTTAGCAAACTAGATTCGCAAACCATTTTGAGTGAGTTCGATTCTCACTGGGCGTCCCATACTTCTGGCCTTGTGGCGCATCTAAGTTTAGCTTAGTAAATAACTATACCTAAGATATTGCAACAGTTTGTTCAAATTCAGACTGGCTAGTGTTTTGGTTTAGTTTGTTTTGTTTTAAGGCATATTAACATCAGTGGGTTATTTAATGCCGATAAAGTTTTGAAATAAAGTCATTCTTAAGGGATAATCAATTCAAGTAATTGTGTGTGAAGAAGGGTCATAACCGTGTTCAGCATAGCGTTTGTTCCGGTACAAGCAGAGACGTCCCAAGAAACGGTAAAAAGGGTGGTGTTTTCCAAAAGATGAGAAAAATCTAAATTGTTTAAATTAGTATTATTAAACAATAGTAAGAGAGGTTTAGGGTAAAGGTTGGTTTGGTTTGGTTTGGTTTGGTTTACGGCATATCAAACTCAGTGAGTCATTTAATGCCGACAAAGTTTTGAAAAATTAATTCCTAGTGGATAATCAATTACTTTATAAACACATTTTTCTATTTAACCCATAGATGAGACCCTAACAGGTACTACCACTCCGGGTCAGAATG
>CM042167.1:36295694-36298194 GCA_023376005.1 Doryteuthis pealeii
GATGATGATGCTACGCATACTTCGAAATATCAAATGCATATCTACCGTAATTTTACGGAATGCTCAATGCTTATCAATTTTGTCTGGCAAGACTCAACAAATGCAACAAGGATATCGAAACACTTCGATGTTATGGAATCCTTTGGTGAATCCTATAAGTTCTATCCTGCTTATTAGTAAAGGTGCAGTGATGTGATCCCATGTCCGTCGTCAAAGAGCGCTGCAGTAATTATGACCAGTCGGGTAGGGGTTAAGTATGGTATCAGCCTCAGAGTACTGCCAGTGATTGGCCAAGGAATAGATCACATCATCTCGCCTTGTCTATAAGTATGAGCGAGGATCTAGCACACGCTTTATATACAAAATATATCTCAACAGATTCTGATGATGATGTTACACACACTTAGAAATACCAAATGCATATCTACCGTAACTTTATCTTTAACGAAGATACTAATAATGATGTTAAACTTACGTCGAAAAATAAAATGCTTATCTACCGTAGTTTTACGGTATGCTCAATGTTTATCAATTTTGTCTAGCAAGACTCAACAAATGCAACAAGGATATGTATTTTCAAAGATATCGAAACAATGAAGACACTGATGATGATGTTACGCATATTTCGAAATATCAAATGCATATCTACCGTAATTTTATTATATACTGATTACTTACCAATATATTCTGACAAGACTTTCTCTCTATCAAAGCAGATCAAGATTGAATGTGCAATATCCTATGCTTATGTTCTTTGAGAGATATAAAAAAATACATTCAATTAAAATACTGATGATGATGTTGCACACACGTCGAAATATGAAATAAATATAAAAAATACAACAGAGTTATGTTCTTTCAGATATCGAAATATACCTTCAATGAAGATACGGATGATGGTGTTAAACACACATCGAAATATAAAATTCATATAAAAAACGCATAGAGGCTATGTTCTTTCTGAGATATAGAAACATACCTTCAATGAAGATACTGATGGTGATGTTATAGTCACGTCGAAATATGAAATGCATATAAAATGCAACTGTGTTATGTTCTTTGAGATATCGAAATATACCTTCAATGAAGATACTGATGATGGTGTTAAACACACATCGAAATATGAAATGCATATCTACCGTAATTTTACGATGTACCGATTATATAACAGTATATTTTGGTTAGACTAAAAAAGCCAACAATCTATGTTCTTTGGGATATATAGAAACATCTTATTATAATGGAGATTGTGTGTTTTTCTGTCTGTAACCGAAACTATATTATTATACAAGTCACAATTCCCTTTAGTTATTCACATCACATTCTTCATGATCTTATTTTTATTTAAACCTCAATTATTAATAAAATTGTTTTACATCATTAAGACTGTTGACCATATCTACATACTAATAAGATGCAATTGTATTTATATATGCAACAAAATAGCGGATTACAGTGTGAATGGGAAGGCTAATTTGCATATTGATATTAAAAATTTGATTTTAATAATACATGTTTAGTATTATTGCTTTCTAATTGTTTAGTTTTATCTTAAGGGATAAGAGCAAAAATGTCGGGGATAAATCTTAAAAGAAATCCATTAACAAGAAGAAATAACTGTAATATTATTCTTTACTTCCTATTTTAACTAATAGTTAAAATAGGAAAATTTACCAAAGACGGGAGTAATGGAAATGATGGAAGAGTTAGTCTCAAAGTTGTTCTATTTTTCAATCATACCCCCTCTGTTCCAAATCTTTTTATCTGCATTCTTATTCAGTTTCATTAGCCTTTCTAATTTAATATAATTTTTTTATATTAAAACTTAAATACTTGCACCCGGAGGGTGCATATATTTGCTAGTACCTTTAATGAAGATACTGATAATGATGTTAAATTTACGTCGAAAAATAAAATGCTTATCTACCGTAATTTTACGATATGCTCAATGGTTATCAATTTTGTCTGGCAAGACACAGCAAATGCAACAAGGATATCGAAACAATGAAGCCACTGATGATGATGCTACACATACTTCGAAATATCAAATGCATATCTACCGTAATTTTACGATATACTGATTACTTATCAATATATTCTGGCAAGATTCTTTCTCCATCTACGCAGGTCAAGATTCCAAATTGGCATTTTGTATGTGCAATATCCTTCGACGTAATGTCAATTACAGAAGTCATTCTTGCGATGTTTGAAAGATAAAGGAGAACGATAGAAAGGCGAGTCACAGAAGAAGGCAGACACCGGCGCAATATCATTAGCGTCGATCGTCGTAGGAGCAACAGTGTCCAAATGTAAATGGCCAACGCTTTGGTCTATATTCAGACCTTGGAATTGAGTCAAATATTCTTCAAATTAGCCGGGCTCTTCTGAGCATCAAGCAAGACGCGAGCGCTTTTTACGAAATTTTTGAGCTCTATTGTGCTGCAATAATACGATTTTGTACAGTGCGACTTTCGATAGTTTGAAGAAGCACAAGCGATCG
>CM042167.1:36303194-36310694 GCA_023376005.1 Doryteuthis pealeii
GGCCAACAGATGGATATATTAGGGGGAGTCTTACCCCTCTACAAAGGTGCAGTCGTGTCTTCTAAATCCCCATCCGGCAAGGCTGCACGAAAATTATAAACCTGATCCTATATTTTCGAATTCATTGACTGCTCAGCCACAAGGATTCTATCCTAAAGCATCTCTTTTTTAGTACACATTTAACAAGATACTCATGATTTTAAAAATTCGTACAAACTTAGTGTGTGGGGGGTAATTTTCACCTTTAGTTGTTAAAATTTCTAGCATAAAATTGTGCGTTCGCATTATCTGAAATGAACTTAATTATTATTAAAAACACATATTATGATATTTTTATGTTAAAGCATGCAGTTGTATTGTTTTCGAAACGATTCTAAGATTTGTATATTTCGCACCGACACATTCAAAATGGCTACTGTCTTGTTTCAAAGTGAAAGTCAGTTAGCTAAATTCCTTGAATAAAATTATCTGAAATGAACTTAATTGTTATTAAGAACACATTTTATGATATTTTTGTGTTAAAGCATGCAGTTGTATTGTTTTCGAAAAAGTTTCTAAGATTTGTTTATTTCGCACGGAGACTTTCAAAATAGCTACCAGTTTAGTTTAACAAATCATACTAAATTACAACATTTTTTTTCGAAATCACATTTGCCGTTGGAAATATGCCAGTTTAGCTCTGTCGGTAGAGCGTTCGGCTAGGAACCCAAGTCTCCGTGTTCGATATAGGCCTTCACTAACTCAGACCTTCACTAATATGTAGCACAGGGATCTATGCGGTAAAGTGAAGAGCTGATGGTAGGTATTGCGCTACACTCCATAAGTTAATAACAATCTCCCTGGTCTACGCTAGTGAAAAGTGGATAGACTCCCTCGCCGTCTGGCTGGTACCGACATTAGATCACCCCGCCGACTTTACTTTACTTTAATTATGTACTGTCAGTAATTCAAAAATCCACATTCTTTCATCGTTCGACGAAGAGTCCATTTCTATAACCATTACACTCGACACCCCCAAAAGCATTAGTTTTGCCAATAAATAAACTTATTGTTGTATAGGATTACCTACCTCCCCTCTGGACAGTGAAAGATGATTACGTCTATCTTATAAATTAGCTGGGTTAGTATGTATGTATATATTATCAGAGAGTTAGTATGTATGTATATATTAACTCCTGCGCACGAGCAGGGTGTGACACATGGTCAATTTCCTAAGCAGAGTTTAGCAGCTTTGAGTTATCCTTCTCCTAGACCAGTTGCCGTACCAAGATGGATGAAGCAAGTCCACCCTACTACTTACTATTAGTTAGACGGAGAATAGTTAGATTCGTACCTTTTCCAAGATTTCAGTGCCATATGAAATGCAATCAGCCTCGTCCTGGATGCGAACTCGTGTCGCTGTGTCCATTTCCTTCAACGATAACTATTATACCACGGGCACCTCCTGAAGAGTTTGTATGTATATGAATTCCTGATCGAATAAATGTACTATTTCCAAGTATTTGAATTTTGCTCTGATTCGCTATTAGGATAGAAGGTCAGACTCTAGCTCAGGTAAATACCTTCAGTTATCTGGGCTCCCAGTTGCCATCAACAATAGACTCAATGCAGAGCTTGATCTCCGAATTTCAAATGCATCCAAAGTAATTGGACGGCTAGTAAGGCGAGTCTGGTTCAACAGAGAGATCTCTTGAAAACTAAATATGTAGTATACCGCGCCATAGTTCTCTCGACCCTCCTGTACGGTGCAGAAGCCTGGAAGCTATATAAAGCAGATACCCATAGACTACATGTCTACTACATGCGTCACTTGCACAGCATATTAAATGTCAGGTAGTGGCAACATGTTTCAAACGGGACCATCCTGAAGAGTGTTACATAATCATTGGATACCTAATGATTATGACAATAGTGTAGAAATCATATTAGTGCAGCTGATGGCCTTGAGGGTGAGTGACGGCGCTTGACCTCACTCTGACCTTGCCTTGTGGGATAAACCGTGAGAACCGGGAACCCCGATAGAGCCCCTTCCGGTTTAAGGAGTAAGCAACTCAGTCAGTCAGTTAGTCAGTTAGAAGTTAGAAACCGAGCTAGAAAGATGTAAGGATCGGCGCGCATTGTCTGGTTGGGGATTACGAATAAAGTAACATCATCGTAAATCGAAGTCTTGTGTTTATTACTAAAAACTAACAATGACACAGGGCTTCTGATAACAAGAAATCCCTAGCAACAGAAACCAGACCGGAATCCTCAATAGAAGACCAGACGAGACCTTAGAAGATATACCATACCAAGATAGATGATAGACGATCACAAGCAAAGCCGGCCAGAAGAATAGGCGACCAGAGTAAGAAGTAAGAAGGTATATAACATATACCTATTTAGTGCCGGTAAAGAAAGGGCTATGCAACAAAGAGAACTGGACTTCCTTGCATGCATGAAATACTTGCCTAACGCAACCTGAGATGGGCTGGGCACTTAAACAGACTTAAGGATGACAGACTACCAAATCAGATTCCGTACTCTCAACTGAGAGAGGGATCACGTAGAATCGGTAGACCAAAACTCAGGTACAATATAATAATATATATATATATATATATATATATATATATATATATACCTCAAATGTATTTATATATAAATGTATACACCTCAAACGTATTTAATAGAACACGCATTTCCAACAACGCAATCTCGAAAACAAGCAGAAACTAAATGGATTCTAAAATTACAAACTGACGTGAGGGACTGAACGCTGACATCGGAATACTCCGTTATCATAAATATTTTACAGACGCTGCCGCTGTTAATAACAACAAAGACAAAATATTCCGTTGAACGAGCAACAGTCATTTGAAAAAGGGTATCTAACGAACCTGAAAATTTAGGATAACAATAATAAAAAAAATAAGTGAATCCAATACTCCATAACATCGAGTTCATTCATTTATCATTAGATGCTTCGTAATAACGCCCAACTTAAAAAAAAACATTAAAAAACATAAAAAATATACAGAGAGAAGCATACGGATACCCCTAAAATTACAATATTATATATATATATATATATATATATATATAATATATATATAGGGGTTGCTCAAGTAGGTATACAGTAGTGTACATCAGTGAAATTAGTATCATATTATACTGAAGTGAAAGTGACATATATTAAGTAATAACAATGCATGTACATTTTCTTTATTCCCTTCAGGTAAATTGGCAATTTAACCATGGCGCGGTAAATTATTCCAGAGTGTGCATAAGTGTCTGTTCTCGATTAGAAAAGTGTGTGAACTTTGAAGGCAAGCCATTTGTGTACCTGAGAGATAGAACTTCTTATTACATGTGCTTCTTATTATATATATGCAATATTTGTTTGTTTGTATAATAAATCATCATCATCATCATCATCATCATGTCGCGCGCGCAGCACGGATATCCATGACAATCTTTCGCTAACCTTCCCTATTACTCATGGCCCCTGGGAGGTCCTCTGTGCAGTATCCCGAGTCCTCGCAAATTGGTCAATGTAGGTCCTTACAGGCGTCCTACGTTAGCATGTCCATGTGTTGGCTTCCACAGGAGAACGTTGCTTATGAGCTCGTCCCTGCTTTCTCAGCAGTCCTGCATGCCTAGTCGTCTCAACCGTATTGTTTGTGAGATGGGGAGCAGGTGACCATACAGTTGCTTCTTTGTTGGGTGCTGCTTCCATGACTTGTTCAGGACTGCTCGCAGCATTCTTGTGCAGGTACATCTAGTTTATTCTCGAGGCGTTTGTTAGGGTCCAGGTGGTGCAGCCATACAGCAGCACTGATATAACCACAGCCTGGAAGAATTGTTGCTTTAGCTTAGTCAGTGAATCGGATCTCCATAGTAATGGATGTGTTTTCCCTTTTTTAATAACTGTATAACTACTTGTGCACCCTGTATATAATTGAATGAAAATTATACTAAAGATTCCTTAATACTAATCCATTTATAATTATCTATCTATCTATTATCTATCGCAGTTCTGTTTCATCTATCTATCTATCTATTGATTTATCTAAGTCCGTTACTATTTATGAATATATGTACTATCTGCCTATCTATCTCAGTCTGTTCCAATCTATCTCTGTCTGTCTGTCTGTCTGTCTCTGTCTCTGTCTCTTCTCTCTCTCTCTCTCTATATATATATATATATATATATATATATATATATATAGAAGAATGAGAAGAAGAGAGAGAGAGAAAGTAAAACTGGAGATAAACGCAATTAGGCAGATTAAGAGATATGAGAATATATATATGATGGACTCTCCCGTCGATTTCGACGGATGAGGTTCCGACAACCATATATATATATTATATATATATATTATATATATTATATATTGAAAAGGATAACTATATATATATATATATATATATATATATATATTACTATGATTGCGCTCATTGTATTGTTAAACTGTTCGCATATATCCATAACAATATAGTTATTTACTTAACTTGTAGATTGCACAAGGATCAGAAGTATTGTGCTCCAATAAGAATCGAACTCACTACAATGTTCTGCCAATCCAACTTGCTAACCATTACATCACAAAAGGTGCCGATATGCATAAGAATATACACCCTTATATTTTCGTTAATATCCTTTGTCTCTTCCCCCGCAAATATTATATATATATATATATATATATATATATATCTATTATAATGGAGATTGTGTGTTTTTCTGTCTGTAACCGAAACTATATACTACTCAGGTCACAATTCCTTAGTTATTGACATCATATTCTCTATGATTTTATTTTAACCTTTTAATAATTAATAAAATTGTTTTACATTATTATACTGTTAACCATATCTACATACGAATAACATGCAATATATTATATATACACAAAATAGCGGTTACAGTGTGAACGGGAGGCTAATTGCATATGATATTAAAAATTGATTTAATAAATATGTGTCAGTGTTATTGATTTCTAACTGTTTGGTTTTATTTTAATGATATAAGCAAAAATTCTTCAATAAATCTTAAATGAAATCCATTAATAAGAAAAATAACTTAAGTTTATTCTTACTTCTATTTTAACTAAATATTACATTAGAAAAATAGCAATGAAAGACGAGAGTGATAGAAGAGTAAGTTCAGTTGTTCTATGTTTCAAATCTTTTGATCTGCATTCTATTTAGTTCATTAGCCTTTCTAATTTATATAATATCTTTTACATTCAAACTTAAATACTTGCACCGGAGGGTGCATATATTTGCTAGTATATATATATATATATATATATATATTATATATATATATATATATCTGTGTGTGTGTGTGTGTGTGTGTTTGTGAGTGAAAATATCACATATAAATATACTTGCAAACCGACGGCATGCACATATATTATTTACGGCATTTATGCATATACATATTTACCAACCCCTCCCACGGGTAGGATGCGACACAAGGTCAATTTCTTAAGCGGCGTTGAACAGGTTTTTGTTCAAAGTTTTCCTTCTCCTAGACTGGTTACATAGCCATGGTTAAAGAGCCCAGTCTGCGCTGCTACTTGCCCATAGCTGGAGAGAGAATTCGATGCATACTTTCCCAATGGTATTAACGCCATGTGAAATGCAAAAACTTTTTCCGGGATTGAACTCGGGTCGACGAGTCTATTTCCTCGAAAACATAACGTCATAGTAAATTGTATCCGCAAATATAGTTCGAACTTCCATAAGCGTTAATTTTTTCCGTTACGCACAAAGGCATGAATCCACCTCTCCCTAACCAAAGAAGATTTAACCTTGCGGCTAGGGCTGAAGAATCACCGACTGCCAAGGATACGACCCCTCAACCAATGGAGCCATCTGTTGGTCGTTGGTGGTTGTCTGGATGCTTAAGTACGGAATTCTGGTTGCGGAGTAGTTCATGACTTGCAACTCTACTTTGGTCCTTACTTAGTCTAGACGGGCGTCGTCGGAGAGCCCCATCCGATCAATCACATGCTTACGTCTTAAAATAAGTCTATTAAGATTAACAATCTAATTGTACAACATAATGTAACAAAAGATTAAGCTGGCAATAATAAGCCTTTGTAGAGTGCAACGGTGTGAATCTAACTCATTTACATAATAACTGAGTCTATAAGACTGGTATGCAAATAATTGTAGTTAAAAGCAACAACAGATTAGTCTGGCAGAAAAAAAATCTAGTAGAGAGACACCCAGTGCGGATCTATCTGCATTATCCTANGAAAATTACAACCTCAAAAGAAACCTGAAGGACTTGAATATCTCCAAAAACGCAACCACAGACCGATTAAAGTGGAGGAAAAGGATTCGCGTGGTGTCATCATCGGATACAATGGACAGCAAGTAGTATTAGTAGTATGATTCGCTATCATCACATATCTCCTACGTCTCTTTGTGTGTGAGTAATTGGCCGACTTTACCATCGACACAAAACATATGAACCGTCCTATGAGGTTAATCGAATTTGCCTTCATTGTATTTAGCCATTTTAGTCGACATTTTTTAAGCCACTCAAAATTCTTTAATCATTGGTTCTCTATCCTACAAAACATTTAATGATATTATCAAAATTTAAAAAAATTTAAAAAAAGAAAAATGGTTGAAACTAGATCGAGTGGCGTCAAAATTGTCTAGACAGAACCGATTATCTCTATCATACCATTTAATCCACCCCGGTTTGATTAGAGATCGTCAACAAAAAGATAACAAAAAGCCCTCTCTCCCACCATTCCCATCATCCATCTCATCCATTGTGATAAAAGATAAGCCCACTTAAAGAAAAGGCACTGACCAATGATATCACTTTATCTATAGTAATAGACTAGCAGCGGCTACCCGGCGTCAATTTCTTAAAGTTAGTCCCGCAGATCCATTATTACTGAATCGTGAGTTGAATCCTCGCAGGATGCCCCATTTAAATCCCTATGTAAAAAAATAGACCTCGCATTGATCCAGCTACTCTGAAAGAAATGTTAATGTCTACTATTTAAAATATTAAATGAAAGAAAAATCCATTTATCATTTAAATTTTATTTTTTAATTATCTTCACAAATATAAATCAAATCTCTATTATTTTTGTTCAAAAACCAAGCCCTGATATTTAATGTGTATATATATTTACTTTGTCGTTAATTGTTTTATTTTCTAAGTTTCCTCCGGGCATATATATATACACACCACTGCATTTATATATGTATAGATAGATATTTCGTCTCTATTTTTCTGTAACGAAACTACGTCACTGCTTACGTCACAATACCCAAAATCGTTATTACATAGAATAAAGAAAAACCTTACATTATATTCACTCAAAATTTGAGTATGCAAACTTAGATGGTTCTTATTGGGTTTTTTAAACAAGTTTTAATAAATACTTGTCCGGTATTATATATTTACATGTAGTTTATTTCATTTAATAATATTTAAGGTTATTTACCTCATAGAGTTTTACGAGAAGATTATTTACACAC
>CM042167.1:36313194-36415694 GCA_023376005.1 Doryteuthis pealeii
CTTATTGAAACAGATTAGCGTTATCACTTTCGCCGCTCACCCCCTATTTCAAACTTCCATTATTCTCTTTCTCGTCCTTCTTTATATATATTTCTGTGTAGCATGTCCTTTTTCTTCCCTTTCTTTCTTTTTCATGAATAAGGAATTGTCCATATTTAGCAGAGGTGACGACACTCATAAGAAATGAGAAATCGGCGGATAAGCAACGCCAGATAATCAGAATTTATATTTTTGGATTTTATATTAGACAAGTTGAACGGTCTGGTTTTTACCGAGGGGGTATTGCCAGATGAAACGGTCGTACTTTTTAAGAACACGAGTATATATATATTTTTCTCGATTTGTTTACGCCTTACATCAAACCGATATGCACGCCTAATTCATTTAATTATAACTAATTAATTTACAAATTAGGTATGACTTCAATTAAGCACATAATCTACTAATAATATATATATATATATTATATATATATATATATATACATAATTTTATATATATAATATCTAATATATAAAACAGAGATTTTGGTATGTACGTGTCGACGTATAACTCCAAAACGGGAGGTCACTCTGATTTAAAATCTTGCATACACATATGATATCGTTCTAACTAAGAAACACTCCAAATTTGGTTATTGATTTTTACTGATTAAGGGATATAATTAAATCACAACAAAAATCAAAACGATTTTTTCGAAAGCCATAGCATAGCGCTGCTGCTGCCTGCTAATGCTTGGTCTATCAGCAGATGAGCTCGCCTGACTGTTTACAGCAGAAAGAAAGAAAGAAAGAAAGAAAAACAACGAAAATGTTTAGCGACTCGCCTGACTGTTTTAGCAGCAGAAAGAAAGAAAGAAAAAGAAAGAAAGAAAGAATGAAAATGTTAGCGACAAACTAAATTTTAACGTAAAATAAATTCGTTTTTTTTATAATCTTTCTAAATATTTATTTATATTTATCGTATGTTTTTGAAACTAAACTTTTATTGTACAATGTACACCCACTTAAATTAAATTGTTGTCATGCACAAAAAATTGTAGAAAAATGAAAATTGTTTCAAAACACAAGTTTACGGTTACATTTTTTTAAAATAAGATTTTAAAATGTCAATAAAAATCAGTCACCAGTATAGGGTTGTATAAATGTAAATTTAAAAAAATGATAAAACGAGTTGTTTTGTAATTAATACATGGTTTAAAAAAAAAGTCTTAATAGTTTAGAGAACCTAATGGAAGACGTTTTAAAATGTAAGCAAAAATAGATATTGCATTCTCTTTATCGTTAAGAACTAGATTTGAATTGTCATGTAAAGAAAAATTCAAAGAAATAAATTGCAATTATTTCTAACTCATCAAGCCAATTAAAAACTGAATTTAAAATTGTCCCCAAATACTACTATTATTTTCAAACTGGAGTTTTCAGTGAAACCTTTCATCTGAAACTTTTATAAATTGAGCAATTGCTCAATTTATAATTTGTACGAGTCTTTATCAATTGAATTATTTTTTATAAGCGAGTTAGAAAAAAATTATTTGCTTCGGCAAGCAAAAAGTAATAAGTATATTAAGGAAAAATCAAATCTTATTCATATCGCCAATCTTTTTATTCTGTCTTTAAAATATAAATTTTAGTAGAAATGAAATGAAATAATCTATCTATCCAATATTTATTTGTCCAGTAAGAAAGAGCGAGGAGTAAAAAAAACAATAATAGCGCTTATTATTTATTAATAAATAATAAGCGCTTATTATTGTTTAATAAATTTTATTTCGTTATTAATAAATATTATACTTCCACTACGTTTCGGTGATATATACGAATTCAAAATAAACAAAGAATTTAGAAAGAAAAGCTTTTACAAAATAGGAAGTTAACTTATAACATACTTATTCGTAACTAAGAAACATAGTATAGTATTCGTATTGTAATAATAACACATAAACAAAAAATTATAAAAAATATACGACTCTAGTTAACATTCTACACAAGTATATAAACAAAACAGTGTATGATATGTTTCTTACCACTTAAACATTAAAATAAAAAAAAAATGATTCTAATTACGTAACTTGAATGAGAAAATGTGTTCTTTAATTTATCATAATTCTAAAATGATAAATAAATAGGCAGATTTTTTTTAAATTAAGGGCGGACCTGAACTTTTGAAACCCCCCCCCCCACTCTAAAATTTTTGTTTTTAATTTTTTCTTCTTCTTTCAAATGGATTATATCGATTGCACACCAATCTATCAAACTGTAAAAAAAATTTCAAAAAAGTTATTTATTTTTTCGAGTTTTCAGGCGGGTACTCTCAGTTTCCCGTATAAGTCTTAGTCGTAAATTGAACACCCCTTATCGGAAACCGCTAAAAAGAAATTTTATTTATTTATTTTATTTTTCCTTCGAAATTGGATCATATCAATTTACACACCAATCATCAAGATTTTTAAAAAATCCTTGAAATTCTTTATTTTTTAGTTTCAGGGGTGCTCATTTCCCCGTATAATGTTTATATAGTAAATCGAACCCCCATATCGGAACTGCTCGAAAGGAAAACTGGCGCCAATGTGTCAAAGTATAGGGTGGCCGAGAAAAAACAGAACCCAAATTATTTATTTATTTTTCCCATTAAACTTACCTTATAACACCAACCCCCACACCAACCCCTAACCCCAACCTAACCCAACAATCCTAACCCCCCTACATGAATTTAACAGTTTTATTTACAAATATGTGGGTTCTGTTTTTTCTGTGTCACCTTAATTTGACACCTTTAGTGCAAATTTCAGCACAACTGTTAAGATAGAGAAATCTTTCAGATATGGGTGTGTTCGACTTTACTATAAACTTATACGGGGAAATGAGCACCCCCTGAAAACTCGAAAAATAAATAACTTTTAAGAATATTTTTTTTACAATCTGAATAGATTGGTGTGGTAAACGATAATAATCCATTGAGCGAAAAAGAAAAGAAATTACAAAGAAAAATTTTTTTTCAGCGGTTCCGATATGGGGATCGTGTTTACGATATAACTTATACGGGAAAATGAGCACCCCTGAAAACTCGAAAAATAAAAACTTTTTTTTTTTTTTTTTTTTTTTTTACAATCGGATAGATTGGTTTGGCAATCGATAATAATCCGTTGAAAAAAAAATAATTAAAAACGAAAATTTTAGAGGGCGTGGGGTTCCAAAAGTTCAGTCCGCCAAATTAAGTCACCACTTTTTTCTCTCTCTTTCTTTTTTTAGTCCGGTCATGGACCGGGGTAGTTTAACTTATAGTATAAATAATATAATTATATATAAAAGATTTTGGATGTTGTTTGATTTAGAAACGTTCCTGAATAAATAGTATATTATAATTTTTCTTAAGAAGGCCTACAAACGCATGTATCGCCATAAAATTCGATACTTTTTCTTATAGAAAATGAAATTGAAATGTCAATTTCATTTTCTATAAGAAAAAGTATCGAATTTTATGCGATACATGCGGTTTGTAAGTGCCTTCAAGGAAATTATATATATATATATATATATATATATATATTTTTATATTATATAATATTACATATATCAAAGTGGAAATGAATTCGACAGCTGCGTATATTATATAATATACCTAAATATATATATATAGTATATATATATATGGAGGCGTGAGTGTTTATGTGTATATGTGTCATGTGTACACACGTGTGTAGCTATATGTGTGCGTGTACTCTAATCCTGAAACCTGAATTTACGAAGCATGCCCCCCCTTTTTATTTCTGTGTTGGAACACCTGCCATGATCGTTCAAGGCCTTTAACTCGTTATCTTTGGCGGGCTCTTTTTTTCTCCGTTCTTTTGCAAGCAGGAAAACACCACGACCAAGCTTCTTTGATGAGGGGTTATTTGGTGCATTCGCCTAATACCCCAACGAAGAAAATGATCATTTTTGACATTCATCCCTTGATTACATTGCGTTCGATTTTCTATTCAGCCATCTTTCCTTCTTTTAGTCTCGTATTTATTGCTTTCTTTTATTGTTTCTTTTTTGTTTGTTTTTTTGTGTTTTTTGTTTACTTAATATTTATTTATTTATTTATCTATTTGAAATCGATCCCTTTAATATTTACGGACATGTTCACCTTTTTGCTCGTACGTATTGGTTTGCGTTTTTTCATTCGCTGTTGTGGAAGTGCTCTTTGGCTATGATGTGATCCTGTGTATTAAGAATAATAATAAAAGTATTAAGCTCTATTGAACCAAGTGTGTTTCATTGTAAAGTCAGATCGTATAATATGAATGGTAACAATTCTATAAGACTAGCAAGGTAATATTTGTACAACAAAAGGCAACAACAGGTTATTCTTGAAAAAAATTAGAAGAGCGGCACACAGTGAGAATCTAACTCATTACCCTGACATACTCCTTATGTCAGATTTACTCGTACCAAAAATACACAGACCCCCATGACGCAAAAACCAACACTTTGCAATAAAAAAAACTCTAAGTACAAAGCAATGACAAAGACTGATCACAATATTCCAGGCACACAGTATGGATCTAACTCATTACAGTAAAAATAAGTCTATGGGACCCAGTGATAATCCTAAAAATACACAGACCCCCAGGAAGCAAAAATCAACACTTTTATAAAAAAAACACCATCTACAAAATAATGACAGAGAATGATCACAATATTCCAGTCAATAAGGCACCCGGTGTGGATCTAACTCATCACTCTAAAAAGTCGATAACACTAGAATGCTAATAACTGTCAAATGTGATCACATTGTACATATGATAGGATATGAACGGTGATTCATTGGGAACTGTGCAAAAAGGAAGTCACCAAGAGTTTATTAGGCAAAAATCCTTAGTAGAGCGGCACTCAGTGTGGATCCAACTCATTACTCTAAAATAAGACTAGCAAGATAATATTTCTACCACAAAAAGCAACAATGGGTTAGTTTAGACCAGAAGAATTATATTGTTCTTGCTGATGTGGAGCGCCACACCTATTGTCAGCTCTTTACTCGTGTGCTGAATTGAAGGCGACTGATATCGAACCAGGAACCTCGCGATTCCTTCCCCAACAGTTAATCTGGCGAAAAACCTTAGTAGTGTGGCACAGAGTTGATCACAATATTTTAGTCAATAAGGCACCCAGTGTGAATCTAACTCATTACACTGACACACACCTTATGTCAAATTTATTCGTACCTAAACACACAGACCCCCGGGACGCAAAAACCAACACTTTGTAATAAAACAAAACACTAAGTACAAAACAATGACAAAGACTGATCACAATATTCCAGTCAATAAGGCACCCAGTGTGGATCTAACTCATTACCTTAAAAATAAGTCTATGAGACTCAGTAATAATACTAAAAACACACAGACCCCCGGGACGCAAAAACCAACACTTTGTAATAAAACAAAACACTAAGTACAAAACAATGACAAAGACTGATCACAAAATTCCAGTCAATAATGTTTCGTACATCTGGAAATGCGTGTTGACGTTCCTGTTTATTGTTTTAACGAGACTTGACGCTGTCTCTAATGAAACCAGCCAGTGCGCACTAAATCTGTTTTGTCTCTCAGTTGACCCGAACAATGTATTATTGATTTCTTCTTGGTTGTAGATTGGGTTCTGGATAGAGAAAGGGCATGAGGACTTTCGTCTGCTAACAAATCTGGGACGGCGTCAACATGTTTGCGATAGGAGAGCACGCTCTCCTGTCCAGTGCTGTTGACACGTTTAGCAATTATATATTGATGAACGTGAATGAAAGATGACCAACCAATACAGCTATCTCCAGGAACACTTGAACAGTTTCTTATATATAATATATATAATTATATATATATAATATATAGACAGAGAGAGATCTTGATATATATAGTGATATATCCTGATATATAAATATATAATATATACTAGCAAATATATGCACCCTCCGGTGCAAGTATTTAAGTTTTAATGTAATGAAATATCGTATTAAATTAGAAACGCTAATAAAACTAAATAAGAATGCAGATAAAAAGATTTGAAACAGAGGGGTATATAATCGAAAGATAGAACAACTGAAACTTACTCTTCCATTACTCTCGTCTTTCATTGTTATTTTTTCTAATTTAAGTATTTAGTTAAAATAGGAAGTAAAAAATAAAAATGACAGATATCTTTTCTTGTTAATGGATTTCATTTAAGATTCATTGAAGAGATGTTTGCTTATATTCATTCAAATAAAACCAAACAGTTAGAAACCAATAACACTAAGCACATATTTATTAAAATTACATTTTTAATATCAATATGCAAATTAGCCTTCCCATTCATACTGTAAACCACTATTTTGTTGTATATATAAATACAATTGCATGTTGTTAGTATGTAGATATGGTTAACATTATAAATAATGTAGAACAATTTTATTAATAATTGAGGTTAAAATAAAAATGAAATCATGGTGAATGTGACTTAAATAACTAAGGGAATTGTGACTTGAGTAGTTATTTAGTTTCGGTTACAGACAGAAAAACACAAATCTCCATTATAATAAGATATATATATATAAATATATATCATTATATTTATATATAGAGGGACAGACAGACAGAGAGATCCTGATATATATATATATATATTACAATGGTATATACTGGAATAATTAATGAAATATTGATGAACGTGAATGAAAGATTACCAACCAATACAGCTATCTCCAGGAACACTTGAACAGATATATATATATATATATATAGTGTGTGGGATGGTCACTGTTTCAGCTTTTGCTGGAACGGTGTATCAAAGGCAATGTTAATGGTAGAGTACTCAATATAAAATAGAGCTGTTATATAATATAATAAAATAAATATATAAAGGTTTTACATATCTATTTATTGGGTGACAAAGGAACGTTCACGAGCATATTGGTTTCATGCGAGCAATCGTCAGAACATCTTCACCTGACGATTGCCTCGCATGAAACTAATATGGTCGTGAATGTTCCTTTGTCACCAAATAAATAGATATGTAAAACCTTTTTATATATTTATTTATATATTTATATTATATTATATATATATATATATATATATATATATATATATATATATATATATATATATAAAGAAAATTTTAAAAAACAAGTGTTCCGAAATATATATATAAATCACTATGATTTGAGCTGTTTGTAATATTCTTCCTATGCAATCTTAAGACCATTGTTTTGTAGTTAGTGATTTTTACTATCAACTATTTGTCGTTGCAACTTTAAAGATATGTTCATTTTAACACGATTTCATTGTTATAGTTAAGAAATTCATAGGATTTTTTTTTTTTCATGTGTAAGTCTAGGCTATGTTCTAAAGGAAAGATTATAATAAGTGATAATTTACAATTTTAGATTTTTATATAAGTTTAATGTAAGGTCTGCCCTACCAAATATTGGTAATGCCTAAAAAAAAAAGCCCGTCCCGGATTTGATGGAGAATATTTGCTATATACCCCTCATTCATGTTGCGGATATATAAACAGTTGTTACGTTTTTAGGGGCCATTCCTTGGCCTTAATGCAGAAGTGCTTATCCAGTGGAATTGGATCCTTGATAAAGAGTCCTTCGATAATGAATCCTTTTGGGAGAGTGTTTTTGATTCTGATAGTCAAGTGCCACACCTGCCATCAGCTCCCCTCTTTACTCACTCATGCGCTGAGTTGCGGAAGGTTGATATTGAACCCTGACTCTCGTGGTTCTTGGGCGGATTCTCTAGGGGCTGAACTCTATGTTTTTATATTCATTTTTTATGAATAATATTTTTCTTTGGCGTAATAAATTTGTAAATGTTATTAAAAAGTTATTTACATAAGTGTATCTGGACCTTGCTCGTACCTCAAATTTTTGCACTCAACTCAATGCAAAAAAAATCGACCGTGTGACAACTCGGGAAATTTTATATATTAATGAATAATGAATATAATGCACCAGTTATTTTATTTAAAAACTTTTACAATTTTTCAGGTCAGTCAACTTTGAACCACATATCTTTGAGGCGTTATACAGATTCTCAAAGTGACATGGTTCAAAGTTAACTGACTGAAAAAATGTAAAAGTGTTTTAAATAAAATAACTTGTGCCTTATGTCTTTTAATTATTTATATATAAACACTAAAAATGTCATTAAATTCGGTTGAGTCCCTGATTTTTGGTATTTTTTTCTTTCGGCGGGGTGACATAGGATGGGGGAATTTTGGTCCGTAAAGTTCGATTTAACCATATTCTTATTCATTGGAATGGCAAAAGAAAAGGAAATACAATAAAGTAATTTTCCCCATAGACACCCGTGTAACATGGCTGTCGCAGCTTCGCAGAGATAGGTGTTTATTTTCTATCGAATCTGGAGTCAAAGTTGAAGCTAATTCTTTTGTGTACTGGGGAAAAACACAGGAAAACATGTAAGGTGCGCGATAAAGAATATTCGGTAATGAAAGGGTGTATATACAGTAGAAAATGTCTCTGCGCTGTTACTTGATTAAAAGAACTTTGGAGACCTTACTTTTGAGATTACACTTGTTGATATATAGATAGATAGATAGATAGATAGATATTAAGAGTCTGAAATAGATAGATAAATATGAACAGACTAAGATAGATATGAATACACTTAGATAAATAGATAGATAGATGAATAGTTAACAATCTGAAATAGATATTAACATACTAAGATAGATAGATATAAATACACTAAGATAAATAGATAAATTGATCGATGTTAACCGTCAGAAATAGATAGATAGATAGATAGATACATACATAAATACATACATACATACTAAGATAGATATAAATGCACTAGATAAATAGATAGATGAATGGATAGATTTTAACAGTCTGAAATAGATAGATAGATAGATAGATAGATAGATACTAAGACATTTTTTCTAATTCAACGCATACATCCTTCATCTTCTATCCACACAAATCCTTAGTCCTGAAGAAGGTTTCCACTGTAAAACCCGAAATACTCGAGTATCGACAATAAATTTACCATCCATCGTAACATCCTGTGTTTGCTTTTCTAAATTTTCTCCACATACTAAGATAGATAGATATGAATACACTAAGATAGATAGATAGGTAGATAGATAGATGTTATTTGTCTGACGTTTTGAGATTAGGCTTGATAATATTTATTATTTTTTTGTTTTGTTTTGTATCCATTTTTGTGTAATTGATTTTGCTGTCCAGCTAGAAACGAATTTTCTGAAACCGTATAGAACCCAGAGTTTCATATCCAGGTTGAACCCAGCATTATTTTTAGACCTGTTAGAAAAGAGAATTTTTAGACGATTTTGAAAAAATGATTCAGGAGTCCAAATAGGATCCGTTTCGAAAGATAGGAGAATAGTAGTTATGCGTGAAGAAAGGACCGTAACCGAGTCCGGCATAGCGTTTGTTCTAGTTCACGCGAATACTTCCCAAGAAACGATGTAAAGTATGGTGTGTTTTATAGGGACACAATACGTAAAAGACGAGAAACTCATACAGCCTTACCCAAACAACATTCTTTCCATCTCAAGTCCTGATGACGCTTTGCTAAAACCGAAACCTTATAACGTCAACACCATCAAAAATAAATTTAAAATTTCATAATTTCATCTTTTTGGAATACATTGTCTTTCTATTTTCTGCATATTGTAGGATTTATTTCCATACTTAACACCCCCTATATATATATATATATATATATATATATATATATATATATATATATATATATGCACATACACACACATACACTTATAACAAATCTGATTACAATTCCCCACTATAACATCCACAACAAAAAATTAGACAATATTCCAAGATTGAAACATAAGCAACTCACCAAATGTTAATTGTAAATCACGCTTTCCCAATATATTTCCCTATACCTAAGAATCGCCTTCCCAATCAATAATAGACAATAAGAAAGCAAGATAATACTTAGCATATATATATATATATATATATATATATATATATATATATATATATATATATATTATATACATATATATACACACACACACACACATATATATATATATATATATATATATATATATAAAAGTAATTGGTAATTTGCTTGAAGCATTGTTAAGTATGTTATAATATACTAATAATTTGAAGGCAATTAAAATGCGTATAAAAAAATAAAAACAAAAAGATGTTATTTTTGTCTTATCGATTTCAAAGAAAACTTTATCTTCAGAGACAAATATCAGAAATGAACATGCTTAAGTTTTTTTTTGGTAGTTATACTTTTTTTTCTTTTTTTTCCCCTTCTTTTTTCTTTCTCCTCCCTTCTTTATGTTATGAATGAAATGGGCGAATAACTTTTAATTAATTAGATTTTGGTTATACTAAATTTATGTTACTAGGAAATTCTATTGCACAATATATATATATATATATAATATATATATGTATATATATATATATATATATATATATATTGTGCATTAGAATTTCCTAGTAACATAAATTTAGTATAACCAAAAAATCTAATTAATTAAAAGTCTATAAAAATGCTAAAATGCCAGAGAAAATGCAATCAGCTGCATGCGTTAAAACAATCGTAAAAAAGAAAACGGAATTACTATAGAAATAAACTAAACTAATAATATGAGAAGACAAAAAATGGAAAAACAGTTTCGGTAGACAAAGTCATTATACATTGACGAACAGGTTCGGCATTTTGATTTACGTATCTCGGCGTTGGCCATTTTATTTATATTTTTTTATTTGACGTGACAGTCATAGAATAACTAAATAGAAAGTCATGACACTCAATCGTGATGTGACGTAGACAAAGAAGGTCACCAATCAAATAGAGAAAAAAAAGAAAAGAAAAGAAAGAAGGCCTGGCTGAATTTCTTAAGCAACCTTGGCCATGTTATTGCTTCTTTAGGACGAGCTTAATCGTATTTTCTTGTCTTTGTCACAACGTTTCGTCCGATCGACTCTCCAACCGTTGCGTTTAGTGGTTTGAAGATCGCATAGGCAATAAATGTTCAGTAACCAGGCGCCGTTGACTCCATGTCACCACTACTTTAATTTCATATATTCTCACACACACTTATATATATATATATATATATGGGAGTAAATATGGAAAATAAATCCGACAATATAAAGAAAATTTGAAAAAACAAGTGTTCCGAAAATAGGATGAATTCAATTATCGATGTTTAAACATTTCGGTTTCATTAAACCTTCATCAGGATGTATCTTGGGGTGAAGAAAATGATGGATATCATCTATATGACAGGAGATGAAAATCTTTTTAGTTGTGTAACTGTATTTGATCAGCGTTTTATTTTTGAAAGGTAAGTCGCGATCCATATATATATATATATATATATATATAATATATTATAATATATATATATGTGAAAGGAAAAATAAACAAAGGAAAGAAAATGCTGAATAGATAAAACAGATTTTATTTTACTGGCGCGTGTTTCGGCCAGGAGTTTATCCATGGCCGAAACACATGTCAGTAAAATAAAATCTCTTTGATCCATTCAGCATTTTATTTTATTTTTTATTTTTCCTTCAGCAGGAAGCAAGGGAGACTATCCCTTTTCACTAGCGCTAGAACAAGGATATGTTTTTAGCGCCTGAGGGGGAGTGCCACACCTATCACCAGCTTCTCACTTTACCCTACACTGATTTGGTTAGTGTCGATATCGAACCAGGAACCTTGTGTTTCCCAGGTGACATTCTACCGACTGAGCTAAACCGGCCCTTTATATATATATATGATTTTATAACAGAAAAATTACAGAAACACGCACAACCTGTGCATATATATATATATATATATATATATATATAATATATATCAATATATGTATTGAATAAAGCCTGAAGAAGATACCAGAATATCTGAAACACGTGTTGCGTATGTGAAATAAAAAGAATAAAACATTTTTTCTGAGAACGATACATTTTGCGGACCTTCTTTTTTTATAAAATATCACATTTTCTCCCGTTGGAACCAGAACAACATATATATATATATATATATATATATATATATATATATATATATATATATATATATATATGTGTGTGTGTGTGTGTGTGTGTGTGTGTGTGTGTGTGTGTGTGTGTGTGGAATTAAACAAAAGGCAGGTCTCCTGTTTAACGTTTTTATTGTTGATCTTTTCAGGCTTTCTGGACAACGTTTTTTATATTTGGATGGAATTCGTGGATTAGTCCACTGAAGTTCATATCCCGAGTACTTTCGGCACTTCGAAGTGCCATCATCAACGACTTTGTCACGCCGTTTACATGTGTAAAAACTTAAGAAGCTACTACCCAAAAAATGTAAATATAAATATGAAGTGTACACAATTCTCTAACCTCTAGGCATAAAATAACCCTAGATAGGTTGACATGCCGCAAAAATAAATAAATCATTCTTATTTGGGTGGCTATATATCTTAAATCCACATCCAACGATCGCATCGTTCATTTTTGTTTTTTCCTCTTTATTTTCCCACAATTTACGCAAGGGAACTTCTTTTCTTTTTCTTTCTTTTTCTTTTTTTTTTTTTTTTTTTTTTTTTGTTGGTTTCTTACTCCTGTCAGTGCTGCACGCATTTCTGATTTAACTACTCTTTTCCACCGATAAAACAACTGGATGTTTCTACATCAATCTCTCTTATAACGACCGAAAAAAAAAATCCCACCACTGACTTCTTTCATACCCCCAGCGAAACGCTGACCCAGTCCGGCCTAATATGACCCCGTCTCCCCTCAGCCATCCAAGTTCTAGTGTCAGAGAAATTTGTTGAGTTTCTGCACCACGTCCGTGAGTACTGCTCCCCAAAGATTCGCTGTCAACTGAGGTGCCACGTCGTAACAAAGTATTAGATTATATTAGAGGCTGTCGTCCCGGCCGACAACGGCCAGGCCAACCAATGTCAATGCTTCTATCCTAATAAACATTGTTGTTTTCTGTGTGTGGGGTTTTTTTTCCCGCGTAAAGCTATGGGATTTGAATTTGTTTTATTCACTTTTGTGTGTCTTTTCATTTTGATCTATATACGTTTTGACTGCTTTTTTTTTATTTTTCTCCGTCTCCATCACATTATCATCTCTTCAGTCAATATTTATCTCAGTCTTTTCTTTTCCTTTTTCTTTATTCTTCTAACCCCTCTCTCCCCCCTCTCTCTCTCTCTCTCTCTCCTTCTCTCTCTCTAACTCTCTCTCTCTCTCTCTGTCTCTCTGTCTGCCTCTCTCTCTCTCTCTCTGTGTTTTCTTCATTTTATAGTTTTAGGTGTATTATATATATATATATATATATATATATATATATATATATATATATTTATCTTGATCTCAGTCTGTGTGACAACGAAATAAGTCTTTGATATTTATCTAAGTCTCTATCTTCCACTATTCCTTTTTCTCAAGTACCCTCCCCCCCTCTCTCTCTATCTATCTATCTATCTATCTATTTCACTTCTTTCTTTTTATCTTTTTATTTTCATTTATTTATTTTACATATGAACACACACACACACACACACACACACACATATATATATATATATATATATAATATATATATATATATATATATATAGGGGGATCCAAAAAAGACTTTTCTTTGAGAGGCCTGTCACCCTATCTATCTATCTATCTATCTCTCTCTCTCTCTCTCTCTCTCTCTATATATATATATATATATATATATATATATATATATATATATATATATATATATTAATAATTAATAATAATTAATAAGTCATCCACAGACACGTGTTTCGGCATATCATGCCTCCTCAGTGTGGCTAGACCCAACTATCCTTTGGTAGGGTTCGAACTCAGACTGACCGTATGGTAGTCCGATATCTTATCCCCTATATATATCTTACTATCTTTTTATATATTTTGAGTTCCCTTCTAAATACACCATTTCATGTTTTTCATATTTCTTCATTTTTATCTTCTCATACTTTCCCTTGACAATGAATGTATAAACTCTCTGTCGCAATATATCACTTAACTTTTCTCTCACACACTCTGTCTCTCTTGCCCCCCCCCCCTCTCTCTCTCTCTCTCTCTCTCTCTCTCTCTCTCTCTCTCTCAGCAGTCCATAACATACATCATTCCACTTTGGCCCTTACCAAGGACGGGCTGTCGGAGAGGCCACCATCGATCAATCGGTTGATCACGTCAAGCCCTAGAATCTATATGATTGTCCCAACCCTATTGCTTAACCCCCAACTCTTTTATAATATATGCGCTAGAATTCGGTGGCCGAGGTTCTTAGTGTCCTGGGTATGACGTTAAAATCTATCTGATGATGGAGCTCTGGGGAATGTGGAGTATTGCTTCATCACCATTATTCACAGGTCCACTTTGACCCGGAGTGGTAGTACCTGTTAAGGACCCATTTATGGGTTTAATAGGAAAACATGAGTTTGAAAGTGTCTAAAAACGAGTTTTAAAAAAATCGAGTACCCATCAAGAATGAATAAAACAAAAATGTATTCGGCATATAATAACCGAATGGGTTAGCATGCCGTAAAATCCAACAACCAACCAACCAGCCAATAAATCTTATCTTCAATTCTTAAGCGAATATCTACCGTATTTGATATAGGATGCACTTTTTTCCAAAATTTTGTCTAAAAAAATTGCCCTGCGTCTTAGACATCGTAGGTGAAGTTTGGGACCTGCTGTAGGTCTTCTTCTTCTTCTTCTTCTTATTATTATTATTATTATTATTATTATTATTATTATTATTATTATTATTATTGTTATTATTATTATCCTTCTGAATTTTCACATCAGCGTTAGCTGGTGGTCTTTCACTGGAGTCTGAGTGACAGCAAGTCTCCTCAGGTCTCCAGGACTCTTCTGGGTATTCTGGCAGATTGCAGCAGTGCAGTGTTCTGAATGGTTTCAACCCTTGCTCTGATTTCCAAACATTCCAGACCCTTTTCTAATCCTTTTGGGACTGTTCCAAGTGCACCAACTACAATTGGTATCACTTTGGCTTTCATATTCCATAACTTTTTTAGTTCTCTGGCAAGGTCCAGATATTTGTCCATTTTTTTTCATTTTCCTTTAGCTTCACCCTGTGATCTGCTGGCACAACAAAATCCACCAGTTGACAAGTTCTTTCTTTTTTGTTTATCAACACTAGGTCTGGTCTTCTTGCTTATTATTATTATTATTATTATTATTATTATTATTATTATTATTTACTGCTATTGAGATGTCTTGTGTATGCTTATTGCTTGCCTGTACTGCCAAATTGCTTTTATACAGCTATGTTTCTGCTTGTGTAATTCACAGGTAAAATACACTAAAAAATGTTTTTCCTGAATCTGACCTGCTGAAATGGGGGTGCGTCAAATATGCCCGTGCGTGTTATATGCCGTCAAATACAGTACTTCAGAAGACGCTGAGCCTCAGAGCGTCAAATGTATCCAGTCTGTTATGATTATGGTTGAAATATTAGACATTTAGATCTCTTATTGTAAATCCAATGAAAGAAACACTGTAGTCTCAGTCGTAGAAACTACAGTTGTTGTCCTTGAAATCCTAGGTAGAAATAGTGTGTACTTGTAGCATAGAATCTACTCGTAGTCCTGCTGGTATTAAGTCTGTTTAGCAACTGATTTTTGGATAAATACTGACGTCCTTAAATATATACTATGTCGTTTTTCATTGATCAATAGCTGCTCCCAATGTTGGTAAAGTCCATAAATATAAGTGGTAATTTCTCATACATCATATAACTATAAATAATCCAGCGCAGCTCATCACAGATGGATTCATAAAAATATTGATTCAATCTTAGCGAAGCCAAAGACTCTCTATATGGTTTTCCCAGTTTTTTTCCAATGTTCTTTCTTACGAATATTCTGCAAATATCTTTTGATGGAATCTTTCTAGGGCTGATGATATGGTGGCGATATATCATCTAAATTCTAAAAGGTTAACCACCATAAGGTGCTAATAGTGAAAGATAGTAATGACTTAGATACACTAAAACTATTTAAGAGATAAATATGTAGAAATATATATATATATATATATATATATATATATATATATATATATATATATAGCTCTACCGACTGAGCTAACCCATATATATATGTATACTAGCCGCGGCTACTTGGTGTCGCCTGGGTTGAGGGCGGTTTTTCAAGTTAGTCCCGCAGATCTATTATTATTGAATCATGAGATGAATCCTCTACTATCTAAAATATTAGTTGAATGTATACTATCTAAAATATTAAATGTAAAAAACCACAAAAAACACCATGCTGTTATCATTTAAATTTTATTTTTTAATTATCTTCACGAATATAAATCAAATCTCTATCATTTTTGATAAAAACCAGGTCTTGGTGATATTTAATGTGCATATATATTTACTTTGTCGTTAATTGTTTTATTTTCAAAGTTTCCTCCGGACATACACATACACACAACTGACCTTTTATATGCATATATATATTTGTGTGTGTATGTGTGTGTGCATGCGTGTGTGTGTGTGATAATAGGGAAAGAGTGCTCAATATCATAATAAGTTAAAAGAAAGGAAATGAATCCGACGGTATGAGTATAGATAAAAGGAGATGAAAACACAACAAAATGCTGTTAAAGTGAAAACATTTTATAACATATTCATAGCTGATATTGAACAATATTTCGATTTTTATCAAATGATTTTTATATAAGATGATTTTTTTATAAGATGATTTTTATAAAATCGAAATATTGTTCAATATCACCTATGAATATGTTATGAAATGTTTTTACTTTAACAGCATTTTGTGGTATTTTCATATCCTTTTATCTATACTCATATATATATATATATATATATATATATATATATATATATATATATATGATAACAGGGTTGAATTAAGAGTTTTTCTCCTCCTAGACTGATCGTCAAACCAGAGTTAAAATAGCCCAATCTTTTATGTGAAAAAGCAGTGTGTCTCGTCTAACGTTTGAACTTGGGTCGACGAGTTCATTTCCTCTGAGGATAACCATTACACCACGCGCCACCGTAGTTTTATATAAAAAAAACATAAACATAAACATGAAAAAAAAAGACAATATAAAACGATTTTGAATCAACAAATTTCGACCATTTAGATAAAACGTGAATGAACGTCGTTTCGGTTCAAATTTGAAAACAGACAGAAAAATAATGATCAAATTATAGAAGTGAAAGCAGTTTGCAATAACAGACAAAATAATACAAACATTGTAGAAAGGATTGTCTTTTTGAAAGGTAACGTCAAAACAATATAATCGTCAGGATTGAATCTTGCTTTAAAAAAAAATTATGTTTCAAACATCAAAGAAGATCAAAAGTTCAAACGAAAAGAAGTTAAAGACATCGACCAATGAAACAAAAAAGATAAATAAATAAAATAAAAAAATTAAAAATAAAGAAATAAAAAAAAATGAAAAAAATGAAAAAAAGTTTTAAAAAATAGAAAAAAATAACATAAATAAATATCCATAAAAAAAAACTCAACCCATCAGGACTCTAAATGATATCGAGTAAGAAAAAAAAAAACATTTTAGAATATTAAAAAAAAAAGAATGTAAAATAAAAAAAAATAAATGATGAACGAACGCTTAGGAAACACGTGACCAATTGAACTAAAAATCTTCTGTAAAAAACAAAAAATATACATATATAAGAAAAAGAGAAAAAACGTAAAAAAAAAAAAAAAAACAAAAATTGGATCTCAAATGTCATTGTTTAATTTGAATAAAACCATGGTGTATTCTAGTAATAAAAAAAAATTAGTAAATATTTCGTGGAATTGAAAATAAATACAAGGAAATTGAAAAGGGTGAGTTTATTATTTTTGTCTTTATTTCTTTTTCGATACTGAATAACACAGTTATCTTTTTTTGTTAGAGTTCGCCAATTACAAGAAATCGTTGTTCAATAAAGAACATTTACACGGAGCAAAAATGCCAGAAGTTACAATTAAGGAGAAGATTTCTGAAAAATAACCAGAAAACGGTATCACAGCAGACTTGGAGGACCATATGACCTTTAGGCACCCCTTTTACGATCTCGATTCGTGGGGACATTTTTCCATTCACACCGTCAAAATCCGGTCAATTGTTAACAGACGATTTTTAGAGTTTTTTTTAAATTATAAAACTAACCCCCTAACCCTAACCCCTAACCCTTAACCCCTAACAAACAACCGCATTTTGACGGTGTAAATGAGAAAAAGTGTCCCCATGAATCGAGATCGCAAAAGGGGTGCCTAAAGGTCATATGGTCCAACTTGAATCTTGCAATGTACTAATAAGTCACAACAAGAAGAATTGCCCTCTTTAACCCTTTCACGTTTTTGAGAGCTACGTGTGTTCACTGTATGCCGTGATAGAGAACCTACCAAGAACTATGGACGATAGTTGGGGAATCGGTATCAATTCCTTCCGTTCACATTCGAATTTTGATATGAAAACCAAGAACAGGTTTATAAATACTCTGTAATGACAAACGATAACACCGATATACTTTGGAAAGCGTTAGTCTATTTAGTATAATTGCTATACTTATCAAGAGTTTATATAGTCTAGTATTCCCTAGAGAGTTCTTCAAAGAGAAGTAATAATATATATATATATATATATATATATATATATATATATATATATATATGGATAAAATGATATGAAAACAACACAAAATGTTAAAGTGAAAACATTTTATAACATAGCTGATATTGAACAATATTTCGATTTTATAAAAATCATCTTCAGAGCTTGTTTATACTCCGTGTTGTTAAGAGCGGAGACAAAAGTCATATGAGTTCAAAACAAAAACCTTGATGTTACAAAAAAGAAAAAAAAAATTTCTCTGAAGCTCTGAAGATGATTTTCATAAAATCGAAATATTGTTCAATATCAGCTATGTTATAAAATGTTTTCACTTTAACAGCATTTTGTGGTGTTTTCATATCCTTTAATCCATACCCATACCGTCGGATTCATTTCCTTTTTTTTTTTTAACTTATATACATATATATATATATATATATATATATATATATATATATGTGTGTGTGTGTGTGTGTTGTGTGTGTGTGTAATGAAAATGGAAGTAAATCCGACGGTATGTTGAAAAAGAGAAATAAAGAAAAGAAAGTATAGAAGGGATGAAATAGGATATTTTAATTAATTTTACTTACACGTTACAATAGATTGAATAATGTACACATGGATAAACTCCTGACCGAAACACGTGTAAGTAAAATTAATTGAAATATCCTATTTTATCTATTCTATACTTTCTTTCCTTTATTCTCTTTTTCAATATATATATATATATTATTATATATATATATATATATATAATAATATATATATATTGATGGGATCAAGAACGGTAGGGCCAAAAACGAGTAAAGAATAAAATTGCTTTTGTATGCAAAGAGTGGGACGGAATGTGTTGATGTACCGTTCTTACGGTACGGGTCTTTTTCTAATGGAACGGAAATACTTATATCTGTACCGGTATTACCTCAGAAAGGGTGGAATGCTGGTTGCTGTTAGCTGTTCTATTGTCTGGCAGTTCTATGATTTATGGAGTCTGGAACCAACTTGGACTGAGGGTTATCTTGTTTTATCCCATTAGGACATGGCTATTTCCCCAAGATTACAAATGAGCAAGAGATTTCATGTCTTGCTCCCTTCACGCATTCTCGCAGACTCTCGCTCTCTGACCTCCCACTCCTCTTTTCTCCCCTTCGCTCGTCCAATCTAAAAACGCCAAATCGTCACTTGAATTTATTCTTTTTCCTGAGTTCCTGACTAAAACTTTCCGTACTGATGTTCGGTTCTACATATGTAGCACGATTATGTAGCACATTATGTAACACGATTGCTGATAGGGACGGATAGCGAGTGAGGCAAGAGAATCGGTGCTATCAACCCTACTCCTTCCGTTCATATTCAAATTTTGATATCATGACAGCCAAGGACAGACTTATAGATAATCAAAATGTTATCCATTCATTGCAATTACTCCTTGGTCCACTCTGACCCGGAGTGGTAGGACCTATTAGGGTCCCATCTATGGGCTAAAATAGATAAGAAATCAGTTTAAAAAGTATTGAATACCCAACTGTTACAAGTTTATGGGCCATCCTTTAGTCTTTAAACAAGAGTGCTTGTCCTTGATAAAGTATCTTTTGGTTCTCCTTAGTATTGTAAGTTCCTCCTCAATGGTTACAAATGAACTATGGAGAATATCGGTGTTTAAGTAGTGAATCAGCCTCGCATTAATGGCTGCTCATTGGCGGAGGAATAAACCAGGTGACTTCACAAAGTCTATAAATTAATAAAGACCTTCGGCATAAAATAACACAAGAAGGGTTGATATGCCGTTAAGTCCAACCGACCAACCATCAAAATGTTATATAATCTAAATGATTTTTTGATTGATTTAATGATTTTAACAGCATGTCAACTCTTCTGGGGTTATTTTATGGCTAGAGGTTAGACTATTGCCTACATCGTACGTTTATCTATCAATAATGGAGATTGATCTACCATTTGGTCCATTCTTGTGCTAGACCTCCAATCAATCGGCTGGTCACGCCAAGCCCTAGCGGACATATGATTGCCCCACTATTGCTCGTATGACAAGCCCCAACCTTTTTTATCACATGGGTGCTACAACGCGGTGGCTGAGGGTCTACATGTCCTGGGAATGACGTTAAACTCTATCTGATGGTGAAGTTCCAGTTCTGAAGGTATGGGGAATGTGGAGCACCCTTTCATCACCATTGCTCCCAGGTGCACTCTAATCCGGATTGGTGGTACCTGTTAGGTTTCCATCTATGGGTTAAATAGAAAATGTGTTTATAAAAAAAATTGAGTATCCATATAAGATGTGAATACATTTCAAAATTTTGTCGGCACTAAATGACCCACTGAGTTTGATATGCCGTAAAGCACAAGAGACCAAATCAATCTGAACAGAAAAACAACATGGATTACATAGCCATATATTAAGGATTATACATTAAAGAATTGAGAAAAATGTAATTAACTGCCTATAAAAAAACACTATGAATTGTTTAAAATAGAAAGTTACTTTTCAATCACTCTGTAGTTTAAAATATTCGGTTTTAAATTGAGATCTGAAATCAGTTGACAAACGACTCAAATTGACAAAATTGGATTTTGTTTCCATTTTGTTTGTTTTCGTGTTTTATTTATTTATTTATTTTTCTTTATTTTTTCTTTATTATTTTTTTTTCTTAAATAATCAATTCCACTTAAATATGTTCATGTTATTTATTTATTTATTTATTTATTAGTTGCTTATTTTTTTTTTTTAATTTTGAAAGGTCATGTTTTTATTAACATAAAATCTGGGAATAAATCAAGGTGATTTATTTCATTTTATTTTATTGTACGTTCCAAAAGATTTTGTAATTGATTTTTTTGAATTAGATTAATGCAATCGATTTCATATCGATAATAAATTATTTATGATCGAGTTTCAAGGTTAACCTTCTTTAATTTTTTAAATATTTTTTATTAAATAAAATATCGACTTTCAAGTGTGATCCCATGCACGTCTTGTGTCTTTTAATCTCTTCGCTTTAAATTATGTCTTAACTTCGGTTGGCTGGTATCGTTGGTTTTATGGCATGTTGACCCTTGAGTTATTTAATATTAAAATCAGTTTTTCATAAAAACAACGTTTCTCTGATTTTTTTTAGATGAATCTTAATAATTAGTATTATTTGGATTATTCGGACTATTGTTCCCGATTTCCCGAATTCGAGAAGGCTCAACAGTCCGAAAAGAAGATTCCCAAATTCGATAAGGCTCCCGAGTCCAACAAGAAATAGCTGAAGTAAGCCGGAGGGCACATTGACCGAAACGTTGTACAGAAAACAATAACCCTAGCACCTATATGATTTTCCCAACCCTATTGCCCTTATGGCAAGCCCCAACCCCTTTTTATCATATGGGTGCTAGAAGGCGGTGGCTGCGGGTCTACATGTCCTGGGAATGACGTTAAACTCTATCTGATGGTGAGGTTCCAGTTTTGGAGGTTTGGGGAATGTGGAGCACCCCTTCATCACCATTGCTCCCTGGTCCACTCTGACCTGGAGTGGTAGTACCTGTTAGGGTCCCATCTATGGGTTAAATAGAAAAACATGAGTTGATAAACAAAATTGTATTATCCATTAAGAATTGATTTATTTCAAAACTTTATCGGCATTAAATGACCCACTGAGGTTGATATGTCGTAAAACAAAACAAACAAACAAATAAACAAACAGAAAACAATGAATATAAGAACAATAGTCCGAATAATCCAAATAATACTAAAAATTAACATGTTATATCCCGAAATGTAGGATATACAAAATGATAATTAAAAACAGTGAAATAAGTTTAACAATAACAATATCTGTTTTATTTATTATCACTGCCAGGGAATACAGTCGGATGGTTTTGGATAGAGTTCAGCTGTGTGTATGATACATGTGTTCACGTATCAGGCCGGTTTTTTGGGTCATAGTGTGGTCACATATGGGTCCGTCCTTTGTGTTATGTGTGTGTTCACACATGGGGTACAGTGGCCTTGTCTGTTGACTTTCTGCTAAGAGTCCTTATTTAACACAGAGTAGAAAATGGTTCTACCCTAAAAGTGACTAACTAGCCCAACCGTGCTAAAGCACGTAGTCACTAGTTCAAGCGTGCTGCCGCACGTCGGTACTGTCTGAAACCCCAGTCCAAAGTAACATGGCTGAATTCTCATAACCGGGTTCCCGTCAGTCCCTTAATGATGAAAGGGGAGCAAAACCTTATAATTATAAGATGATCATAGATTATGTAACGATATAAGGTTGTTCTTTATTCTATGTTTTGATAATTCTGAGTAATAGGACGTAAGCACTGACGTAGTTTCGGTTACAGACAAATTGAGACAGAATCTTCATTATATATAGAGATATAGTAAATATTTCGAGAAATGAGAAAATCAAAGCGATGTCTGTACGTAAGTGAGAAAGTCGTGCAAGCATTCACTGGCCGTTGTATAAGAAAAGTAGAATCAGAAGAAAAAAAATATTTGTTTGTGTTGCAGAATGGGTGAGGGGCAAGAAACTTACAAAACAATAACACAAATGTCTTAAGACAAGTAATCTTGTCTGTAGCACTTAACTTGATAAGACGAGTTATCTCGCCGGTGGCAACAAACTGGTTAGAAACAGCCTTCTTCGTCTTTTTCCCTCATCAGACCAGATATCGATTTTGACCCACGGTTATGGTTTTAAAAAAAAGAAATTCAAGAAAAAGAAATAAAAACAGAAGATGCAAAGATTATATTATTATTATTATTACTAGCAAATATATGCACCCTCCGGGTGCAAGTATTTGAATTTTAATGTAATGAAATATGTTAAATTTGAAATACTTTTGAAACTAAATAAAAATCCAAATAAAATGATTTGAAACAGAGGGGGTATAATCGAAGAATAGAACAACTTTGAAACTAAGTCTTCCATCATTTTTCATCACTCCCTCCTTTTATTGCTGAATTTTCCTAATTTAACTATTTAGTTAAATTAGGAAGTAAAGAATAAAATTACTGTTATTTCTTTATATTAAAGGATTTCTTTTAAGATTTATCCCCGAGTTTTTTGCTCATATTCATTAAGAAAAAACAAACAATTAGAAATCAATAATACCAAGCGCATATTTAATAAAATTAAACTTTTAATATCAATATGCAAATTAGCTTTCCTGTTCACACTGTAACCCGCTATTTAGTTGCATATATAAATACAATTGCATGTTATTAGAATGTAGATAAAGTCAAAAGTATTAATAAGGTATAGCAATTTTATCAATAACTGAGGTTTAAATAAAAATAAAATCATGGTGAATGTGATGTCAATAACTAAGGGAATTGTGACTTGAGTAGTGATTTAGTTTCGGCTTCAGACAGACAAACACACAATCTCCATTATAATAAGATTATTATTATTTAGTTTTTCACACCTGCCGTAGCTCGTGATTCACTGGAGGCTGAGTGATACCAAGTCTCCTCAGGTCTCCAGGATTCTTCTGAGTATTCTAGCCGATCCCAATAGTGCTGTAGTCTCGATGGTCTCGATTCTTCCTCTGATTTCCAGTTCACCCAAATTCTTTTCCAGAGCTTTGGGGATTGTTCCAAGGGCACCAATTACAATTGGTACGACCTTCACCTTCATGTTCCACAGCTTCCTCAGTTCTCTGTCAAGGTCTAAGTATTTGTCTATCTTTTCGCTTTCATTCATTTTCACTCGGTGGTCGGCTGGGACATCAAAATCCACGAGGTGTCAGGTTCTCCTTTTCTTGTCAATCAATACTAGCTCCGGTCTCCTGCTATTATTATTATTATTATTATTATTATTATTATTATTATTATTATTATTTTCACTGATTTTGAGTTTTTCACATCAGCGTTAGCTGATGGTATTTCACAGGAATCTGAGTGACAACAAGTCTCCTCAGGTCTCCAGGACTCTTCTGAGTATTCTAGCTGATTGCAGCAATGCAGTAGTTTGGATGGTCTCAATTCTTCCTCTGATTTCCAGGTTCTGCACTCTTTTTACCAAGTTTATTTGGACCGTTCCAAGTGCACCAACTACAATTGGCATCACTTTCACCCTCATATTGCACGGCTTTTTGAACTCTCTGGCAAGATCCAGGTAATTGTCCATCTTTTCGTTTTCTTTCAACTTCCCTCTGATCTGGAACCGCAAAGTCCACTATTATTATTATTATTATTATTATTATTATTATTATTATTATGTTCACACGCGTAAGTTTTTCAAACTAGCGTTTGCTGATGGTCTTTCTGGTCGGGCGTCAGGAATATTTTCCCAAATATAGATAAAATCTTATATTATTTTCGCACAAAAAGCAAGCTCTGGTGATAATGAATATATATATATATATATATAATATATATATATATATATATATATATATATATAATTGTTTATATATCGTTAATTGTTTTATTTTCCTAGTTTCCTCCGAACATACACACACACATATACATACATGCAACTTCCCCGGAGGCACGTGGTCTAATGGTTAGAGTCGTAGTAAAAGTACTCTTGAACCTGTGTTCAATTCCTGGACGAGGCTTTTTACATTTCACATAGCGCTAATACCGTTGGGAAAGGTATGCCTCGAACTAATCTCCCTCAGCTATGCGTTAATAGTAGAGCAGACTGGGTTATTTAACCTTGGCAGGGTAACCTGTTAAACTCTGCTTAAAAATTGTGTTACATAATTGTCAGTACCCTAATAATTATGTAGGGTTAGTGTAGAAATCAAAATGGCTGTTAGAAATTACGGCTAGCAGTTTTTTTTTTAGAGGGAGTATGTGACGATATCATGGAAGATTGATTGACACATGTTAACCTCGTGTTAACCCCTTTTCCGGTAGATACCACGAGAATTAGTAGGGAAATGAGAAACAAAGGCTCTTCCGGTTTTGATTCGAAAGAGTTAGTTAGATCAGTATTGGGCAAGCCACGGAGATAGCAAGTCGCGATCAGCGCGCTCCGGGTGGGACCATACTCATACTCTGCGCAGTTAGTCTGGATGGGGATTTCTAAATAAAATATAATATAAAGAAAATCTAAGTCTTGGGTTATTTATCGAAAAACTACTAATGATCCAGGGCTTCTTATAGACGAGAAATCCCTAATGGAAGACCAGACACGAAATCTCCCAATGAAAAGTTTCAGACCCTAGAAGAAGAACTCCCAGCTACTTAAGATACCAAATAGGATCAGAAGAAAATATACAACTAGCTGAGACAAGCTAAGATGCAACCACGGGCATCTCCGCAGGTAAAAATGACTATGATTATACAACCGAGTAATGGGCTATATAAAAATTGACCTTGTGTCGCATCCTGCTCGTGCGGAGTGGTTGGTAAAAAAATATATATTTTTATCCTGTCGTTGATTGTTTTATTTTTTTATTTTTTATTTTTTTCCGGACATGCACACATACATACATTTTTTAAACACGTCTTGGCTTTTCGACTTCATGAGTTCTAATCACATCTTGGTTTTCGCTTTCGCGTGTACCAATCAACTGATCAACTGTGAACACTAATCAACGAAAGGTTATAAACCTTTTCTACATGTTTTACAAACTCAACTCATTCAATATATCCATCAACCTTTTAACAAGAAAAATCGTTTTTCCATTACTTGTTTCATATTGTTCTGATGAAGGTTTCTATATAAACCGAAATGTTCGAACGTCGACACTACGACCAATAATGAATTTTCATCCATTTTAACATCCTTTGTTTCTCTACATTTCTCTACACATATATTCATACATATACACAATTTCTCTCTATATATGTATAGTTAATCTAGAACAGTGGTTCCCAACCTATGGCCACATGGCCAAAATGGACCACAGCAAATTTCAGGTGAGCCAAGGAAATATGATAATTCTTATGATTTCTATTATATTGATAATAAATAGTCGTTAAATTGGAACTGAAAAGTATATGTAGTTTAGATACTTTAGATAAAGTGTGCACGTCAATATGGTTGTATCTTGATTGAATTTTTGTCAGGTCGCATATGCGCTACTGGTACTATGTAACCCAGTACTACCTGTCTCATAGTCGGGTTATCGGCGACTAAACCGGTTACCCCACCAAGCTATCTGGTGAAGAGGGTGGCTAGACATCCAGCAGGACGAAAAACAAAACCTGTCAAAGGGCGGATGAAGCCTTTCGCTCAACGGCCATCTAGCAAATAACATACGCGGGGACGTAGAAATACCTGGATTGGTATCCAGGCGCGTAGCAAAACCATCGCATTCCTCATCCTTGTCAAGGCAAGTGTCTAGGAGAAGGAAAACTCCAAAATTTAACCTGCGGCGGCTGCTGCAGCCAATGATGTTGACTTGTTCTTCTTTTTGGTTCAAATGTGGCAGTTACTTAGAGAGTGGGATTGGATTGTGCAAAGTCTATCCTCACTTAAAAAAGCTTCAGGCACAGGCATTTCTTGATATGCAATACATGTCTTGTCCTTTATATGTTTTTGAAGCTCACCATTATATTGTTTGAACTGTTGAGCTTTTTTTATTGTTACTATATCAAGCAATGGCAATACTTGATGGAATAAATATCTTATGTAAAATGAAAATATTATTTCTATTATAATAATTTCACTGGCCACAAAAAATTCTGGTTTCAAAGCTGAAAAATGTTGGGAACCCCTGATCTAGAAGATATCAATTTTTCGTAGAATTTCATTGTAGCGAAAATCGGCACACTACCCATAAACATTGGAAATCTTTTTTCCTTTTTTTTTTTCTTTTTAACAGCGTAAGATTAGAAAAGTCATTAAGAATTTAGAGCAGGGGTGCGAGATTAACTGGAAACTATTGGAACTTATTTAAATAATAATGTGACTCGACCTTTTTCAATTGCCTTAATTGATTTCGAACAAGATTTAAGATAGAAAAAAAACAAATTCCCTTAAGAATCTAATTCTATTTAGACATTTTCTACAACTTTAACATTCAGAGTCAAAAAACCGGCTTCTAAGCTGAAGTTAATGGTTAAGCAATCTAGCCTAATAGATCGTGGCTAATGAGATGGATTCTCACAAGGCGCCCCAGATTTCTGACCAAGTTCAAAACTAAGCTAATCTTAATATATATTATACTAGAACCGACTACCCAGCGGTACATGGGTTGGGAGGTGGAAGCCTGGTGTATTGATTTGACAACATTTGCAGGACATTTTTGAGTAGAATATCGATACTATTTCTATGTATATTCTGATTTTAGACATCTTCGAATATAAACCAAATCTTAATAATTTTTGCACAAAAACCATGAACCGGTGATATTTAATGTGTATATATGTTTACTTTGTCGTTAATTGTTTTATTTTCGTGGTTTCACCCGGACATACATACACACAACTGCCCTTTATATGTATAATAGAAGCGGCTATCCGGCATCGACTAGGTAGAGGAAGGGGATAAAAAAGGTATTCTTGCAGATCCATTATTGTTGAATGCAGGTTTGATCCTCGCAGGAGGCCCCATTAAAATCCCTATGTAAAAAAGACCTTGCCTTGACCCAGCCACTCTGAACAGAAAGAAAATAATGTATCCTATTTTTAAAAAAAAAACTATGCTATTACCATTTAAATTTTATGTTTTTAAGTATCTTCACTAATATAAATCAAACCTTCATTATTTGTTCTTAAAAAAACAATAACTGGTGATATTTAATGTATATGTGTATTTACTTTGTCGTTAAGTGTTTTATTTTCGAAGTTTCCTCCGGACATACATATAAACACAACTGCCCTATATATATATATATATATATATATATATATATATATATGTAAACACGGTGTGTTTGGATATGGCTTTTTTATATATATATATATATATATATATATATATGTGTGTGTGTGTGTGTGTGTGTGTCTGTGTGTGTGTGTGTTATTGTAAAAGGACTGTTTTTTAAGCATAAGTTTGTCCGAGTTAAAATAAACTAATGTTTAAGAAATACTGCAGACTTATCAACTGTGTCTGAATTTAAAGTGTAGGTAATACACTAGTGTAGAGATGTATATACCTATTATTTTATTGCCTGATTAAGTGGTTAGATGTCATATATATATATATATATATATATATATATATATATATATATATATATATATATATATATATATATAATATATATATATATATATATATATATATGACTTAAGGGACCGTGTAAATAGAGTCAAAGCCGTCTGGTTAATGATCTTGGTCTGAAGATCGCATTAGTGAGAAACTGTCACTAACCAGGCGCCGTTGACCACGTTACCTTAACTTAAATAGAAATGCATTATCAACGATATTGAACAACGTTAACTTAAAAAATATAACCCCTATATTATCTATAATATATATATATATATATATATATATATATATATATATAGAGAGAGAGAGAGAGAGAGAGAGAAAGAGAGAGAAAGAGAGAGATAGTAAATGGAAACAAATCCGACAGTATGATTGAAAAGAGATAGAAAAACAAATGTTAATAATATGCTGACAGTTATCTGTTTCGACCTATGTTGTTTTTAAATTACAATTCAATTGAAATCATTTTAAATTAAATGAAGACAATTGTAAAGGATGCTTTATAAAACCGGTTTTCATCAAATGTATAAAAAATGCGTATTTTGAATTAAATAAAATCCAAAATACGCATTTTTATACAAATTTGAAAAGATATTCGTGCCAAATGATTAACTATTCCCTCTTCTTTCTTTAATCAATATAGTTGCTCTTGAAGAAGAAGAAGAAGAAGAAGAAGAAGAAGAAGAAGAAGAAGAAGAAGAGAGAGAGAGATTTCTTTTCTAGTTGTAAAAAAAATTACATCAAACGATTTAACCATTGAACCAAGTGTCTCTTCTGTATAGGTCATCCAAAACTAACACACTCCTTTTGACTTAAACAAGAAACCAGCCAGAATGCATAGCATGTAATATCCTAAACTATTAAACCCTAACCCTAACCCCAACCCTGCCCTAACCCTAACCCTGCCAACCCTAACCCTAACCTAAACACTAACCCTAATCCCAACCCCATTGTAATAAAATGAGATTTTACTGTTATTAGACAACATCTTTACAAAATAAACAACATGAGAGACACATTTCAAAATGACAATCTTATTATAATAGACATTGTTTGTATGTCACCGAAACTCTATTAATATTCAAGTCACAATTCCCTTGATCATTTATGTCACATTCTCCATGATTTTATGTTTTATTTAAACCTCAATTATAAATAAAATTGATTTACATTATTAATACTGTTAGCCTAATCTACATACTAGATATTTACCACGTACCCTATGTGTGCGGGTTAGGCACAAGGCCATATTAATGTGGTACCACCCACTAAAATGAAGCTCATAGGTTGCGGATGCAAAAATTGCATTGATCCCGTCGACATTCCCCCTCAAGAGGCGCCTCATGCACTTGGCAATAAACCCAGCATCGCCCCTTTAGACTGAAGGGTCAGGTATTTCGGGGGGTGGGGTAGCCCCCTGGGATCAACGCTCTTAATTACAGCAAACCCCACCCGAGGGCCGGATCTACAGGTATTTGCCTCATACCCCACTTGTATGGGCTGGGCACAAGGCCTCGTTTTAACGTGGGCCCAACACAAGCCGAAGCTTATGGGTGGGAAAGAACAAAAATTGCGTCGATCCCGTTGGCATTCCCCCTCAAGCGGGCGCCTCAGGCGCTGGTCAATAAACCCAGCCCTGCCCCTTTAAGTCAAGGGGGCAGGTATTGCCTGGGGTGAAAGCCCCTGGGATCGACGCTATTAACTTGTAAAGATCCAGGGCCGAACCCACTGGACCCTTGGCGTTGTCCAGGATTTACATTTTATTTACCTCGTACCCCACTTGTACGGGTTAGGCACAAGGCCCTATTAACGTGGGACCACACACAAACCGAAGCTCATGGGTGGCGGGTGTAAAATTGCGTCGATCCCGTCGGCATTCCCTCTCAAGGGGGCGCCTCAAGTGCTGGGCAATAAACCCAGCCCTGCCCCTTTAAATCAAGGGGGCAGGTGATGCCTGGGAGGATGGCTCCCTGGGATCGACGCCGTTAGTTAAGGCAATCCCCACCCGTTGTCCAGGATCTACATACTAATAATATGCAATTGTACTTATATATACAATAAAATAGGGGTTTACAGTGTAATTGGGAAGGCTAATTTGCATATTGATATTACAAATTTGATTTTAATAAAACATCTGCTTAGTAATATTAATTTTTAAATTTTGGTTTTATCTTAATGAATATGAGCAAAACCTCTTCAATAAATCTGTAAAAAAATCCATTGACAAGAACACATAAATGTAAGTTTATTCTGTACTTCCTATTTGAACTAAATAAATAAATAAATAAATTAGGAAAATTTAGCAATGAAAAACGGGAAGGATCGAAGAGTTGTTCTAATTTTTTTTATACCCCCCCCCCTCTGTTTAAAATCTTTTTATCTACATTCTTTCTTCGCTTCATTAATTATTCTAATTTGATATTATATGATAGTTTATTAATTTAAAATTAAATAAAGTATATTTGCTACTATAAATAATATTTTTCATTCCTGAAAGAAATGCCCTGTCGGCTGGGGCGTTAGAATGCACCGACTGCACCTCTGCAGAGGGGTAAAACTACCCCAATGGGACATCTGTTGGCCGTGGGTAGCGACCCGTGATGCTTAAGGATAGAACCCAGGTGATGAGCAGTCCATGACTTGCAACATTCCACTTTGGCCCTTAATTGGACAAGACGGGTGGTTGGAGTGGCCCCCTACAATCAATCGGCTGGTCACGTCAAGCCCTAGCACCTATATGATTGCCCCAATTCTATTGCCCGTATGGCAAGCCCCAACCTTTTTTATCATATGGTGGTAGAAGGCGGTGGCTGAGGGTCTACATGTCTGGGAATGATGTTAAACTCTATCTGATGGTGAGGTTCCAGGTTTGGGGAATGTGCAGAACCCTTTAGTCACCATTGCTCCCTGTTTCACTCTAACCCGGAGTGGTAGTACCTGTTAGGGTCCCATCTATGGGTTAAATAGAAAACATGAGTTTATAAACAAAATTGATTATCCATTAAGTATGAATTTATTTCCAAACTTTATCAGCATTAAATGACCCACTGAGATTGATATGCCGTAAACAAACCAAACCTGAAAGAAATAACATTATAGCGACAATTGGCCACTCCTACAACATTATTAGTATTTAAAAAAATCTAAAACTACGTTTTACAAGGATTGAACTCGAAACCCACCGGGGATTAACGAGAGATATTAGACCTCATCACCTGTCGATTTTGTTTCTTTATTTCGTTTTACAATGTTCGATTTTTGCATGATTTCATACCGAATCAAATCGTATTAATATTCGCTTTCTTACAGTACCTGATGTTGCTTAAATGATAACACATCTAAGTATAAACTTCGGAGATCTAGTGGGAACTGGTGCTTTCAACGTGATAAGACCGTAAGCCCGGTGTTCGTCGCTACTGTGAGCTGCTTAAAATAAGCAGTTAAGGAATATATTATGATGTGCCTTATCTGTTATTAGTTTATTTACTGCTAAAAATTAAAATAAAATAATACAAAATAAGATGAATATTCACTTATGATGTAAAATCCAATATCAATACTTTTCGAGTTATTTAATGCTGAATCAAGTCATTTCGATATTCCGTTTAATTACAGTATCTACCGTTGCTTAAATGGTCACCCATCTAAGTATTGAACAAGCTCATCGCTGCTTAACTTCGGTGATCTAGCGGGAACCGGTGCTTTCAACGTGACTTGACCGTAAGCCCCTCATGCTGTAGAACAGGGGTCCAAACTTTTTTCAGCTCATGGTCCACTTTGAAACTAGCATTTCTTTGTGATCCATGAAATTATTATAATAGAAATTATTCAATTGGCATTTACAAAGTCAATATATATAAAAACATAATAAAGGGTGTATCAGGGGCGTACATCCATCCACACTCTCCCCTACGTGAATTAGCTGACATCTTACTTTCTAGAAAATATAAATTTCCCACATATATTGTTACATAATTATTAGATACCTAATATTTATGTGCAATAGTGTTGAAATCAAAATGGCTGTTATAAGTCACAGCCCACGGCCTTGAAGGATGAGTGACTAGGCTTGACCTGTCCTGATCCTTCCTTCCGGTGGATACCGTGAGAATCGGTGGAGAAGACCCTCTTCCGGTTTAGATCAGAAATAGATTTTAGTCAGTCGGCGAGAAACCACGACGGTGGTGAGTCGTGTTACACACGCAGCCGACTCGATCTGCGCAGGTAGTCTGGTGGGGGATTTCGAGAATAAAATATGATCAAAGTAAATCGAAGTCTTGTGTTATTATCTAAAAACTTCCAATGACACAGGGCTTCTGATAAAGAGAAATACCAATGGAAGACCAGACACGAAGTCCCCAAGAGAAGTCCAGACTTTAGAAGAGACTCAGAAGAACTTAAGATGTCAGAAGAACAGAAGAAGAATAGAAGTAAGAAGTAAGTAAAGAAGAAGGGTATGCAACAATATGATTGGATTTTTATATATAAAAAGTGTGCTCTGAAATCATATAGAATTATAATATTTCCTTGGCCCACCTGAAATTTGCTGTGGCCCATTTTTGGTGTAAGTGGCCATAGGTTGGGAACCACTGCTGTAGAAGACATCTTAACAAGTCATTTCAATCTCTATCCTCTAAACTAGTTTGTGTTGAGCAGAGTCGGATAGGGGGGGGTCAGAGGGAGTGGGAGTCGGACGCAATCGACTGGAACTAATTCATCTAGCAGAGCGCTCTGAGCGACTATGTTGTCAATCAGCGGGCGAATTGATTTAATCAGTGGAAGTAACGTTTAACCCCGATCCTGTCCCGCTGATCAAATTGATACGGTGCGAGGAGGATGTAACGGGGGAAACGTGGAGGGAGCGGAGGGGAGCATTGTATTTGCCAAGCGTTTCCTTATTATCGAGATGGCATTGAAGGGGACACGGTTTTGAAAGTAAGATTTAACAACAGCAATTAAGTTCTTTAAATCTTCCGGGCTGACAGTCAAGCCGTTTGAATAGCCAAACGGTTATTTAGTTAAAGTGTTTACCTAGGTCAGTTTTGATACAATTATGCGGTCGCTGCGAATCTCTATCGACAACTAATTCATACATTTCTTCCTGTTGTGATAGAGTTATCAAATAATAACATTGAAATCAGGAAGAAAGGTTAACATCGGTTTATTACCCTTTCGTACACTATATATAAATAAGATAGAATCCAACGCGCAGCTCTTCAACAACAGTAATTAAAATCTCAAAAGTAGCTACTACTCGATTAATAGCCTCGTGTCGTCGAGGTAGCCTAGAGTGGATATAAGCCAGGCAGTGAGGAAGTATATCCCCTTTTCACTAGCGGTAGAACACGGACATTTTTTTGCGCTGAGCTTGAGCGCCACCCCTACCACCAGCTCCTTACTTTAGCGTATACTCTGAGGGCCGGTATCGAACCAGGAACATTGTGGTTTCCTGGCTGACGCTCTACCGACTGAGCTAAGCCGGCCCCAATACCCTCGTGTAATCATATTATTTATCTTTCATTGGACGAGTCCAACTTTTGTAGGGTAAATATCTTCCATTAGAACACTTTCTTCATTGCATTTTACGGTATGTCAACCCTGTTGGGTTATTTTATCCCGAAAAAGTTTTGTTCCATTCATTTTTATAGGTATTGACATTTTTTTCCAACACTATTTTTGTTTACACATTTTTATCAACTCCTTTTTTGTCTATTTAACCCATAGATGATACTACCACTCCGGGCCAGGGTGGACCTGGAAGTAATGGCTATGAAGGGGTCTTCATAAGCCCCATAATTGGAACTAGACCATTAGAAGCGGTTAAACGTTCTCCCTAGGATTTCAAGTAATACAACAGACTTTCTACTACTGAAACTACAGCCTTTTCTACCACTGGATTTACCAACAGGAGACCTAAGCGCTTAAAATGGCGAACAATATCGTAACAACATATCATTTTCGCACCAAATGACCCCGTAAACACTTCGTACTCTTTTGTTAAATTTTTAATATTAGTTGCTGTTTATCGATCCATGTTTAGGTTATCTGATCCGTACGTCTTGATAGACAACATGAAACTGGGTTTTTAAAAATCGAAACTCGAACCCAGCCTTCTAGCAGTGATATTATCTGAACCACGAGGCAGGATTTGTGTGCTCCAGAAATATATATCGTATATACTGGTATAATGAACGACCTTTGACACTAGCCCGCATTAGTTTTGGTTTGTGCGCGGTCTCTCACTATAATGATCTTTTTTCTTCAACTGACATAGTGGGATGTCAATAATTACTTACTACTTTTCTTGTACTATTTCTAGGAATTTTTTAGATTAAGTCTGGGTTCAAAGCTCCGTGAAAGCTCCCGATTACGACAAGAAGTTTCCCAGTTCGAAAAGAAGGTTCCGAGTTTAAAAAGAAGGTTCCGAGTTTGAGAAAGTTCCCGAGTCCGAGAAAAATAACTGAAGAGGCCGGGGGCTCATCAGCTGAAACGTTATAGTGATAACAATAAAGATGAGGACAATAGTCCGAATAATCCAATAAGTTAGAATTCGAGTTTTTTAAACTATAATAAGATATTATATACTACTTGTTAAAATAAACATTGGTAAGTTAGAATTCGAGTTTTTAACTATGATAAGATATTTACTATACTACTTGTTAAAATAAACATTGTAAGTTAGAATTCGAGTTTTTAAACTATGATAAGATATTACTATACTACCCCCCCCTGTTAGCTCAGTCGGTAGAGCGCTCGACTAGAAACCACAAGGTTCCTAGTTCGATACCGGTCCTCGCCAACTCAGCGTATGAGTAGCACAGGGGTCTGTGCGGTAAAGTAAGGAGCTGATGGTAGGTGTGGCGCCCCCCTCAGATTCTAAACAATCTCCTTGGTCTAGCGCTATTGAAAAGGGGATAGACTCGCTGATTGGCTGATACCGACTTTAGGCCGCCCGTCGACTTTACTTTTTATTTTACTTACTATACTACCTGTTAAAATAAACATTGGTAAGTTAGAATTCGAGTTTTTAAACTATAATAAGATATTAATATACTACTTGTTAAAATACACATTGGTAAGTAGAATTCGAGTTTTTAAACTATAAGATATTATATACTACCTGTTAAAATAAACATTGGTAAGTTAGAATTCGAGTTTTTAAACTATAATAAATTACTAACTACTTGTTTAAATAAACATATTAAGTTAGAATTCGAGTTTTTAAACTATAAGAATTACATACTACTTGTTAAAAAACATTGGTAAGTTAGAATTCGAGTTTTTAAACTATAATAAGATATTAATATACTACTAAATAAACATTGGTAAGTTAGAATTCGAGTTTAAACTATAATAAGATATTACTATACTACTTGTTAAAAAAACATTGGTAAGTTAGAATTCGAGTTTTTAAACTATAATAAGATATTACTATACTACTTGTTAAAATAAACATTGGTAAGTTAGAATTCGAGTTTTTAAACTATAATAAGATATTAATAAACTTGTTTAAATAAACATTGGTAAGTTAGAATTCGTTTTTAAACTATAATAAGATATTACTATACTACTTGTTAAAATAAACATTGGTAAGTTAGAATTCGAGTTATTATTTCAGTCAACATCCTCAGTAACATTCTAATAGTTCTCTTAAACTTAGAGGATGAAACATGAAAGTTATGATTTATCTAATTTTAACGAGGAATTTTCTTTTCTACTATAAAGATATCTGTGACGTGTGACAAACACATGAAAATATACGTTTTCTTATATTTAGAAATTTTCCCTAATTTTGCCAAATTGGCTCAAAATGACGTAAACGGAAACATCAAACGTTTCGGCTAATTAACCAGAGTTTCCGCATCTTGTTAAGAATAAAATAACAGTAGATCGCAGCGTAGACATAATTAAAACCTAAGTAGATCTGATTGTACGAGTGCGCATGCGCTGAAAAATACACGTTAAACATAAACATGAACAGATAAAAAGAAACATTAATACAATACACTCCACAAATAAATAAACACCAGAAAATATTTTATATCTATATATAATGAAGATTGGGTGTCTCTCTGTCTGTAACCGTAACTAAGTCACTGCTTACGGGTTAAATCCTACTCAACGGACATATATTTCACATCGTATATCTCCCAGCTGAAAGAAAAAAATACTAAAAATCAAGGAATTAATCGAATTTAATGAAATTTTCAGTGTTGAAATATTAATGAATAAAAGATATAATGCACCAGTTATTTTATTTTAAAACTTTTACATTTTTTCAGGTCAATTAACTTTGAACCACATATCTTTGAGGTGTAACACAGATTCACAAACATACGTGGTTCAAAGTAATTGATCTGAACAAATGTAAAATTTTAAATAAAATAACTGATGCATCATATCTTTTATTCATTAATAAATCAACACTCAAAATTTATTAAATTCGGTTAATTTCTTGATTTTTGGTATTTTTTTTCTTTAGGCGGCGTGATATACGATGGTGGAATTTATGTCCATTAAGTAGGATTTAACCCTGCTTACGTCACAATACCCAAATCATTAATATATAGAATAAAGACAACCCAGTATTATATATCTTTTTATTTATCTTTTTTAAATATTCAATATCTATTAATGATAGAGATTGGATGTCTATCTGTCTGTAACCGTAACGACGTCACTGCGCACGTTGCAATACCCAAAATCATTAATACGTAGAATAAAGAACAATCCAATATTATATATCTTTTAATTTATCTTTTTCAATATTCAGTATCTATTAATAATGTAGATTGAGTGTATATATCTCTGTAACCAAAACTATGTCACTGCTTACGTCACAACACCCAAAATCATTAATACGTAGAATAAAGGACAACGCAATAGTAATAGTATATATATTTAATTTATCTTTTTTAAATATTCAATATCTATTAATAATGGAAATTGGGTGTATATATGTCTGTAACCAAAACTACGTCACTGTTTACGTTACAATGTGCAAAATTGTTAATACACGTTAAGCATAAACATGAACAGATAAAAAGTAACGTTAATACTATACCATCCACAAATAAATAAACACCTAAAAATATTTTATATCTATATATAATGAAGATAGGGTGACAATCTGTTTGTAATCGTGAGCATGTCACTGCTTACGTCCCAATACTCAAAATCATTAATATATAGAATAAAGAGAATCCAGTATTATATATCTTTTTATTTATCTTTTTTTAATGTTCAATATCTTTTAGTGATGGAGATTGGATGTCTATCTATCTGTAACCGTAACTACGGCACTGCTTACGTCACAACACCCAAAATCATTAATACTTAGAATAAAGGACAACACAATAGTAATAATATATATTTTCTAATTTATCTTTATTAAATATTCAGTATCTATTAATAATGGAGAGTCAGTGTCTGTAACCAAAACTACGGCACTCTTTACGTTACAATGTACAAAATCGTTAATAGACGTTAAGCATAAACATGAACAGACAAAAAGAAACATTAATACTATACCGTCTACAAAAAAATAACACCTGAAAATATTTTTTATCTATATATAATGAAGATTGGGTGTCTATCTGTTTGTAACCATAATTACGTCACTGATTAATACAGTTGTAAGGTAAATTTATAAACCCTCTAATCCCATCAGCGTTTAATAGCACCACTACTGTTCTTCTACAAGGATGGCTTCGGCATTAAATAACCCATGAATGTTACTATGCCATTAAGCATAGAAGCTAAACCAAATCCTTTATTTCCTCTCTTTCTTCCCTTCTTTCTTATCTTTTTCTTTTTTCTTTCTTTCTTTTGTGTGGGATTCCCGTGTCGTAATGGCTAACGTGCTAGTCTGTTATATCAATCGATTTCATTTAAAACAATAAGGATTTACTCTGACTGAAGAATAATTTAAGTTCCAATTACCGTCGAACTGGGAAGACAAGGCAACAAACGGTTGTAACTGAAATACAAACCAGAATGTCACTAAGTATACTGTTGGTTTGAATAACAGCAACTAACTAAGTACAACTTAAGCAGTCTCCAAGACAGTTGGTATATATAGAAATCAAGAAGGTCGCTATTTCTTTGTGTACTAATTATTTCTGTAGTTTTTTCTATTATTGTTATTTTATTTTATTTTGTATTTGAAATAATAAAAGATTGAATATATGTATACATGGATAAACTCCGGACCGAAACACGTGTCAGTAAGAATGTTCTTTCCTTTATTTTTCATTTCAACATATCGTCGGATTTGCTTCCATTTTTAAAATAATTAAGTTTTCTTAAACAACTAGTTTTCAATGGTATGTCATGAGTTTAGAATTAGGTAAAGAAAAGAGAATCGAATGAATATTAGTTTAGAAATATTTTAGGAGCAATAGAAACAATGGTTTAAATTCATCCGATAATTTATGTCACCAGAATTCCACAGATACCAAAATCATTCGATATTCCATCATTGCAAATCACCTGATATTTGAGGAATATTTTAGTTTAATGATCATGTAGACAATGACAAAAAGAAAATTATAAAAATGCCCATAGAGCTGAAAAACAGGAGACAGTGGGAGCTTACGCTCTTCCCGACTCGACGTAGTTGGAGCTTATAAAAAGGCCCATGCTGATGCTCCTAACTCGACAGTAGGAGCGAAAGTTCTCCCCCAACATCGACACAATGGGGAGAAGTCGCTGCCCGAAGACACAAAATGATATATCAGGTTGGTCTCGTATTTTCGTTTCCAATTTTCTCTCTATCTCGCTCAATAAAAACATATTTCAATCACAAGTTTCAATCACAGACAAAACTGCTACAATGTTGACACAACCAATCGCACAAATATAAACAATACATGTCACACTTGTCACACACAACTACCTACAGACACATACAGTCTGCAACACCGCTTAAAGAACAATTGAATATACCAATTGTAAATTAATGTATATAAAGTTTGTTTCCTTTATCAATTTTGTCTTCTTTTGTTTTCTATGGAAACTTCATTTCCGTAGTCTTATACATTTAAATTGTGGGGACCCATAACTCGAATCTTCTTCAACTCCTAAACTAAACACTCACCAAACAACCACGGTCCCTACCGACTACAAGGATGGATTTGGCATTAAATAAACCACGAATGTTGGTATGCCATTAAACAAAGAAATCAACAAAATCTTTGATTTCCTTTCTTTCGTTTCTTTTTTTTCTTACCTTCCCTTTATCTTCCTTTCGTTCTTTTTCTTTCTTTCTTTCTTTCGTTCTTTTTCTTTTTTTTTCTTTTGTGTGGGATCACGTGGGGTAGTGACTAATGAGCTAATCTGTGACGCAGTAAGCAACTTTAGTCGTACGAGGGTGTTCCCTTTCGGACCAATAAGCTGGGTAAATTTATAAAGCCTCTAATACCACCAGGGTTCCATAGTACCACTACTATTCTTCTTAAAGGGTAGTGTTGGTATTAAATAACCCACGAAAGTTAATATGCCATCAAGCAAAGAAACCAAACCAAATCATTTATTTCCTTTCTTTCTTTCCTTCCTTCTTTCTTGCCTTCCCTATTTCTTTTCTTTCTTTCTTTTGTGTGGGATCACGTGGGGTAGTGGCTAATGAGCTAATCTGTGACGTAGTGAGCAACTGTGAACTCCAGTCGTACTATGGTGTTCACTTTCGGACTAATAACCTGGGTAAATTTATAAACCCTCTGTTATCAGATCAGCTCACAAACGCTTGCCTTCTCAATAACGAACTGCTGACCGCCAAAAAATTCAGCTTATATATAGCTCTATTCCACTCCCACCAACCCCCTCACTTCCTGTCTGCACTCTTATAAAAAGAGATTCAATTTTGGGCGCCACTTTCTTCCCAGCCAAATGTAAGAAGAGTTTCATTTTTTTTATCTTAAATTACACCCTCTAATACCACCAGGGTTCAATAGTACCACAACTATTCTCCTACAAGGATGGCGTTGGCATTAAATAACCCACGAATGTTAATATGCCATTAAACAAAGAAACCAAACCAAATCTTTCATTTCTTTTCTTTCTTTCTTCTTTCTTTCCTTCTTTCTTTCTTGCCTTCCTTTTCTTTTCTTTCTTTCTTTCTTTCTTTTGTGTGGGATCTCATGGATTCGTGGCTAACATGCTAGCCAGTGACATCATAGGAAGCGATTTTGGTTTTGTTTTGTTTTGTTTTACGGCATATCAAACTCAGTGGGTCATTTAATGCCGATAAAGTTTTGAAATAAATCAATTCTTAATGGATAATACATTTTTTGTAAATACATTTTTCTATTTAACCCATAGATGGGACCCTAACAGGTAATACCACTCCGGGTCAGAGTGGATCAGGGAGCAATGGTGATGAAGGTGTGCTCCACATTCCCCAAACCTCCAAAACTGGAACCTCACCATCAGATAGAGTTTAACGTCATTCCCAGGACATGTAGACCTTCAGTCACCGCCTTCTAGCACCCATATGATAAAAAGGGATTGGGGCTTGCCATAAGGGCAATAGAATTGAGGCAATCATATAGGTGCTAGGGCTTGACGTGACAAGCCGATTGATCGCAGGGGGCCTCTCCGACCGACCGTATAGTCCAAGAAAGTGCCAAAGTGGAGTATTGCAAGTCATGAACTGCTCATCCACATGGGCTCTATCCTTAAGCATCATGGGTCGTCACCCACGGCCAACAGGTGGCCCCATTGAGGGAGTCTTACCCCTCTGTAGAGGTACAGTCGGTGCATTCTAACGCTCCAGGCGACAGGGCGGGGAAGCGATTTCGAACTCTAGTCGCACAATTGTTTTGACTTTCGGACTAATAGTCTGGGTAAATTTATGAACCTTCTTATAACACCATGGTTCATAGTATCATTACTTTTTGCAGTGACGGGTTGAACTCACCTGACTCAAAGCGTCCTCGGTGCCTGGCCTTCAAAATGAGCCATGGTAGAAGAAGGAATGTAGTTGGGGCGGTACGCCACGGTACCCACTCTGAGTAAGAAGTGTCAAGAAGTTGGAGAGGGTAGAGGGAACATTTTATAAAGGTTGCAATGTATTATGGGTGATTACCCATAATGCATTGCAACTTTTGTTTGTCTATAGAAGCGACCCATTTTTGCCTGAACGGGTGAATCGCATTTTTGTTCTTCAGTAACAGAGTGTCTCAGAGAAATAGAAACAAGAAAGAGAAACAGAAAGAGAAAAAGAGAAAGAGAAAGGAAAGAGAAAGAGAAAGAGAAAGGGAAAGAGAAAGAGAAAGAGAAGCTGGTGAACAATCTTCACTTTTCTTCTACAAGGATGATTGTTGCATTAAATAACCCACGAATGTTGATATGTCATTAAGCAAACCGAAAACAAAATCTCTCTTTTTTTAAATATTTTTTCTTAATTTTAATTCTAGCTTTTTGTTTTCTTAATTTTTTGACATCACAATATCTGAGATTTCTTGTTCACTTTGTATCAAAGCGTTCTTCATATTAATAATTCTGGTAATCATTAGGAAATAATTAATTAATTTTCGTGATCATTATACTCTATTCTTTCATCTATTATCTCAATGTATTCGATAAAATTACACGTGATTTCACACAGATGTTATGACCTCATATGGGCATTCTAGGTTCATGTGCCTACATTCGCCTGGGGGGTTAGGAGTAGGGCCGTCAGGGTGGGTTGGAGCTGGAGGAGAAATGATGCACAAGTACGGTGAATATTTGAAATTCTTTGATCAATATTTGATTTTATATCAGTCCAAAGAAGCACTGCCGCAAATACACACGCATAATTTCCCAGTTTTTCAGCGAGGCGTATGTAGCGTTACGGGGTTTGATAAAAAGGGGGTAATTGCGTAATAGCGTTATATACTGTTTGTTCTCTGTATTGTTGTTGGCAACCTTCCGTCTATTTTAGACGATGGCGTAGTTTTTTTTTTCTCTCACTTACAGCTACGTGAGTGGCTGAACAGACCGATCCTCGAATGGCAGTCTCTGGTGTAATGGCTGCAAACAAAAGATGATGCTTTCTGTAGGGGGTGCTGCTGTTTCTTCTTTCTTTTAGCTCTCTTTTCTGTGGCAGCTTTTTTCCTCTCTTCGTCACTTCTTTTTGTTCCTTGTTTGACGAGGAGGCGCCAGGTTGCACGGTTTTCTGCACAAGCCTCCCACGTGTCTATGTCGATGCGGCATGTCTTCAGGTATCTCTTGCAGACATCTTCGAAGCGTAGGCGTGGTCTCCCCGCCGGTCGAGATGTGATATGAGAGATATAAGAGCATCCGTGGTCATACTCTCATAAACCTTTCCTGGTTATTTCCTATAACTCCAACATAAACAAAGGGGAACCACTCTTGACTGATAAATTATTTATTTATTTATTGATCTGCTAGGAAAAAAGAAGACGGGGTTAGGGTTAGCGTTAGGGTTAGGGTTTAGGGTTTGTTTAATGGGAAAATAAATAAATAATTTATCAGTCAAGAGTGATTCCCCTTTGATCATGTTAGACTTACAGGAAGCAACCCCTTTCCTATTTACTTACTGGGAGAAGCAGGCTGGTATCTTACTTCTGTATTCTGTTTCTTGCGTCGCAGGAACATTTCTTCTAATTGGCCTTGTCTGTCTTTAAGATGCTCGTCTGACTTTAAGATGCTAGTCTTACTGAATGTTGGCTCGCCAAGGCTGCCATTTACCTCAGAGACAACCACAGGCGTATATTTTAGTGATCACATTTTTTATTTAGAACCAGACTTCTTAAGCATCACGGGTTGTCACCCATGACCAACATGTAAGCCCATTGGGAACATTTTACCCCTCAGCAGAATTGGAGTCCGTGTATACTAAATCCCCAGCCGACAGGGTTGCTTTTAAATCCAAGCAGTAATGTTAAAGTAAACTTTTCAAATAATCAAATTAAACCATAAAAATGTGATCACGAGACGATACACACGGCCAAAAGGTAAGTTAACTGTCTAAGCCTGGGCATTTTTTCTCACAGTCTGTGTAACCGGGAAGAAGTTCACCTAAAAGTTATTTCATGTCAATCATCTAATCCTACTGATTTTGAATTCCAACGACTTTGAATTCAAAATCTAACCTTCCCTAACCGTACAAAAACAACGGTTTATCAATATATAACAATAGTAATATACAAATCTTCTACTATTCTCTTGTATGGAATATGGTTGTTGTCTGCTGTTTAGGACCGGAGTAGCTAGTATCTCTTAATCGGTTATTGGGCTGGCATTTTTGTCTGTTCTTTGAGTCTGGAATTTACTTGGGTCGTCTCTTGGGGATATCTTGTCTTGTGTCGTTCATTGTTTTTAAAAACAAACACAGGTACCCATATTGGGAGGATTTTAATCATCTAAAAAGGTACTATCGGTGTATTCTATTTCCCTACACGACAGGGTGGTCGAACGTAATCTCATAGATGGGACCCTATGAGGTACTTCTACTTGGAACATGGAAGTCATGACAATGAAAGGGTACTCCATATATCGAATAGCCAGCAGAACTGGAGCTTCACCAGTCGAGTGTTATATATATATATATATATATATATATATATATATATATACCAACCCTTCCACACGAGCAGAATGTGACACAAGAGTTTAACAGGTTTGAATTCAGAGTTTTCCTTCTCCTAGACTGGTTACCTAGACATGGTAAACAACCCAGTCAACCCTGCTATTTATCCAGAGCTGGAGGAGGAATATGATTTATACCTTTCCCAAGGGTATCAGCGCCATATGGAATGCAAACATCTTCGTCCAGGAATTGAACTCGCGTCGACGAGTATTCATTTCCTACGACTTTAACCATTAGACCACGCGCCTCCAGTTTAGTGTCATATAATGGACATGTATATGCATGTTTGTATGCGTGCGTGCGTGCGTGCATTGTTTTATGTGTGTGTGTGGTTTATGTTTGTGTCTGCGTGAATATGTGATTACCTTTAGATAATCGAAATTAGAAATTGCACATGCCTCGGCCTGGTCCCCTAGCATCTGTTGTGTCCCAAGGTGGTTTTATTTACAGATTATTGCTAACCAGTAATGACATGTTGTAGGCTGCAATTCCTTCCAAATCCATTGAATTTGTCCGTGTTTGCTGGCTGACAAAATTCCATGACTATTGCACATAAAATTCTGTGAGGAAAAAGTGGAAGTGAATCCGACATTACGTAATATTATAAAAAAATGAAAAACACAAGTTCATAAACGTCTAATGTTTATTTTGCCTACGCTGCCGTGTTTCGATCTGTTTCAATAGATCTTCATCGGGGCTTTCGTTAGTTTGAGGGAAAATATAGAAATAACATATATATATATGTATGTGTGTGTGTGTGTGTGTGTGTGTGTGTGTGTGTTGTGTGTGTTTTCAACTATTGCTATCTAATATATTAATAATGGAGATTCGTTTCCGGTTTTTGTCTGTAACAAAAACTACGTCACTGTTTACGTCACATTACCCAAAATCGTCATATCATCGAATAAATATACTCAAAATTTGAACATGCAACATTAGACAGTCCCCATTGTTTTTTAAAACAAGTTTTAATAAATACATGACTGGTATTATATATCTATATATAGTTTGTTTTAAACATATTTAAAGTATACATTTCAAATTTATTTTCTAATCCTTTAATGAATTTGATGATTTTACTTACTTAGGGTACAAGCTCGCTGACATTGAATTTTTAACTCCCCACCCCACCAGGGAATATGTTTCAAAAATCTATTTTTACATCGCCCGGGGGTTGTTTTTTTATTTTGCTAGTAATAATAATGATACTATTCATTGGGTTATATGGTTTCAAATAGACCTATCTAAACTAATAATTTGCACACAGGTGGTTTCGGGTTTTTCCTATCTAATGCACATAATTTGCATATAGTTATATGGTTTCAATTGTCGGTTTTAAGTGATAATTTCTATCTAATAATCATTTGTTTAAACACACATATTGTTTATATATTGTAGAGTTGCGTTATGTAATGGTTAGTGACGTTAGAAACGGACTCGTTGACCTGACTTATATCCTGGACGAAACATTTACATTTCATTTAACGTTAATACTCTTGGTAAAGGTATGCATTCAATTATTGGTATGTCCAGGTGTAGGTGTCCACAGGAGAACGTAACTGTTGAATTCATTCTGGCTTCGCCCCCTCCGATCAATCGGCTGGTCACGTCAAGCCCTAGCACCTATATGATTTTCCCAACCCTATTGCCCTTATGGCAAGCCCTAACCCTTTTTCATCATATGGGTGCTAGAAGGCGGTGGCTGCGGGTCTACATGTCCTGGGAATGACGTTAAACTCTATCTGATGGTGAGGTTCCAGTTTTGGAGGTTTGGGTAATGTGGAGCACCCCTTCATCACCATTGCTCCCTGGTCCACTCTGACCCGGAGTGGTAGTACCTGTTAGGGTCCCATCTATGGGTTAAATAGAAAAATGTGTTTATAAAAAAAAGTGTATTATCCATTAAGAATTGATTTATTTCAAAACTTTATCGGCATTAAATGACCCACTGAGGTTGATATGCCGTAAAACAAAACAAACCAAACCATTCTGGCTTCCCTAGCAGTGTCCAGTATGTCTTGTATCTTGCTTGAATAGTATGTGTGATCGGAGGTAAGTGGCCATACAGCAGCATTTTGTGGAGTGCTGTTTCCAAGATTTGTTCAAGACAACATGCAGCGTTCTTGTGTAGTTCTCATCGAGCTTTTTCTCTATGAGTGTTGTTAGGTTCCAAGTGATGCAGCCATATAGTAGTAAATAGGAAGCGCGTAGTGTAATGGTTATAGTAATGGGAAATGGACTCATCGCTCCGAGTTCAAATCCTGGACGTGGTAATTGTATTTCATTTAGCGCTAATATCCTTGGGAAAGGTATGAATCCTACTCTCCCTCCAGCTATGGGTAAATAGTAGGACCGACTGGGCTCTTTAACCTTGGTTAGGCAACCGGTCTAGGAGAAGGAAAACTCAGAATTCAAACCTGTTAAACTCCGCTTAAGAAATTGACCTTGTGTCGCATCCTGCTCGTGCGGGGGGATTGGTAAATACATATAGTAGTAATTTCCGTTAAGCTATACTAACCTCGCCTCATATGCGTCTGTTTGTATCTGTGCTCACGTGTATAAATGCCGTGTTGAGAACTTAAAAACGAACCAACGCCGACTATGAATACTTTTAACTATTGAATCAAACAAGCCAATTAAAAATTACCTGTAATAATCCGCTGCAACTTAACATGAAGCTAAGAAGCTGTCTAGACTTTATCTTGTCATTGTCCGTCTTTCATATTTTAACATACTCCGTTAAATATATGGGTAAATAGTAGAGCAGACTGGGCTCTTTAACCTTGGTAGGCAACCAGGATAGGAGAAAGAAAATTCTACATTCAAATCCGTTAAACTCCGCTAAGAAACTGACCATGAGTCACATCCTGCTCGTGTGGAGATGTTGGGTAAATACATACAATATTCCAAATGAATATATCACAAAGTCAGGTGTAACATTATATGCGAATTTAATATTGTATGCAAATAAATAAGTTAGAAAAAAGAAAGGCAGAGGTCGAAGGAAAAATGAGGTAACAAAGTTCAACATCTCTTCCAGTGACCTAGGTGTTATTGGCACCCTTATGTCTACTAGAGTCGACGGCGTAGTATCCCCTAAGAAAATGTTTTCATCTGCACCAACACGAATAGCTGAACAGGCCAATTCTGGAATAGCTGTCTCTGATGTACTGAGTGCACACAAACATTGATGCTTGCTAGAGTTGCTGTTGTATATCCTTCCATTTGGCTTTCCTGGCTGTAGAGACTAATTTCCTCTCTCTTTCACTTTTTTTCATTACTTGTTTAACAGAAGGTTACCAGTCCGAGGGGTTGTCTGCACAGACACCCTATGCGTTGGTGTTGATGTAGCATATCTTTATGTCTTTCTTGATTCAGAATGGCCCTACAAGTGATAGTAATGAATTTGTCTTCAAAAGTTTCACTCTAGAAATGGAGCCTGGCCACCGCTTAAGAAATTGACCTTGTGTCACATCTTTCTCCAAAGTCGAAAGCTCGTATATTAGTCCCATGACGACACCATTATCACGCCATTTAACACAACACCTAACTGATACAAGCTCCCTAATGCAAAACTTAAAATCACATTCATGACCCCCTCTACCTACCGGAAAATTTTAACTGAAAATACACTTATACTGCATAAAGAAAAGAAAATTGATATATATATATATATATATATATATATATATATATTATATATATATATAGGAGTAAAATATGGAAATATTTCCGAAAATTTGTAAAAGATTGAAAAAACGTATTCTCCAAAAATTAAATTTTTTTTTACTGATGTTCAAACATTTCGGTTTATAATAAACCTTCATCAGGTAGTAAAAAATATTGTCTGTAATGGATGTTTTTTTTTAAATGTCGAGAAAAGGCTTATAACCATTTATTTTTCAATTTTCATATATATATATATATATATATATATATACGGTTTGGTACTATCTGCGATTTTGGGTACTCACTAGAGCTTTTGGATTCAATACCCCGCGGATAAGGGGATACTGGTGTATTGGTTTTCATTTGATTCTAACGTCTGGAAGACATATTTGTCTCTCGACTATGAAAATGAAGCTGGCTGTTCTCCCAAATCTCCATAGTTAATAATTCTCGCATCCCCTGGGTTCTTCCTGACATTATCACATGGTCAACGGTCGCCAGTTAGCCAAGCTCTGCCAAACGAATTAAACTATCGCGTCCCATGCATATTATCACGCTGATGAAAAACTTCCAGCAGCGTAATGATAAATAGTTCTTGGAATATTGGAAAGGCCCAAAAGTTCTTACTGTCTTTTGTTGTTAGATAGCATTAGGAGCGTTTAGTTTTAACTTATTTCGAAGCGATCGCTTTTTATTTAATTATTTTTACTGACAATTCTCACATTGGCATGACCTTTTTTCATGATTGTCACCATTAGTATTTGTATTAATTTATTTTGATGTATGTTATTAAAATCATAGCCGGGTGGACGGAGAGGTATCCTCCGATCGATTGGCTTGTTATGTCTGTTGACTTTTTTGCTATATAAGGTGTGTGCTAGACGCCCACTTTTACTTATAGACTCGGCAAGAACCATATGATTTCTCTTGGCCAATCACTGGCAGTACTCTGCTGCTGGTACAATACTTAAACCGACAGTACTGGCCATAACTACCTTGATTCTCGTGGACGACGGACATAGGATTAAATCACTGGACCTTTAGCAATACGCAGGATAGGACTTATACGCAGGATAGGACTTATTCACTTACCAAAGGATTCCATAACACAGGACTTACTAACTTATGCCCTTTCCAACTGGCCAAGGATGACATTTAAAAAACTTAACAATGTCAAGCCCTAGCACTGATATGATTGTCCCAATATTATTTACATTGCGGCATGATCCAACTCTTTTTATCATATGGGCTTGAAGTTAATGTTATGGATATGACATGAATATCTGGGGGTGAATTTCCGATTTTTGGAGCTCTGGTGAGGGTGGAAAAGCCCAAAAGTTTTTACTGTCTTTTGTTGTTAGATAGCATTATGAGGGTTTAGTTTTAACTTATTGTTGAATAGAGGCCAAAGTTGAGTTGTAGTAGTAGTCGTTAGTGGTAGCAGCCGTCGTTAGTTCAGAGGAACCATATACGCAAGTCGTATAGTCAAAAAAGGGGTTGTTTATTCATTTCTAGGCTCGTGGGTTCTTCTTCAGAAAGAAGGAGGGAGAGAGAGACAGAGAGAGAGAGAGAGAGAGAGAGAGAGAGAAAGAGAGAGAGAAAGAGGGTGGAAGGTCAAGCTTTTCTATCGTAAATCACATTCATGCACGCTGTTCGTTGCTAGCCTATACATGTCACGATAGAAGCCCAACAAACACGTCCGACCCTTTTCGGGTCCGGCAAAAAAGAGACCGAATTTTCTTTACTTCCGTTTGTGGTTTCGGGAGTGGGGAGCTCACATCCACTTCCGCTCCTCCGCAGAAACTGGGACTTCCATTTTTATTTTTAAATCTCGTTCCGGGGTCATTGGTCGGTCCAAAGCTGGCATCCATTGAGTGTTTACACCTCCAAAATTTAACCTCTTTTTGTTCTTATTTCTTTTTCTTCTCTTTCTCCAGAAATCCGATTACCGTTTTCTTTTCAATCTCCCAAATTCTCCGTAGACAATAATAATTACGCTACATTATTTCGAAGCGATCACTTTTTATTTATTTATTTTGGTTTTACTGACAATTCTCACATTGGCATGACTTTTTTAAATAATTGTCACCACTAGCATTAGTGTTAACTTATTTGAATGTGCAATATTGTGCAATACTATAAAAATGCATTGGACAATGATTTTTACTATAAAAATGCATTGGACAATGATTTTTACTATAAAAATGCATTGGACAATGATTTTTACTATAAAAATGCATTGGAAATGATTTTTACTATGAAAATGCATTGGAAATGATTTTTACTATAAAAATGCATTGAACAATGATTTTTACTATAAAAATGCATTGAACAATGAATGCATTGACTATAAAAATGCATTGGACAATCATTTTTACTATAAAAATGCATTGGAAATGATTTTTTACTATGAAAATGCATTGGAAATGATTTTTACTATAAAAATGCATTGAACAATGATTTTTACTATAAAATGCATTGAACAATGATTTTTACTATAAAAATGCATTGGACAATGATTTTTACTATAAAAATGCATTGGACAATGATTTTTACGGTAAAAATGCATTGGAAATGATTTCTACGATAAAAGAGCTTTGAACAATGATTTTACTATAAAAATGCATTGGACAATGATTTTTATAGTAAAAAGAAGAGACCAAATTCCAGTGAAAAATCATCAGCTGGTGTGAACAACTCGAAAGATGATCTGACTGCATTGAATATTTCATAGATGCAACAATTCGAGGAATACATTCAAATGAAAATAAAAGAATAATTACATTTTCCTTTTTGTTGACTGAGTTTGTTCATAAATACTAATTAATATTGTATAAAATCATAGCTAGGCGGACGGAGAGGCATCTTCCGATTAATTGGTTGGTTATGTCAAGCTCTAGCACCGAAATGATTGTCCCAACCTTATTTAAGGTACAGAAAGCCCCAACCCTTTTTTATTATATATGTGCTAGATGTTTATGTTCTACATATGTCATAAAACTCAGATAGAGTTTTATGATGGTGAATTTCCAATTTTTGGAGCTCTGGGGAGTGTGGAGTACACTTCATCACCATTACTCCTAGGTTCATTCTGAGCAGGAGTGGTACTACGTGTTAGGGTCCCATCTATTGATTGAATAGAAAACAATGAGTTAAGAAAATGTGTTTAAAAATTGAGTTTAAAAAAGATTGAGTATCCGTCAATAATTAATCAAACAAAACCTCATCAGCATAAAATAATCCAACAGAGGTTGACATGCCGTAAAATTCAAGCAACCAATCTCACTTATGCGAACACCCAACCAGATACTGTTTTGAGCATCGTTTAGTTTTGTGTTTGAGCCACTCTTTGGGTCAGCGTTTGGGAACGTTTTATACTTTCATTATATATACCACGGTTTAAAGATGTCTGCAGGAGAGCTATGAGGATGTGCAATATTGACACAAACACGTAGGAGGTAGATGCAAAAGATAGAGCGGCCTGGCACCTCAAGCAAGGCACGGAGAGGGATGAGGCAGAGAGGAGAGTAGCCTCGACAGAAAAGAGAGCCAGAAAGAGAGAGAAAATCCAGCAGCCCCAGAAAGCATCACAGTGTGTGTGCATTCAGTGCCTATTCCAAAGACTGTCACTCAACAATTGGCCTGCAAGGTCGCTTGCACAGATGCAGATAAAATTGTTATTTTTATTTTGGACACTACGCCATCGTCCTTATTGGACGGAAAGGATCCAACCAATCATTTACCATGGTTAAAGAGTCCCGTCTGTCCTACTATTTTCAGACCTATTTGGAGGGAGAACGCTTGGATTCATACTTTTCCATATGAAATACAACAAGCCTCGTCCAGGATTTGAACACGTGTCGCCGAGTCCATTCTTGCTGAGAATAATCATCACACCACGGAATGTTGTTGCTCCATAACAAACATGTTAACCACCAACCCGACTATTAAGATAAGAATAATTCTTGCGTCAGTAAAGATCGAGAGAGACCAAGGACGCCAGAGTCCAGACGCCAAGAAATGTTTTTTTCTCTGCACATGCCCGGAAGGTTTTTCCTGTCCTAAGCCCTCTGGGAGATTGTTATTTTTGTGTCTTTTTATTTATTTATTTATTTTTTAAAAATTTTGTTTTATTTTTGTTTTATTTACTTTTACTTTTAAAAGATAAGATAATAAAAAGTAATTTTTTTATCCATTCATTCAATCAAAATACAATTTATAGAATTGTGTAAAAATATTTATTTTAAAATCTTTTTTCTTCGCGTCGGTTTGTATAAACAAAAGCGGTGATAAAAAATGTCCCCTACCTAAATACAATAAACAAATGATACAAACACCGGCTTTACCATGAAAAAATTTATAGATAAAATTTATTTTTAATTTTCGCGGCACCTTCACACATATAACAAGTATTTTTTTATTTCAAATTTTATTATTCCTATTAGGAATTAACAAAAAATGTTTACATTTATTTTTAATTCAAAATTTGTTTACGGATATTTCATATTATGTTATTTTTCATCAGCAATATATTTATTTAAATTAATTGTAGCGAGAAATTAATAGTATTTTGTTCAAAGTTTAAACAATACACATTCATCAATAAGAGGAATACTATTCTGTATTAGATGATTGAAAATAGCATTTTACTTCAAGTTTATATAAATTTTGTTTTGTTTTTAAAAATTAAATAAATAAAATTATTCGTCGGACCTGAGCATCTGAAACCCCTCATCTAAAATTTTTGTTTTTTAATCTTTTTTCTTTTTACCACCGACGAAAATACGTTAATGCGAAGATAGTGGAACTGCTTCTTTTTTTTGCTGTGATGTGAGGATTTCTAAGATTCTTCATGTTTGGCTTGTCTCCAACTTTGGGATTTGCGTGATTATCAATCCTTAATTAACTTTTTCTTTCTTCTTTTTTTGTTTGTTTGTTAATTTCCGGCTAATTAATCCACTTATTATCAATGACAATTGAAGAACGGAATATCGCAAAATTAGCAGAGTAACATCAACCACGAGATTTGCATTGAATAAAGTCGCTTTAAAGTAGTATCTCTTCTAATAGATATGTCCTTGTATATACACGACGTATTTTACGAATGAGAATTCGTTTTCCGTAGGGAGAGATTATCGTGCTTTAATATCTGACGTGCTGGACTGGAACATCGTAGTAAGCGAGAGCCAACTCCAGTGACGCTATTTCTCTGAATTTTTTTAGACGAGGCTTGGTGATTAGTATTATTTGTGTTATTTGGACTGTTGTCCTGATCTTCATTGTTATTTATACACAGTTTCGGCCGATGTGCCCTACGGCCTTCTTCAGGTATTTATTGTCGGATTCGGGAACCTTCTAGGACTCGGGAAACATCTCGGACCTGGGAACCTTCTTTTCGAACTCGGGAACCTTCTTGTCGTAATCGGGAGCCATCAGGGAACTTTGAACCTAACCCTTTATTCAGTCCACGGAGGTATCCTGTTCTCATTCCGCCAACCATAGCTGGGATAGAGGCGTTAAGCTGTGTTAATTATTATTCTATGTTACTGCTGCCCTTGGCCAGGATTGAACCTGTAGTCCAGAGATAACTGCTACTTAGAACTGCCTTAACCTAACTCCTTTATCCACCAATTGGACACGTGGCCTAGTTAAGAAGACCGGGGAGCACATCGACCGAAACGTTGTACAAATAACAATGAAGATGAGGACAATAGTCCGAATAATGCAGATAATCCCAGTCCCGCTATTACGTTCATATTCGAACTAATACCATTGGGAAGGGTATAAACCCCCTTCATATCCCCAGCTATGCTTTAGATAGTACCATTACTATATTTAGATATATTCTCGTATGTTCACGACTTATTTTACGAGGGTACATTCATTTTCCATATAGGAGGATTATCGTAGCATTATATCTAACCTGCTGTGCTGCAACATCGTAGTAAGCGAGTTCGAACCCCAGTCCCGTTATTACGCCTTATAATCCAACCCTTCTATTATTAATGTTGTATTTCGGGAATCTCACATGATATGAATATTGATTGCGGTAAAGGATTGAGTGATAGCCTGTCTCATCAAATCCTCAGCAGCTTCCTGGGTATCCTTATTATTTACACGAAGGTTGATAAGCAATTAAACAAAGAAACTGAAACCAAACCTTCTATAATAATGAATGTGAATGTCAGTTGGTCACTGTTACATTTTTCAACTTTACTCCTACACACTGTTGCCCAATTTATCATACCATTTTGGAATCAGGCCTTATGTTATATACTGTATCAATTGACAGCGCTGGTGTGTAGTACACTGGATTAAAAACCAACGCAGGTATACAAAAGAAAGCTGGACTTTATTTTCTTTCCTCGTCGGCGTGGATGAAAGGTGTGAGTCGTGATAGCGCCGGCTTGAACGAGTGGTGAAATGAACAGTAGTTATAACAAGTCTTTTCTTCGGAGAGTCGACGGGAGTCTGACTTTAGCGGCTACCAAATCTCAACTGCTGAACTCCCCGGTCTAACCGTCACTTTTTCAATTTTCACCCAGCATGCTCTGGTCTATTCAAATTACACCGGAACTGTACTGCGTGACCTGCAATCCTAGATTTGTCACCAGTCAATAGGAAGTCCTTTGTCATCCTGCTATTGTTGTTTTTCCGGACAGTTCGTTTGACCCGGTCAGCAGTAATACGCCTTATTATCAACGACAAATGTAGAATGGAATATTTCAAAACTATCTGAGAAACATTCTTTCACAACTTATTTTACGAGTATGCATTCGTTTTCCATATAGGGTGGGGTGTCATCGCATCGTAATATTTAACATTCTGGACTGCAACATCGCTGTAAGTGAATTGGAACTCCAGTCCCGCCTCTAAGTTCACATTCGCAGAAAACTCTGAATTCAAACCTGTTAAACTCCGCTTAAAATTGACCATGTGACACATCCTGCTTGTACGGAGGGATGGGGTAATGCATTCGTTCACATTCCATGTGACGATCTTGGTGAGCCTCAGATCTTTTTAGCCGACCCTTGTACATAGCCTGGAATTTAAGAATACATTACCGATCGCCATTTTGGATTTATTTTGACGCAAGGCCACGTTACAGACTTCGACGCAAAAAAGACACCCTCCCCCCGTCCTTTTCTAAAGCTAATGTGCGCATGAGTATTCATTGTGTAGCTTCCGGTCTACAATCAGTTCCGGAAAACGAAACGCTGATAATATTAGCCGGTACAAGGCGAAACCCTTTAGGAACGATTGGACTCGAAAGGTTCTGAATGAAGGAATGACAAATTAGATAAGTGGGCATGCGCAGTTCGCGTACATTTGTATTTGGGCGCTACTTGTGTTTTCCCTTAATCAAGTTGTTATTCATAGAGTCAACAGTGTTCGTTGGCGCGCTTTTTACGACCAGTAATGAAAGAAAAAGGATTGACGTGATTTTGCTGTGGCCAAAGCATTTAGAATTCAATCAAATGACTCCTGATTTCTAAATGTTGACATTCAATGAAGATATACCGAAAAGACCTTTGCAATAAGCCTTGATTTACGAGTAGATCGAGTTTTCGAGTTACGAGCTATCACCCGGTCGATTTTTTGCTTTGTGTCGAAACCTATATACACATATATATATATATATATAATGTTGTTCTGGTTCCAACGGGAGAAAATTCAATATTTTATTTTAAAAAAAGAAGGTCCGCAAAATGTATTTTGTTCTCAGAACATTTTTTTTTAATTCTTTTTGTTTTACATATGCAACACGGGTTTCAGATCTTCTGGTATCTTCTTCAGGCTTTGATTGATAATATGAAAATGAATTTTTACATGCATGTGTATATATATACATACACATGAGTATTTCACTCCCTCTTCCTGTTTTTGTGGGAGTGGAAAGGAATTTCATTTTTACATTAGTCTTTTAAACATATATATATATATAAGCCATAACAGAAAAATTACAGAAACACGCACAACCTATGTATATATATATATATATATATATATATATATATATATATATATATATATATATATATATATGTGTGTATATGTGTATATATATAATTATATATATCAATATATGTATTGATCAAAGCCTGAAGAAGATACCAGAATATCTGAAACACGGGATGCGTATGTAAGATAAAAAGAATAAAACATTTTTTCTGAGAACAATACATTTTGCGGACCTACTTCTCTTTTATAAAATATTAAATTTTCTCCCGTTGGAACCAGAACAACATTTTATATATATATATATATATATATAATATATATATATATATATATATATATATAATTATCGAATTTTATACGATATACGCATTGTAATTGCCTTCAAAAAATATAATTAATAATATACTTTACATAAGAATGCTTCAAAAGCAAATTATCGAATTCCATTTACTCCTTACGCCTTGGCATAGGCCTAATTTACGATTCCCTCAAACGCTCACTGTACTATGTATAGTAGTGGCGTGTTTATCATTGACAAGTTAAATTCGGCATGTATCGTGTGCTACGCACCGGTGGCCCAGAGGTAGAGTTCCTGAGTCTGCGTGCTGGGTTTCTGTCGGAGGGAAATCGTAGGTATACACCACTGATGGGACTTATTAAAGTTGAAACAGCTGTACAGTGTTCCACGAGGCACATTTTATTCGCCTGGTTTGCTTGTTATGATTATTTTCAATAATTATCGAATTTTATACAATATACGCATTGTAATTGCCTTCAAAATATATGAATAATATACATATATATATATATATGGAAGCAAGATGAAGAAATTAATCCAACAGTGTGAGGAGAAAATTGTTAAAGAAAACAAACACAGGATGTCATGAACGATGGAAATTCTCTATGTCGATACTTATGTATTTCGTTTTTTTTTTTCTTCTAAATAAGACCTTCAGGACACTGAAAATTTGTATGAGTAAAAGATGAAAGATGTTCAGTGTATGTTGAATGTGTGATAAAAAGTATTTACCGTTATTTACTTGGCGTTTATAGATGAAAGCCGATGACGTGATCATTGCATGTGAAAGCGAAAATTAATGATCAGAAACCGTCGAATGTCGGACGTGAATTGTCCACGAGTAAATGTTAAAAAAGTTATGATGTATTTCATATGAATATTCTCAACACACACACACACACACACACACACACACACACACATATATATATATATATATATATATATATATATATATATATATATAATATATATATTTGTATATGTGTGTGTGTTGACTTTCCAAACGCAAAGAATTCCAAACATCCATCATCTTTCAACTACATTTTTCTCCTTGACTACTTTCATTGTCCTGAAGAAGGTTTCCTTTATTAACCGAAATGTTCGAACATCGACACTACGACTAATAAATTTCTATCCATTGTAACATCCCGTGTTTGTTCTACATTTTCCCTACATACTGCTGGATTAATTTCCTCATTTTACTCCCATATATATATATATATATATATATATATATATATCTACCAGTCATCCACAGACACTTGTTTCGAAGTATACTTCTCATCAGTGCGGCTTGACTTTTTAACAGCTACCTCTAGCCGGGTACGAAACCCGACAGAATTTTTACCCACTAAGCTCCTTACCCTCACGTCTATCAGGAACTATCAGAATTCACTGTTTGAATTCACAGTTTTCCTTCTCCTAGACTAGTTGCAATACTAAGGTTAAAGAGTTAAGTTCGCTCTAACATATAACCATTGTTGGAGGGAGATAAGTTTGATCCGTACCTTTCCCATAGATATTAGCACTATGTGAAATGCAATCAGCCGCATCCAGGATTTGAACTCGTCTCGTTGTGCCAATTTCCTACGATCGTAACAATTACACCAGGCGCCTCCAAGTCACGCAGTCGGATGTTTGGTTTTTGTTGATAGCAAAAATTTGAGGCACGAGCGAGCTTCAGATACGCTTAGTTGAATTAAGTTTACTGAAAATATTAAAGTTGCAAGAAAACTGAAATAACGAATGAAGAAAGAAAGAAAGAAAGAAAGAAAGAAAGAGAAGGAAAGATTATTTAGATCGAATAAATTATCAGGAAAGATAAAATGGAAATAAAAACAAAAAGATACAAAGCCAAAAAAACAAAACAAAGGACAATGAAGAGCAAAAAAAAAAAGAAAGAAAGAAAACAATTTTTGAGAAAGAAGAAAAGAAATTAAAATAAAAACAAAAAAGAAATAAAAGAAAGAAATAAAGAAAGAAAGAAAAGGGATAAAAGAAAGAAAGACAAGAAAATAAAGGAACTAAGAAAGAAAGAAAGAAAGAAAGAAAGAAAGAAAGAAAGAAAAACAAGGAATACAAGAAAATAAATATATGACTGAAGAAATAAAGAAACAAAGAAAGATTTAAAAAAATAAAGGAAGTAAGAAAGAAATAATTAAAGAAAGAACGAAAAACAGAAAGAAAGGCTGTAAAAGATAAATAATTAAGAATAAAGAAAGAAATAAGAAATAAATAATTAAAGAGGGAAATAATTAAAGAAACATGTAAAGAAAGAAAAAAGAAAGAGAAAAAGAGAAATATTTAATGAAATAACAGGAAAACAAAGAACTTTACCAAAAAATAAAAAATTAAAAAAATCGCAAAGAATCTTAGCGTAGCCGTGTTAAAATTGCCACTAGTAAGGAAGGAGGGTTGAGGAATCACGGATTCCGGGTGTGTCGAGGACAGTCAGAATTAGAAAATGATGTACAAAGTTCACATGAACAAACACTTAAAGTTTTCCTTTGATTATTCAAGGAGAGAACAAGATTAACAAAAAAACAAAACAAAACACAATACAAAAAGAAAAAAACAAAGGAAGCTGACATTTATTAATAAACAAATAAGAAACATCCTCACCCACACCACCCACCCAAAAAGAAACAAATATGAACGCCCTTTTCAGAACTTAGATTAAACAACACAACAACAACAACAACAACAAATAAAATAACCGCGACAAAAAACAAAATATTCATTGTTTTTTGTTTACATCTTAACGGCTTTCTTAATTTTTTCCTAATTTTCAATTTCATTTTTCTTAATTTTTCACCGCCTTGTCTGTTTGGTTTGGTTTGGTTTCTTTTTGTTTACGGCATATCAGCTTCAGTGGGTCATTTAATGCCAACAAAGTTATGAAATAAATTCATTCTTAATGCATAATACAATTTTGTTTATAAACTCATGATTTTCTATTCAACCCATAGATGGGACCCTAACAGGTACTACCACTCCGGATCAGAGTGGACCAGGGAGCAATGTTGCTCCACATTCCCCAAACCTCCAAAACTGGAACCTCCCCATCAGATAGAGTTTAACGTCATTTCCAGGACATGTAGACTCTCAGCCACTACCTTCTAGCACCCATGTGATAAGAAGGATTGGGGGTTGCCATAAACTCGTCTAGCCTAGTATGGACCAAGGTGGACTATTGCATGTCATGGACTGCTCAGCCACCAGGGTTCCATTGTTAAGCATCATTGGTCGTCACCCACGACCAACAGGTGACCCAAGTAGATGTCGTGGGTAAAAATGTGTTTAAATAATTAAATTTAAAGAAAAATTGAGTATCCTCAAAAATGAATAAAACAAAACCTCTTCGGTATAAAATAACCCCACAAGGATTGACATGCCGTAAAATCCAAGTGGGCCACTAAGTTCAGTTTTGGGAACAAAATTTGGATATGTTTTCTGGTTGATCTTATTGGACCATATTGCATTTAGGCACCCTTTTTGATCTCGATTAAGAAAGGAAATGTTTTTCATTTACACCGTCAATATCTGGTTGTTTGTTAGGGGTTAGGGGTTATGGTTAGGGCTATGTGTTAGTTTTATAATTTAAAAAAATCTAAAAATCGTCTATTAAAACAACCGGATATTGATGGTGAAATGAAAAACATGTCCTTTCTTAATCGAGATCAAAAAGGGGTGCCTAAATGCAATATGGTCCATCTTATTTAAATGTTCATTTTATGTGGTAAGTTAGTTCTGGTTCTTTTTTCTTTTTTTTTTCTAAGTGGTTGTAGAAGTTATTTATTTTTCATTCATTTAATTGCCATTTATTTATTAACAACCGTATGATTGTACCTGTTTAACTTAATCAAAAGAAGAGAAGATAAAGGAAGGAAATTCAAAAGAGTTTTTTTTTTAAATACTATGGTTCCATCTGAAATATTTAGTGAGATTTTAAAAGATTAAATAGTTTCTTTTGAATCATATATGTAAATAAAATCAGCATTAAATAATAATAATAATAATAATAATAATAATAATAATAATAATAATAATAATACTCGTGTTCCTCAATTGTACTACCGTTATCATCCCGCAACACACTCACGTTAAAAATGAACTCCAAATCATCCATGATGAAATGCAAAAATATATATCCTGATTATCTGGTGTTGCTTATCCGCCGAATCCTTATATCTTATGAAATTTCTTACCTCGGCTAAATAATAGACCATTCTGATTTATCATAAAGAATATAAGGGAAGAAAATGTATATTAGCCGTGTCTGATATTTTAAGAATAGTTTAGATTTTGAAAAGTAAAATAGAAATAATACTCTTAGTCATTGGGTCAAATGTTTTTGATTGATTAGCCCATTGTTTATATATATAATAAAAAAAAAACAGACGATAATCTCTTACTTACTCTATTTACGCATAAACATCTTCAACGATCAGAACATACATATTCACAAGTCATCTTTGAATTCAATTATTCAAACACATTTTTAATCCTAAACAAGGTTCATATCCAAATATATATATATATATATATATATATATATATATATATATATATATATAATATATATATTTGTATATGTATAAGTATTAACTTACCGGTGGGTATAAGAACGATCGTTGGAAGCGCACAATATCCAGAGGTTAAGGTTGAGAAAAAACAAATACAAAGTGCTCAATACAATGTAGAGCATAAATTTATTTAAGAATGGAAATGAGTAACCTACTCGAGTTTCTTCGATAGATTCTTCAGGGTTACTTTTAAATTAATCGAGTTTACGATTAATCTTTGGTGTTATAAACATGCCCGTTGGAATGGGACTTAAATTTAGTAGAGGAACGCTTGTTTACCGATTAATTTCTCGATTAATTTAAAAGTAACCCTGAAGAATCTATCGATGAAACTCGAGTAGGTTACTCATTTCCATTCTTAAATAATAATATATATATTATATATTATATATATATATATATAGAGAGAGAGAAGAGAGAGAGAGAGAATGAGAGGAAGTGAAGTAAAAAGAAGGTCATATGGTTAATGTTGCTGCAAACCCGTCACCCTTTAATAAAAAACGGAAAAATTATACTAGGATTGAAGAGACAATAAATTTATATCCTAAACAAGGTTCATATCCATATATATATATATATATATATATATATATATATATATATATATATAGTGACACACACACACAGAGAGAGAGAGAGAGAGAGAGAGAGAGAGAGAGAGAGATGGAGGGAGAGAAGTAGAAAGAACATACATATTCATAAGTCATCTTTAAATTCAATTATTCAAATACATTTATTTTTAAATTCTGTTTAACTCATAGACGAGACCCTGATAAATAATGCCACTCCAGGTCAGAGTGAACCACTGAGTAATGCTGATGAAAGGATACTCAATATTCGCTAAAGCTCTCGAATTGGAACTTCACCATTAGATACAGTTTAATATTATACCCAGGACATTAAAACCCTCAGCTACCGCTTTCTAGCACATATATGATAAAAAGAATCAGGGCAATTATGTTGGGACTATCATATAGGTGCTAGAGCTTGACGTGACCAGCCGATTGATCGAAGTGAGTCTCTCCGACCACTCGTCTACCTTATGTAAGGATCAAAGTGGACTATTGTACCCTAACATGTAATACCACTCCGGTTCACCTCGAAGTAATGGCGATGAAGGGTTAGGATGGTTAGAACGTACATATTCACAAGTCATCATCCTGTCGCGCTATTAGCACGGATAACCATGAAAATCTCTTTCCATCCGTCCCTATCACTCATCATTCTCGGGAGGTCCTCTATGCAGCATCTTGAATCCGCACAGAGCTGGTCAATGTACGTCTTTGCTGGTCGGCCCACTATACACATATATATATAGTGAGAGAGGGAGAGGGAGGGAGAGAAAGATGGAGGGAGAGAAGTAGAAAGAAGATCATACGGTTAATGTTGCTGTAAACCTGTCCCCCGCTTTAATAAAGAAAAAAACGGAAAAGTTATACTAGAATTGAAGAGACAATATGTCGAAATAAATTTATATCGAAAACAAGGTTCATATATATAGTAAGAAAGAGAGAGAGAGAGATGACAGGAGACAATATGTCAAAATAAATTTATATCCTAATTAAGGTTCATTTATATATATATATATATATATTATATATATATATAGTGAGAGATATGGAGAGAGAGAGAGAGAGAGAGAGAGAGAGAGAGAGAGAGAGTGAGAGAGAAGTAGAAAGAGGGTCATACGGTTAATTTCTGCTGCAAAAACTGTCACCCTAATGAAGCTAACCCAAGATCAAAGGAGAATGATTATATGTATAAAAACAGCTTATCAATTGTTAAATCAAGTATTGATTGATTTTTCAGGCCTTTATTTGTTTTCCTTGCATTATGTAATCATTTAGGTGTTTGTGTAGGTTGATCTGCCCGATCGATTTATCGATTTTCTCTGCGAGTCTTATCAGAATGTCAGTACTTGTTTCAGGAAGGAAATCAAGTCAAAATATCGACAAGCAACATCAAGCTGACGTCCTCACCCTCAACACACACACACACACGCCCACACAACACACCCATGTATTTATATAAACATATATATACACATATATATGTACATAAATATATATATAGATAGATAAAGAATATATATATATATATATATATATATATATATATATATATATGATTGGGGTGGAAAAGAACACAGATGCAATACAATTACGTTTACAAGTACAGTCCTATGTAGGCAAATGTAATTCATATTTATATCTACGCCATGCATAAACTATCATATAATCATGTGTAGGCATGTAATACAATTATATATATATATATATATATATATATATATATATATATATACTCAAATCTATATCAAGTTTGCAATATCTATAAATAAAGAGTCCACAATGTCGGTGATAGTGCGTATATATATATATATATATATATATATATATATATATATATATATATATATATTATATATATATATATATATATGTGTGTGTGTGGAGAAAAGTAGACAAACACGGGATGTTGTGGAAACTTGATGTTTATTGTCGACGGTGCAACGTTTCGGTCTCTTATTAGACCATCTTCAGGACTTGAATATAGTTCTTACTCCAATGATGGAAATTCTCAAAATGCTGAAAGCGGAAGGTCGTCAGTAGGGGGAAGTGTAGTTGGGGGTGGTTAGTGGATTCTTCTTCTCTCTGGAATGGGGAGTGCCGAAATGGTGAATGGTGGTACCACAGGTGTTAGATTGTGGGGATTGGTTAGCTAAATATGTGTATGTGTGCTATTAGCTATATAAACATCAAGTTTCCACAACATCACGTGTTTGTCTACTTTTCTCCACATACTGTCGGATTAACCTCCTCACATTTCTACCATATATATATATATATATATATATATATATATATATATATATATTCCTTTTTTCATTGAACTATGAATGTGCTCTGAATTATGACTAGAGTTTATAAGATGTCTTTTACAATTTTTTTTCATTTTAATTTGAAAATAATTTCAATTGAATTACATATTATAAACCCCATAGAGTTGAAACAGGCGCTTGTTAGCCCAATATATACTGTTGTTTTTCTATAATTATACCTCACTAGCAAATATATGCACCCTCCGGGTGCAAGTAAGTTTTGATATAAGATATCATATTAAATTAGAAAGGCTAATGAAACTGACTAAGAATGCAGATAAAAAGATCTGCAACAGAGGGGGTATAATCGAATAATAGAACAACTTTGAAACTAACTATTCCATCATTTTCCATTACTCCCCTCTTTCATTGGTAAATTTTCCTAATTTAACTATTTAGTTAAAATAGGAAGTAAAGGATAATATTACAGTTATTTCTTCTTGTAAATAAATTTCTTTTAAGATTTATCCACGATATTTTTGTTTATATTTCTTAAGATAAAACCAAACAATTAGAAATCAATAATACCAAGCACATATTTATTAAAATAAAATTTTTAATATCAATATGCAAATTAGCCTTCTCGTTCAAACTGTAAACCGCTATTTTGTTGTATATATAAATACAATTGCATGTTATTAGTACGTAGATATGGTCAACAGTATTAATAATGTAAAACAATTTTTATTAATAACTGAAGGTTTAAAAGAATGAAATCATGGAGAATTTGACGTAAATAATTAAGGAATTGTGACTTGAGTAGTAATATAGTTTCGGTTACAGACAGAAAAACACATAATCTCCATTTATATATAAGATATATATATATATATATATATATATATATATATATACCTCATATATATATATATATATATATATATATAGAGAGAGAGAGAGAGAGAGACAGCTCAATAGCACAACATTTAAAAACACATTCTTGTCCACTACTAATTCCGTAAAATACTCAATGACAATACTACTATTTTAGAAAAAACAAACATATAAACAAAGACTACAAACTTTAGAAGCCCTACATATTAGACATAAAAATCCGAAACTAAATAGAATAAACTTCGATAATAGTACTAATGTTCTAAAATGCCTGTAACTACTTTAATAATTTATCATCATCATCATCATCATGTCGCGATTTCAGCGCGGATATCCATGACAATCTCTCTCCATCCGTCCCTATCGCTCATCATTCTCGGGAGGTCCTCTATGCAGCATCCCGCATCCGCACAGAGCTGATCAACGTACGTTGGCGTTGCCATGTGTTGGCTTCCACAGGAGGACGTCGCTTATAAATTCGTCCTTGCTTCTCCAGCAGTGTCCCGCGTGTCTTATCCGTCTCACTCGGATAGTTTGGGTGATATGTGATAGGTGGCCGTACAGCTGCTTTCTGGTAGGGTGCTGTTTCCACGTCTTGTTCATGATCACCCGCAGCATTCTTGTGCAGCTCCCATCTAGTTTATTTTCAAGTCGCTTAGTTAGGGTCCAAGTGGTGCAGCCATACAGCAGTACTGACACGACAACAGCCTGGAAGAACTGTCTCTTTAACTTGTCTGTGAGATTGGACCTCCATATGATCGATAATTTATTTATAGCGGCCCATGCTTTTCCTATGCGTGCATTAACGTCGTTTTCTGTGGAGGAGATGTTACTGCCTAAGTATCTAAATTGTTCTACAGAGTTTAGGAGTTTGCCATCGATGGTTGAGATGTCGCTTTTGGTTTTGAAAGACATGAACTCAGTTTTATCAGAGTTCACGTACAGGCCGACCTCCTGTACATCCATAATGCATGCTCCTGTTGCTATGGATTAAAAGTATCACTACTATTCTTTTACAAGGATACATTTGACTTTAAATAACCCATGGAGTTAGATATGCCATTAAACAAAGAAACCAAACCAGACATTCTGTGAATTCAAATATATTTGATTTTTATCCCTGGGGAGATTGTTTTTGCTGAGGCGGAGCGCCGCATCTACCGTCAGCTCCTTATTTTAACGCAAAACTGAGATTACCCATTCTGGGCTAGTCATATATTGAGTTGGCGGAGACCAGTATCGAACCCGGACCTTGCGATTCCTAGGCGAGTGAATTAAACCGACCTCTTAAACCACAATTAACAACAATTCTATGATCACATAAGTTACAAAGTGTACAATGTTGGCATAAAATTCCCAATAGCAGTTGGCATGCCATAAAATTAACAAACAAATAATTTATTCCATATCCATGTAAAGACAATGTGTAATATAATAGGGGAGGGAGCGAGAATGGAAAGAGGCAGCATGTAATAGTAATGTGTAATTTAGCAAGGAAGATTTTTGGATGAGTCAGCACAACGCCACCTGCGTTTTTCTGTTGGTCGAGAGTCATGACGTGGCAATTAGTGAAAGAATAAGAGTGAGAGGTGAGAATGTTGTCAATTTGGAACGGACCGGTGACTGAGTGAGACGTGGCTCTCACTCTGGGCAGTTTGACTTGGAGGAAAAATAAAAATCACATGAGAAAGAAAAGTCGTCTTGTGTTATTACTAAAAACTATAAATAGCACAAGTCAAGGTGTCTTCCAGCACACCAATGTGGTTTCAGACTCAAAACATCAAAGAATACTAATGTAAGATTCAAAGTTATAACAAAGTCATATCTAGATGAAACATAACAAACTCCGACACGTTTGTGAGACAAAACATTTCATATAGATAACAGCACATGGAACAATACATAAAATACTAGTGTACATAAACATATATATATCAAAGGACTGGAGCGTCCGTACATAGAAATCACTTACTAGGTGGGGTCCGCCCCACCGAGAAAAGGGTAGACAGTAGTCTAACCCATGTGCTCGTTCCGGAGATGTAGCTAAAAGAGGAAGAGAAGTTTAAATCAGGCGCTTAAATACCAGAGGTCCCCTAGTGGGAACAAACGGCAACACTACGGGAAGATAACTCTTCCTAGCAAAGGGAAGATAATCCTCACACTAACATCAACTCAACATCAGCACCACAACCAGGTTCGAGCCTCTCAAAGTAGTAACTGTTGGATTATTTGGACATAAGGTGTGCAGTGGCCCACCACTTAAACTTATCGACTTATCGAGTGGACTAAAACCAGCCAATCAATACGCTCGAATACGTGGTGAGTTAACTATTTAATCGCCGATCTAGCAAGCCGTTCAGTTGCTGGTATTCGACACGGAGGAATGGGTCAACAACCAGGTGCTCTGCTTAACACAAGAATTTTTCACTAAGTCACACAAGGATTCTGCCAGACACAAAGAAACAACATTCTTTTGGAAAACACTAAGAAACACAAGGATTCTACCTAACGCCAAGGAACACAAGGATTTTGCCTAACACTAAGGAAAACCAGAGATTCTGCCTAACACTAAGGAAAAACCAGAGATTCTGCCTAACACTAAGGAACACAAGGATTTTGCCTAACACTAAGTAACACAAGGATTCTACCTAACACTAAGGAACACAAGGATTTTACCTAACACTAAATAACTCAAGGATTCTACCTAACGCTAAGACACATAAGGAGTCTACCTAACACTAAGAAACACAAGGATTCTGCTTAACACTAAAGAAAACAAGGATTCTACCTAACACATAGAAACACAAGGATTCTGCTTAACACTAAAGAAAACAAGGATTCTACCTAACAGTAAGAAACACAAGGAGTCTGCTTAACACTAAGTAACACAAGGATTCTACCTAACACTAAGAAACACAAGGATTCTACCTAACACTAAGAAACACAAGGATTCTGCTTAACACTAAAGAAAATAAGGATTCTACCTAACACTAAGAAACACAAGGAGCCTGCTTAACACTAAGAAACACAAGGATTCTAACTAACACTAAGAAACACAAGGAGTCTGCTTAACACTAAGGAAAACAATGATTCTAGAGAATACGACTATTATTTTTATATGACACATCATCATTCCATTCCAAAATGAGAGACACCATGTGACACACTTCGATTTGGTGTCATAACTTTACACACGGTCAACGGCTTTTGAGCAGTGCCAACCCAGGATTGACCCAACATTTTAATCCAACACAATAAAATATATTTACAATACGATAAACAACACTCAAATTACGTAATATTATCTCGCATCACCAAATGAGCTATTGTTAATGTTTCTAATGAAGAATATATAAGCTGAATCTCACGCAATATATTGTTTATATAAATATAAGTATACTACATTTTATCGATATCACGTGATGGATACCAATTTTATTGTGAAAACCGAGACTTGCATAATAAAACCTATCATATGTATCTACCTCATATATATATTATATATATATATATATAATATATATATATATATATATATAATTTTATCATATAAATAATGTATACGTCATAACAGTTCTAGACAAGCCGGTGACACGTGGGGTATTTGCGAGAAAAATAATGCATTTTGATGTGACTAGAATGAACATTAAATGTTCCTGATTGTTGTGGCGATCGTTTTATTTGCAAATGAAAGAGACCATCAGTTTATTAGAAGAGGAGAAGGACGAAGCCAGGATTAGGGTTAGGGTTAGGGTGGGACGGGTATTGGGTTAATGTACTCTTATTCGTTTTCTTTTAATTTTCTCCTAAAATATTTTGTAAATTCACAACCATTTCGTCTTTTTTCTTCCTGATTCTTTAATTTGTTTTCTTTATAGCTTATAGTAGTTAATGATATATATATATATATATATATATATATATATATATATATATATATATATATATGTATATGAAGTGGTCAAACGATGTGTTTGAAATGGCGAAGGCCGACAATTTTTAGGGAGTTTATGTGCTTAATTAAAGTCATACCTAATTTGTTAATTAATTAATTATAATTAAAGGAATTAGGCGTGCATATCGGTTTAATTGTAAAGCGTAAACAAATCGAGAAAAAAAAATATATATTTCGAAGAATCCGCACGAGCGCATATACAACGGGCCGACATTCTGCTTCTGATGATGAGAAATTTTCTCGAAAATATTTAGGTAATTAAACATCATTTAATACCTATTACATTGCATTGTAAATTGCCTTCAAATTTATATTTTACACATACATACAATGCTTCTAAAAATCTATTTAAAAAAACACTTATATATATAAAAGTAATTGGTAATTTGCTTGAAGCATTGTTAAGTATGTTATAAAATAATAAAATTCGAAGGCAATACAATGCGTAAAAAATAAAGACAAAAAGATGTTTTATATGTCTAATCGATTTCAAAGCAAAGCTTTATCATCAGAGTTTAATTTCTGAAATTAAACTCTGATGATAAAGCTTTGCTTTGAAATCGATTAGAAATATAAAACATCTTTTTGTCTTTATTTTTTACGCATTGTATTGCCTTCGAATTTTATTATTTTACTTATATATATATTTGTTTTAATACTTTAACACCATGGCTGTTCCAAATTTTCTTGGTATTTTTACCTGTATGATGGAATATTACCACCTATTCACCCTGTATGATGGAATATTACCACCTATTTACCTCAGTATTCATTCTATTCAAATAAAGTCCTGTTATTAATGTAATCTGTGTCCTTCTACACAATAATAATGAACTAACCATCAGTTTTTGTTGGTACGATCGTAGTGGTGTGAGAGTCGCTATGAGCGGTTTAAAGTAAGTAAAGATTTAAAGACGACCATGGACGTGGTTGAAAGCACTTGGGTACGAAATACGCGGCACAGTTTTGACTCCCATATAAGAAATATATATACGAGGGCTTGAACGTAAAATATGGAAGTTCAAGAAAAATATGCCGTGGTTATCAAACCAACCTGTCTTAATAAAACTTACTGTCTTACTATACACTGTTCAAACTAACCCTCCTCCCTTTCTAGTCTCTGTCTGTCTGTCTGACTGTCTGTATCTCTCTCTCTCTCCCTCTCTCTCTCTCTCTCTCTCTCTAAAAAAAAAAGAGATATTATTTGGTTATATGCCTACAGCTAATTGTACAAGAATTTATGTATGACGTCGACATAAATATAAAATTACGTTTGTGTACGTAGGCACGTACCTGTATATGTAATTGTATATGCGTTTGTGTAGATTTGAATAATTTCGATCGATAAGTCCTATTCTAAGCTGAAATATCGTCATTAAAAATTGATGGTTAAAATGAAAACTATTTCTCTACCAACTCAAGACATAAAGGGTAAAGTTTATTTTGTATTTGTTTTTGTGTTTTAATAAAGAAAATGCAACAAGCTTCTCTAAACTCGGCAGAACAATTCACATACCTAGGTAGTAATATCTCATCTACAGAAAGCGATGTTAATGCACGTATACATATTTACAAACCCCTCCGAAACAAGTCAATTTTTAAGCGGTGTTTAACGGATTTGAATCCAGAGTTTTCCTTCTCCTAAATTGTTTATCTAGCCAAGATTAAAGAGCTTAATCGGCTGTACTGTTTACCCATAGCTGTCGGGAGAGTAGTTGGATACGTACCTTTCCTATGTGTATTAGTGCTATGTGAATTGCAGACAGTATTGTCCGGGAAAGTAGTTGGATACGTACCTTTCCTATGTGTATTATTTTGTTAAAACCAGTATGCAAATTATCTACTCCATATACTATAGTATTCGTTGTATTTTACGACATGCCAACCCGTGTGCGGACATTTCAAGCTGAATACATTTTGTCTTATTCATTAATGTTGGTATTATTATTTTTTCAAACTCAGTTTATTAAACACATTTTACTACTCATCTTTTAACTATTTAACTCATGGATGGGACGTTAACATATACTACAACTCTGAGTCAGGGTGGACCTGGGAGTAATGGCGATAAAAGTGTATTACACATTACCCAGAGTTCCCCAATTGGATCACGAGATGCATTTTAAGGTTATACCCAGGTTAAGGTTGCCATAAGGGCAATTGAGTTAGGACAATCATATAGGTGCTACGTCTTGATGTAACCAGCCGAGTGATTGGAGGGGGACACTCCGACTGACTAGCTGGACTGTTGCATGTCATGGACTGCGCAGCCACAGGGATTCCGTCTTTAAGCATCAGGTGTTGCCTTCCACAACCCACAGGTGACCCCATTGGGTGGGTTCCCCTCCCTATAGAGATGCAGTCAACAAGACGGTTGAGTTTTATGCATTTTTGTAATTAGCACTATTTGTATTATTCGGACTATTGTCCTCATCTTCATTTTTATCTGTACAACGTTTCAGCCAAGACTGAACCTGCAGTCTAGAAATAACTGTCACCGAGAATTGTCTTAACCTAACTCATTTATCCACTACGCTATGTGTCCAATTGGACAATCCAGTGTGAATTTTGGGAACTTATAAACCTAATGTCGCGTTTTGCCTAGAATATCGACTTATTCACTAATGTATTTTTTTTTTATCTAGACTCATATTAGGTGTTTTTTTAAATCTGATCTAGCCTTTTTAATTATAAGTTCCCATTTAGTTTTCATCTCAACACTTGGTCTATTTACGAGATTACTATAGCCTATCATATGAGCTGATTCTTTAATGCGTCTTCTCTTCCAATGTTCTTCCCTATCTATTATCTCAACTTCAACCCATAAGGACAGACCGTTTCCCTTTCTATTCCATATATGGTCAGCCATACCCGACTTTTCTATTTCTCCTCAAACCACTGCATAGTCTGAGTAATACAAATAATACTAATTATCGAGCCTCATCTCAAAAATTCAGAGAAGTAGCACTTTTGTAAATTCACATTCCCTTGATTCAAAATGGTCTGTCTAGACTACTTTTGGCTTCTACAAAATATCTTTATAATAACGAGTCTAAGTATTTCTTCCGAACTAAAAGCAAGATTTAATATTGTGAACCTTATTTTAGACGAAAAGAAATCATGAAAATGCCATTCGACGGGTAAAATGTCGAAGAAACGTTTAAACTTAACTCCCACAAAAATACTTTTAAAATTCAGTTCTCATGTTTAACTTGCGTTAGAATCATTTCCAGTTTGAATATTCAACCCGAAAGCACTTAAGAATATTTTTTAACGACGGGGGGCAGACATATAGTAATCTGGCTAGAATGTTGCCCTCTGGTTTTCGAAAATTTCAAAGTATCATACTGCTAGAGCGGCTGGAGACAGATGGATGTCTATGATGAGATTTTTATTTTTTTAATTTGTTTTCCACGCTCGATCAAATAAACAATTCGGTGATGAAAGATTCAGATTTGAAGACTGATGACCTTGACATTCCGCCATCTTGAAAAAAATGCAAAAGAAATAAAGTCGTCTATATTTTGAATTTGTTTGTATGTTTTGTTTTACGGCATCTCAACCTGGGTGGGATATTTAATGCCGGCAAAGTTCTCAAAGATTCTTAGCGATAGTTTAGAAGAAATTTGGACCATATAACCTTAAGGCACCCCTTTCGCGATCTCTACTCGTGGGGACACTTTTCTCATTTACACCGTAAAAATTCGGTTGTTTTTTACGGGTTTAGGGTTAGGGGTTAGGGTTAGGGGTTAGTTTTATGATTAAAAAGAAAATTCTAAAAATCGTCTGTAAACAATTAACTGGATTTTGACGGTGTAAATGGAAAAAAATGTCCCCACGAATCGAAATCGCAAAAGGGGTGCCTTAAGGTCATATGATCCGAAACTTTTTTAAACTCAATTTTTATGTAAACAAATTTTCTATTCAACCCAAAGATGGGACCCTAACAGTTACTACCACTCCGGGTCAGAGTGGACCAGGGAGCAAGGGTGATGAAGAGGTGCTCCACATTCCAATGACCTCCAGAACTGGACCTCACCATCAGATAGATTTTAATGTCATTCCCAGGAAAGGAAGACCCTCAGCCACCTCTTGCACATATACGATAACACCGTAGGAAGAGCGTGGTGTAATGGATAACGTCATGGGAAATGGACTCGTCGCCTCGAGTTCAAATCCTGGACTTAACTGTCGACATTTCACATAGCGCTAAAACCCTTGGGAAATATATGAATGCTACTCCCCCTCCAGCTATGGGTAAATAGTTGGCTCTTCATCCTTGGTTAGGCAACCTGTCTAGGAAAATTCAAACCTGCTTAATAAATTGACCTTGTGTCGCATCCTACTCGTGCGAAGGGGTTTATAATATATATATATATATTATATATATATATATATATATATATATTCACTTCGCCGAACGGCATACGGTCTGTTTGTTGTTATTATTCTCTCAAAAACGCCCCCTTACCTATTATGGTAGAGGCGTGTAGTATCATTTGACAAGCTTAATTTCGCTGGGATGGTCAGCTGTGTACTGTGGCCGAGGCGATATAGTGTTTCACTGTGTCTGCTGAAGTCTTGGTTTCGATTTCTGTCGGAGGGAAATCGTTAGTATATACCGCTGATGAGACTTAATAAAGTCGAAACAGTCTGTACGGTATTCTACACACCGAGCCATCCTTTGCTGGGATTACACTTGTCAAGTTCATTTTCTATAAGAAAAAGTATCGAATTTTATGTGATACATGCGTTGTAAGTGCCTTCAAGTAAAAATTTAATATATACTTTATTCAGCAACGTTTCTCAAATAAACAAACATCCAAAAATCTTATTCACTTCGCCGAAGGGCATACAATCTGTTTATTGTTATTATTCTCTCAAAAACGCCCCCTTACCTATTATGGTAGAGGCGTGTAGTATCATTTGACAAGCTTAATTTCGCTGGGATGGTCAGCTGTGTACTGTGGCCGAGGCGATATAGTGTTTCACTGTGTCTGCTGAGGTCCCGGTTTCGATTTTTGTCGGAGGGAAATCGTTAGTATATACCGCTGATGAGACTTAATAAAGTCGAAACAGTCTGTACGGTATTCTATACACCGAGCCATCCTTTGCTGGGATTACACTTGTCAAGTTCATTTTCTATAAGAAAAAGTATCGAATTTTATGCGATACATGCGTTGTAAGTGCCTTCAAGTAAAATGTTTATATATATATATATATATATATATATATATATATATATAATAACACCGCCTTCTAGCTCATATATGATAACTCCGATCACTCATCTAGCCGAAGTAAGGTGATATATGACTTCAAGAAAGTAATACTAACTGTTAGCAAACAATTATAGCATTGATTAGATATCCTTAATTCAAATAATGTACAGTCATACGATATTAAGTATCTGTATTTATAAAAAATAATTTGTATACTGTTGTATGGCTTCAAGTGTTTTTATCTAATAATATAACTATATATCTCAAAGAAATTAGTTCTTTTTAGTAATATACATTTGTTTGTACACAGTTATATGGTTTCTAATACTTACATTTTTGGTATAAGATGTATGCAAGATCGTCACTTCCATTTATGAACTTTCCCAACAACAGCAGACACTTCCGGTAAAAATTGGCCAATGAAATACAAAGGTAGAAAGCATTTAAGATCGTTGGCAACTGTCATCAAATCAATTACTGGTTGAACTTTTATACTAGCACGACCTATATTTTGGATTAATCCCAGAGGAATACTAAAGACTTGGACTTATACATATTACAAGGGACACTACAGATTAGGATTACCAACTCACTACAGACTTGGACTTATATATTACAGAGGAAATCTACTGACTAGCATTACCAGCTCATTACAGAATTGGACTTATATATTACAGAGGAAATATACTGACTAGCATTACCAACTCACTACAGAATTGGACTTATATATTACAGAGGAAATCTACAGGCTTGGGTTACCAACACATTACAGAATTGGACTTATATATTACAGAGGAAATCTACAGACTAGCATTACCAACTCATTACAGAATTGGACTTATATATTACAACGGAAACCTACAGACTAGCATTACCAACTCATTACAGACTTGGACTTATATATTACAGAGGAAACCTACAGACTAGCATTACCAACTCATTACAGAATTGGACTTATATATTACAGAGGAAATCTACAGACTAGCATTACCAGCTCATTACAGAATTGGACTTATATATTACAGAGGAAACCTACAGACTAGCATTACCAACTCATTACAGAATTGGACTTATATATTACAGAGGAAATCTACAGACTAGCATTACCAACTCATTACAGAATTGGACTTATATATTACAGAGGAATCTACAGACTAGCATTACCAACTCATTACAGAATTGACTTATATATTACAGAGGAAATCTACAGACTAGCATTACCAACTCATTACAGACTTGCACTTATATATTACAGAGGAAATCTACAGACTAGCATTACAACTCATTACAGACTTGCACTTATATATTATCTACAGACTATATTACAGAGGAAATCTACAGACTAGCATTACCAACTCATTACAGACTTGCACTTATATATTACAGAGGAAATCTACAGACTAGCATTACCAACTCATTACAGACTTCACTTATATATTACAGAGGAAATCTACAGACTACATTACCAACTCATTACAGACTTGCACTTATATATACAGAGGAAATCTACAGACTAGCATTACCAACTCATTACAGACTTGCACTTATATATTACAGAGGAAATCTACAGACTAGCATTACCAACTCATTACAGACTTGCACTTATATATTACAGAGGAAATCTACAGACTAGCATTACAACTCATTACAGACTTGCACTTATATATTACAGAGGAAATCTACAGACTAGCATTACCAACTCATTACAGACTTGCACTACAGACTAGCATTACCAACTCATTACAGACTTATATATTACAGAGTAGCATTACCAATATTATTACAGAGGAAATCTACAACTAGCATTACAACTCATTACAGACTTGGACTTTTATGTTACAGAGGAAACCTACAGGCTTGGGTTACCAACTCATTACAGACTTGGAGTTATATATTACAGAGGAAACTTACAGACTTGTATTACCAATTTAATACAGACTTGGATATAAATTCAAACTAAACCTACAGACTAGGATTAACCAACTCATTACAGACTTATAAATTTGTATCATACTGGTGATGTTTACGTTTATAATTTTGGTATACTTTTTTTTTCCTCTCTGGAAGGACAATATGTCTTCAATGTGGACATTTTAAAATAATTTCTTCATATTGTTTGTATTAGAAAAATACATTGTCTAATCAGAGCTAAATCTCTGCATTCTATGAGAAAATTTGCAACAGTGTAGGGTGTTCTTATTCCTTTAGACGTCCCATTGTGGTGTAATGGTTAGCAAGCTAGTCTCGCATATTCATTACTACTGAATAACAAGTTCAACGTTGTGTCAAATCCTACCCGTGATAGATGTGTTAAGCAAATACATACACTGTTGTTGAGAAAGAGAGAGAGAGAGAGGGGGGCGAGGGGTTGTAGACCTGGCGAAATATGGGTACAACGAGGCGATTCCTGTTCAAAACATGCTACATTTGTTGTGCTTCTAACGCCAAACAACCAGAGAGAGAGACAGACAGAGACAGACTGACAGACAGAGACAAAGAGAGACATAAAGAGACAGACAGAGACAGACAGAGACATAGAGAGACAGACAGACATAGAGAGACAGACAGAGACAGAGAGAGATATATATAGAGAGGTTAAATGGTAAAAATTAGTTGAAAGAGAAAGCAGGAAAATGTTAAAGAAATAAATTGTCAATGAGTGTGTGTGTGGCTGTGTGTGTGCGTGTCAGAGGGAGCGAGAAGAGAGAGAGAGAGAGAGAGAGAGAGGAGAGAGAGTAAAAGAAATTTGAAACACTGAAAGTATGTGTAAATGAGACAGAGGGGCAGACAGACGAACAGACGGACAGCTGAAACAAAAAGGGTGTAAATGTGTCAAAAAGAGAAAGGTTATAAAAGTGAGTGAGAGAGAGAGAGAGAGAGAGAGAAGAGAGAGAGAGAGAGAGAGAGAGAGAAGAGAGGGTGACAGATATAGAAGAGAGAGAATAAAAACGAGAAACACTGAAAGTATGACTAAAAGAGTGAAAGCATTATGCGTATGCGTCTACGTGTGTGTGTGTGTGTGTGTGTGTGTGTGTAAGAGAGAAAGAGAGAGAGAAGTTGAAAGACAGAGAGAAAGACAGAGAGAGAAGGAGAGTGAAAGAGAAAGAGAGAGTGAGAGAAAATGAGAGAGAAACAGATACAGAGAGAAGAAGTGTGCGTGACATACAGACAGTATACAGAGAGAGAGAAAGAGGGAGAGAGAGAAAGAGGGAGGGAGCAAGAGAAAGAAAGAGAGAAAGAAATAGAGAGAAATAGAGAGAGAGGAGAGAGAGAAAGAGCGAGATTAAGAGAGAGAAAGAGAGAGAGAGAAAAAGAGAGAAAGAGAAAGAGAGAGATAAAGAAAGAGAGAGAGAGATAAAGAGAGATAAAGAGAAAGAGAAAGAGAGATAGAAAGAGAAAGAGAGAGTGAGAGAAAAGAGAGGAACAGATACATAGAGAAGAAGAAATGAGAAGCTCTGAGAGGACGTCGAAAAGATAGACATATTGTGGGCCTGTGCGTGTGTTTATGTTAATGTGTGTGTGACAGACAGACAGACGGACCGACAGACAGACAGAAATAGAATATAACTGTAGAATATCAGTAAAAGGAAAGTAAAACAAAAAGAAGTAAAGTCGTCGGGGTGGCCTAAAGTCAGTATCAGCCAATCAGTGAGGGAGTCTATCCCCTTTTCACTAACGTTAGACCAAGGAGTGGAGCACCAGACCTACCATCAGCTATATTGATATCAAGAATAATGCAACTGTAAAGCCGAATGTAGGGCGCCTATTAAAACCATTTTGGACCATATGAACTTTAGGCACCCCTTTTTGATCTCGATTAAGAAAGGACATGTTTTTCATTTACACCATCAATATCCGGTTGTTTCTTAGGAATTAGGGTTAGGTGTTAGGGTTAGGGGTTAATTTTATAATTTTTAAAAATCTAAAAATCTTTACTGCATAGATCCGTGTGCTACTCATTCTCTGAGTTGACGAGGGCTGGTATCGAACTAGGAACCTTGTGGTTTCTAGCTGAATGTTCTACCGACTGAGCTAAGAAAAACCACAGAGAGTGTAATAGAGAAAGTGTGTGTGAGTGACTGAGTGAGTGAGAGAGAGAGGGGGGGAGAGGAGAGAGAGAGAGAGGGCTCTATTGAGAGACAATGTAAGTTAGTGAGAGATAACGATTTCATTGATTACATGAAATTAGAGAGAAGCGAAAAGAGTAACAGATACCAAAACAGAGTGAGAGAATGAGAGACAGAGAGAGAGAGAGAGTGAGGGGAAGTATGTGTGTGAGAGGGAGAGAGATTGTGCGTGTGTGTGTGAGAGAGTGTTGTGTGTGTGAGTGTGTGTGTGCGTGCGTGCGTGCATGTGTGTGTGTGTGATTGTGATTACATTTTGTTGTGGGTCGGGGTGGAGATGTGAACTGTCAGAGCAGTGAAAAAATAGCCGTCAGCCCGCGACAGACAGGGTCTAAGGGCGTCACCATGGCAACAGCAATACATTAGATTATGTTATGGCAATATATATTTTACTTTTTACCAGAAACCACACACACACACACACACACACATACCACACACACACACACACACATATATATATATAATATAATATATATATAAATATATAATTATAGTTATATATTTATGTATGGTCTGCGTATTTCTAACAAGTGGTCTGTTGAATATAGATATGTGAAGTGTGTATGGAAATTTGTCATATATTTGAGTAGCATATATATATATGCGAAATATATATATAATATATATATATTATAATATATATGTTGTGTGTGGTGTGGTGTGTGTGCGCCGCGCGCGTTGTGTTAATTTATTGTAATATACTATATAATAATGAAAAAATATAGGGTATGAATATAATACCATATATATTACATATATTATATATCACATTACCACACACACACATACACACACACACACTCACACACACACCACACACACACACACACACATATATAATATTATATATATTATGTATGTGTCTGCGTATTTCTAAAAGTGTCTGGTTTAATATAGATATGTGAAGTGTGTATGGAATTGTCAATAGATTTGAGTAGCATATATATAGTAATGCGCCAATATAATATATATATATATGTGTGTGTGTGTGTGTGTGGTGTGTGTGGTGTGCGGCGCGTGGTGTGAATTATGTATATATGCTATATAATAATGAAAAATATATGGTATGTAATATATATATACATAATTTACATATATATCACAGACACACACACACCTACACACACACGACACACACAACAAATATATTACGTTACCACAAATCTCATCAAAAAAAACCACTGGCATACAACACACACCACGTATATATTATGTATATTAACATATATATGTATGTAAAATAAAATGGAAAATATATATGTATATATATATATATATGTGTTGTGTGTGGTTTGTGTGTGTGGTGATAATATTTAAAATGTAATATATTGGATATCAAGAATAAAGCAACTGTAAAGCCGAATGTAGGGCGCCGATTAAAACCATTTTGGACCATATGAACTTTAGGCACCCCTTTTTGATCTGATTAAGAAAGGACATGTTTTCATTTACACCGTCAATATCCCGGTGTTTTGTTGGTTAGGGTCAGGGTTAGGATTAGGGTTAATTTTATAATTTAAAAACAGAAATCTAAAATTCGTCCGTTAAACATACCCATTAGGTAACGGTGAAATGAAAAACATGTCCTTTCTTAAACGAGATTGGAAAAGGGGTGCCTAAAGGTTTCACGCACATCATATGCTCCATCATTGTAAATCATAACTTAAAAAATGTGATGTCATTGGATAGAGTACATTTTTGAAACTGCTTCCGCCTTAAGTGTTGACGAATGGTCGCTTACAGTCGGTCCTTACAGATGAAACGAATAATAGATTATCATCTCGACTAACATATCAAGATAAATTCATAACGTGAAACTGATAGCACAGTTCGAAGACCAGATCTTTAAATGTCAATCTTAAAAGTTAAAACAAAGCTGGTAGTAGGTGTGGCTCTCCCACCCAGACGCAAAAAAACGATCTCCTTGGGTCTAGCGCTAGTTGAAAAGGGGATAGACTCCCTCGTTGGTGCTTTATCCGACATTACGCCACCTAAACGAGGCTTAGATGTTTAGGCATAAGTAGAGTTTGTTTTTCTTTTACAAAAGGGAATTAATCATCGTCTTTGGAAATCATTTGAATAATTTTACTGTTGTACGAACAAAGCACAGGAAGAAGAATTTATATGCTAGAAACACCTGAAAAGATCAGAGGACACATCGTTCTGAAAATTGTGTTTCGAATTTTGCTAAGCTTATGTTTATTATTTAAATATGTATACAATGACAATTAGTGTATGTTTATATATATATATATATATATATATATATAATAATATATATTTGGGAGAATATGTGCTTAATTGAAGTCGACCTAATTTTGAAAGTTAATAATAATTAATTTAATTAGGCGGGCATACCTATTTAAATGTAAGGCTAAAACAAAGCGAGAAAAATCCAACTCTGTATGTACATTTCGGCCCATTAGGCCTCATCAGCAGAGCTAGATTAGGAAGGACCGCCCTTGTGCGTGATTCGAAACCCGACTGTTCAAAATTGTCGGCTAAAAAAAGAAAAAAAAAGCCAGATCATAAAACACATTCGTTTGTGTATTTACTTCTCATATATATATATATATATATATATTATATATATATATATATATATATAATATATATATATATATTTTTCCATGATTCAGGTGGGTTTCAGTCATCCATTCTATCTGTCATCACGTATATAAATGAGGAAGGTCCAAGCTTTTAAATGATGCTGTGTGGCTGCTCAATACCTCCAGCTCTAAGGGGGAAAATAATGAAATATAAATATACACTATCCCGCACACCTATATATATATAATATATATTAAAATATATATATTATTATATATGATTATTATAGTATTATATATAAGTTCTCCGTATATTTTAACTGCTTTGATTTAAAAACACCAAAATTTACACTGACAAAGGCCTTATATATTCCTTGGTGAACTTCAAAGATTTTGTATGTTTTCTTATTATTATATGTATTAGGAATTGTGAGTAGATAGAGTTGCATGTATGCATGGATAAACTCCTGGCCAAACCACGTGTCAGTAAAATAAGATCTATTTACTCACTCATTTCTTTCTTGTTTATTTTTCCTTTCAACATACCGTCGGATTCGCTTCCATTTCAACTTATATATATTATATATATATATAATATATTATATATTATATATATATATATATATATATATATATAATATATATATAAGTGTATTTTGGCAGCATTTTTTTTCTTAGGACAAAAGTTTTGTTGAACTTGTACAGACAATTTCTTGTCGGAACAAAAGGTTTTTGTTTGATCCTTTCTATTTTTCGGCCAACTTTGCTTTTCAGGGTAACTGGTGTAAAAGTCCACCAAAGTTTCAAACGAGCGCTTTCGGCAATACAGTTTGCCATCACAGGGTAGGGGAAACGATGGTACCTGGTTTTCGTGTCTCGTTTTTTAACGAGAACGAGTAGTAGCAAGCAATTTAGACGTGGGAGGTAAATAACCATTGGTTAGTGGCGGTGTAGGAATTAGAAAGGATCAACCAAAAAACAAGGATTTGTCTTACAGTTCTTACAAAACTTATAATTACTATAATATATATAATTATATATATATATATGAGATGAAAAGGTTTGGAATGAAAAACATTCACACAAGCTGTTAAAGAGAAAAACATTCATATATAATCATAGCTGATACTGATCAATATTCGATTTTACAAAAAATCATCATTCAGAGCTCATTCACTCCGTGGTATTTGGTTGGAGAAAAAAATGTCAAATCAGTTCACAAACAAAAAAAAACTTAATCTTTATTTTTTTTTTTTTATGCAATTGGGCATCGCGCCATATTATGTCGTTCATGTCGATATGTATACCTTTTTTGTCGTAAACTATCCATGTAGCGGATTTTGAGATGTTGGCAACAAGACGAATTAAACTTACTCGGAAGGGTTTGAGCTCCTGATGAGATTTTTGTAAATCGAAATATTTACAGTATCAGCTATAATTATAGGGTATAATTGTGTTCTCCTTTAACAGCATTGTGTGATGTTTTCATTCCACCTTTTCGATACTCATACGTTTTCGGATTCATTCTCTTCTCCGTGGCTTAATCAAGCTGTACACTTATCGAGCTACCTCAGTATTAACTTCGGAGAGCGGTAACACAAGCTATGGCAATCACCGGTGGGTGCGATATCTTTCTATTGGGGATCATCAATATAAGCGTACATCATAATGATGCTCAATAATGATAATGATAAATGATAATAATACAGAGATTTATATAGTGTTGCTATATTATAATAATGATTTTCTAGTAAAAATAAGTCGTCGGGAGTTGGCCTAAAGTCGTATAGCAATCAGCGGAGGAGTCTTCCTTTTTCACTATCACTAGATCAGGGAGATTCTCTTGTCGTCTCAGGTGGAGCGCCACACAGATACCTGTGCTTACTCAATACGCTGAGTTGGCGAGAGCCGGTATCGAAATAGGAACCCTGTGTTTCTAGCCGAACCGCTCTACCGACTGAGCTAAGACCATCTTAAATCGCCCCCTATGAAATGCATAAGAGTAAAATCCTGGTTTTCTGGTGTTGCTTATCGCAAGTTCTTATTTATTTTTGTGTGTCGTCACCTCAGCTCGCATAACGGATCATTGTCCGTTTTTATTATGAAGAGAGGGAACAAAATACATGCTACACAGAAAAAAATATAATAAGAAAAGGGAAAGATAGAGACAAGGAGAGAACCACGCTAAAAACGATAACTGTAATATTTTTTAAATCAAACATAATGAATTTGGTTTGTTTGTTTTACGGCAGATCAACCTCAGTTGGGTCATTAATGCGGATAAAGTTGAATAAATTCAATTCTTAATGGATAATACAATTTTTTAAGAAATTACATTTTTTCATTTAACCCATAGATGGGACCCTAACAGTACTATCACTCCGGGTCAGAGTGGACCAAGGGAGCAAGGTGATGAAGGGTGCTCCACATTCCCAAACCTCCAAAACTGGAACCTCACATCAGATAGAGTTTAACGTCAGTCCCAGGACATGTAGACCCTCAGGCCCACCGCCTTCTAGCAACCCATATGTTAAAAGGGTTGGGGCTTGCCATAAGAGCAATAGGGTGAAAATCATATAGGTGCATAGGGATTGACGCAACATAATGAAAAGATGAAACGAAGGAATTTAAGACTTCGTCCTGAAAGAAAGAAAAAAAGTGAGAGAGAGTAAATCAAGGATTATTATACTTTTTACACATTATTGATACATCTCTGCATAGGTCTCTTTTAAATAACCTATCCATACTCGCTATTTCACCATATCTAATTATATACTTGATTTCTGAGGCGTTCTTGGTAGTTATTATAAAAAAAACATATACACTATATAAAAAACACACTTAAACAACTTTAGTTAATATTACTTACTTTTTACTCAGCCTTTCAGGGCGTTGGGTGGTGTCCAGGGTGAGCTACACACACAACAACTACCTTTAACGGCGTAGATCCTAGGTGGCTATCCTCCAGCAACACATGTTCGCTGAATATAAAGGGGCAGGGGCGTGGGTTTATTACCCAGTGCCTGAGACGCTTCTTTTTTTTGGCGGGCGATAGGATCTACGCCTTTTTTGGCCACCCACCTTTGAATGAGCTTCAGTTCGTGGGTAGATCCCATATTAAAAAGACCTTGTGTCATACCCGTACGTGGGTGCGAAGTAAATAACTAAGAATATACATTTTATAAGAAAACTAGCAGTGGCTACCCGCAACGCCTGCGGTTAGAGAGAAAAAAATGCTAATAATTCATTTGCAGATATATCACTACTAATAGCGAAGTTCGATCTTCGCAGATTTTATCTATAAAATCACCACGTTAAAAAGATCTTATTTTATTAACCAGCCTGGTGGGAGGTCAGGGATTTCTTTTCGTCAGAGTAGAGGGAAGACTCACACTAATGATATAGAAGAAATTTAATCAATGATTAAATTGCGCTGAAGTTGCTATCTAATATTTTATTTAAAAAACATAGTTTAATGACCATTGAATTATTTCTGTCACCGTATATTTGTTGTTATGTCAATTCCTCTCAGCTCTGACTGAAAAGTATAAACATTCCACTTGACCTCTCCCACCAGGCTGGATTAAAATAAATCTTTTTACGTGGTGATTTTTATGGGTAATCCTGCGAGGATCAACTCGCTATTCAGTAGTGATATATCTGCAATGATTATTAAAGCATTTTTTTCTCCTCTACCCAGGCGTTGCCGGGTAGCCACTGCTAGTTTCTTATAAAAATGTATATTCTTAGTTATTTACTTCGCAACCCACGTATGCGGGTATGACACAAGGTCTTTTTTAATATGGGACTACCCACGAACTGAAGCTCATTTCAAGGTGGGTGCAAAAAAGGCGTAGATCCTATCGCCCCCCCCCAAAAAAAAAAGAGCGTCTCAGGCACTGGGTAATAAACCCAGCCCGGCCCTTTAATTCAAGGAACATGTGTTGCCTGGAGGATAGCCACCTAGGATTCTACGCCGTTAATTACTTATCGTCCAGTGGCCGAAGCTCACTGGACACCCACCCCCGCCCTGAAAGGCTGAGTAAAAGTAAGTATATTACTAGTTTTAAGTGTGTTTTTATATAAGTGTATATGTTTTTTATAATAACTACCAAGACCTCTGGATATACCACAGTATAATAATTATAATTACAACGTTGATCTGTTTATTTAAGAGCTATTGCAATGGTTCAATATGTTAAAAGAGTAATAATCTTGATTTAACTCTCTCTCACTTTTTTCTTCTTTCCTTCGTTCATCTTTCATTATGTTTGCGTACATCCTAGCACCTATATGATTTTCCAACCCTATTGCTCTTATGGCAAGCCCCAACCCTTTTTAACATATGGTGCTAGAAGGCGTGGCTGAGGTCTACATGTCCTGGAATGACGTAACTCTACTGATGGTGAGGTTCCCAGTTTTGGAGGTTTGGGGAATGGGACACCCCTTCATCACCATTGCTCCCTGGTCCACTCTGACCCGAGTGATATAGTACCTGTTAGGTCCCATCTATGGGTTAAATAGAAAAATGTATTTATTAAAAAAATTGTATTATCCATTAAGATTGATTTATTTCAAACTTTATCGGCATTAAATGACCCACTGAGGTTTGATATGCCGTAAAACAAAACAAAAACCAAATCATTATGTTTGATTTAAAATATTACCGTTATCGTTTTAGCGTGTTTCTCCTTGTCTCTATCTTTCCTTTCTTATTATTTTTTTTCTGTGTAGCATGTTTTTTTCCCTCTCTCATAATAAAAACGGAATGATCCGTTATCGAGCTGAGGTGACGACACACAAAAAATAAGAACTTGGCGGTAAGCAACACCAGAAAACCAGGATTTTACTCTTATGCATTTCATAGGGCGATTTAGATGGTCTTAGCTCAGTCGGTAGAGCGTTCGGCTAGAAACCACAGGTTCCTATTTCCGATACCGGCTCTCGCCAACTCAGCGTATGAGTAGCACAGGTATCTGTGTGGCGCTCCACCTGAGACGACAAGAGAATCTCCCTGATCTAGTGATAGTGAAAAAAGGATAGACTCCCTCGCTGATTGGCTAATACCGACTTTAGGCCACCCCGACGACTTATTTTAACTAGAAAAAATCATATTATAATATAGCCAACACTATAAAATCTCTGTATTATTATCATTTATCATTATCATTATTAGCATCATTATGATGTACAGAATATTGATGATCCCCAATAGAAGTATCCCAACGTTTTGATACTTTACCTTCATATATATTATGTATATATAGTTAAAAGAAGAAATGAATCCACAGTATGAGTATGAAAAGGTGGAATGAAAAACATCACACAATGCGTTTAAAGAGAAAACAATTTATAATATAATTATAGCTGATACTGATCAATATTTCGATTTTACAAAATCATCATCAGAGCTCATCCCCTTCCGAGTAAGTTAATTCGTCTTGTGCCAACATCTCAAAATCCGCTACATTGGATAGTTTACCGACAAAAAAGTATACATATCGACATGACCGACATAATATGGCGCGAATGCCCACATTGCAGATTAAGTTTTTTTTGTTTGTGAACTGATTCATTTTTCTCCAACCCAAATACCACCCGGAGTGAATGAGCTCTGATGATGATTTTTGTAAAATCGAAATATTGATCAGTATCAGCTATATTTATATTATGAATTGTTTCTCTTAACAGCATTGTGTGATGTGTCATTCCACCTTTTCATACTCATATATATATATATATAATATATATATATATAATATAAGTTTTGTAGAACTGTACAGACAAATCTTGTTTTTGGTTGATCCTTTCTAATTCCTACACTGCCATACCAATGGTATTTACCCTCCCACGTCTAATTGCTTGCCTACATACTCGTTCTCGTTAAAACGAGACACGAAACCATTACCATCGTTTCCTACCTGATGATGGCAAACTGTATTGCCGAAAGCGCTCGTTTTGAAACCTTTGGTGGACTTTTACACCAGTCACCCTGAAAGCAAAAAGATGGCCCGAAAAATAGAAAGGATCAAACAAAACTTGTCCGACAGAATTGTCTGTACAGTTTCAACAAAACTTGTATAAAAGAAAAAATGCTGCCAAATACACTAATTAAATAATATATATATATATATATATAATATATTATATAAAATATAATATATATATATATATATATATATATATAAGTTGAAAATGGAAGCGAATCCGACGGTTATGTTGAAAGGAAAAATAAACAAAGGAAAGAAAATGCCGAATGGATAAAATAGATCTTATTTTACTGAACACGTGGTTTTGGCCAGGAGTTTATCCATGCATACATGCACTCATATCTATTATTATTCTCAAATACAAAATAAATAATAATAATAGAAAACTACAAAATCTTGAGTTCACAAGGAACTATCGCCTTTTGTCAGTGTAAATTCTTTGGTGTTTTAAATCAAAGCAGTTAAAATACGGAGAATTATATTATATATATATTATAATATATATATAATATATATATATATATATTATATATATATATATATATATGGTGTGCGGGATAGATTGATATTATTTATTATTTATTATTTTCCCCCTTAGGCTGGAGGTATGACGCCACACTACGCATCATTTAAAAGCTTGGACCCTTCTCATTTATATACGTGATGACAGATAGAATGGATGACTGAAACCACACCTGAATCATGAAAAATAATGAGATATACATATATATATATATATATATATATATATATATATATATATATATATATATATATATGAGAAGTAAATACACACAAACGATGTGTTTATATATGGCTTTTTTTTTCTTTTTTTTTTAGCCGACAATTTGACAGTCGGGTCGAATCACGCACAAGGCGGTCTTCCTATCTATAGCTCTGCTGATGAGGCCTAATGGCCGAAATGTACATACAGAGATTGATTTTTCTCGATTTGTTTAGCCTTACATTTAAATAGGTAATGCCCGCCTAATTAATTAATTTATAATTAACTTTCAAAATTAGGTACGACTTCAATTAAGCACATATTCTCCCAAATATATATATATATATTATATATATATATATATATATATAATAAAACATTACACTAATTGTCATTGTATAAATAGTTTTAATAATAAACAATTAAAGCTACAAAATTCGAAACACAATATTTCAGACGATGTGTCCTCTGATCTATTTCAGTGTGTTTCTCAGCATATAAATCTTCTTCCTGTGCTTTGTTCGTACAACAGTAAAATTTATTCAAAATGATTTCCAAAGACGATGATTAAAATTCCCTTTTGTAAAAGAAAAAACAAACTCTACTTATGAAACATCTAAGATCGAGGTGGCGTAATGTCGGTATAAAGACAACCAACGAGGAGTCTATCCCTTTTCACTAGCGCTTAGACCAAGAGATCGTTTTTTGCGTCTGGGGTGGGAAGCCACACCTACTACCAGCTTTGTTTTAACTTTTATAGATTGACATTTAAAGATTCTGGTCTTCAGAACTGTGTAACTATCAGTTTCACGTTATGAATTATCTTATATGTTAGTGTAGATGATAATTATTATTCGTTTCATCGTGAAGGACCGACTGTAACGACCATTCGGTCAAACCTTAAGGAGGAAGCAGTTCAAAAATGTTACTCTACCAATGACATCCCATTTTTTTAATTATGAAATTTAAAAAGATGGATCATATGACCTTTAGGCACCCCTTTTCATCTCGTTTAAGAAAGACATGTTTTATTTACACCGTCAATTGTTGTTTTAACAGACGATTTTTAGATTTCTGTTTTTAATTATAAAATTAACCCCTAATCCTAACCCCTGACCTAATCCCTAACAAACCACCGGATATTGACTGTAAATGAAAAAACTGTCCTTTCTTAATCGAGATCAAAAAGGGGTGCCTAAAGTTCATATGGTCAAAATGGTTTTAATCGGCGCCCTACATTCGGCTTTTACAGTTGCCTTTATTCTGATATCAATATATTTACATTTAATATTACACACACACACACACACACACACACACACACACACATATAATATATATTATACATATATATTCCATTTTATTTCACATAACATATATATGTATATCATACATATTATACGTGTGTGTGTGTATGCCACGTGTTTTTTGCATGAGATTGTGGTACGTAATATATATATGTGTGTGTGTGTTGTGTGTGTAGTGTGTGTGTGTATGATATATATGTAAATATATGTATATATATATTACATACCATATATTTTTCATTATTATATAGCATATATACAATAATTCACACACGCGCGCACACCACACACACACACACACACAACACACACACACACATTATATATTATATATATATAATGCGCATATATATATATATGCTACTCAAATATATGACAAATTTCCATACACACTTCACATATCTATATTCAAACAGACACTTTAGAAATACGCAGACACATAACATAATATAATATATATATATATGTGTGTTGTGTGTGTGTTGTGTGGTGTGAGTGTGTGTGTGTGTATGTGTGTGTGTGGTATGTGATAATATATATATGTAAATTATATGGTATATATATATACATACCCTATATTTTTTCATTATATATAGTAATATAACAATAATTAAACACAGCGCGCGCGCACACACACCCACAACACACCACACATATATATAATATATATTATATATATATATATATATCGCATATATAAATGCTACTCAAATATTGACAAATTCCATACACACTTCACATATCTATATTCAAACAGACACTTGTTAGAAATACGCAGACACATACATAATATAATATATATATATAGTATATATTATATATATATATAATATATGTGTGTGTGTTGTGTGTGTGTATGTGTGTGTGTGTGTGTTGTGGGTTTCTGGGTAAAAAGTAAAATATATATTGCCATAACATAATCTAATGTATTGCTGTTGCCATGGTGACGCCCTTAGACCCTGTCTGTCGCGGGCTGACGGCTATTTTTTCACTGCTCTGACAGTTCAACATCTCCACCCCGACCCACAACAAAATGTAAAATCACAATCACACACACACACCACATGCACGCACGCACGCACACACCACACTCACACACACACACACTCTCTCACACACACACGCACAATCTCTCTCCCTCTCACACACATACTTCCCCTCACTCTCTCTCTCCTCTGTCTCTCATTCTCTCACTCTGTTTTGGTATCTGTTACTCTTTTCGCTCTCTCTAATTTCATGTAATCAATGAAATCGTTATCTCTCACTAACTTACATTGTCTCCAATAGAGCCCCCCTCTCTCTCTCTCTCCTCTCCCCCCCTCTCTCTCTCACTCACTCAGTCACTCACACACACTTTCTCTATTACACTCTCTGTGTTCTCTTAGCTCAGTCGGTAGAACATTCAGCTAGAAACCACAAGTTTCTAGTTCGATACCAGCCCTCGTCAACTCAGAGAATGAGTAGCACACGGATCTATGCAGTAAAGATTTTTAGATTTTAAAAATTATAAATTAACCCCTAACCCTAACACCTAACCCTAATTCTAAGAAACAACCGGATATGATGGTGTAAATGAAAAAACATGTCCTTTCTTAATCGAGATCAAAAAGGGGTGCCTAAAGTTCATATGGTCCAAAATGGTTTTAATAGGCGCCCTACATTCGCTTTACAGTTGCATTATTCTTGATATCAATATAGCTGATGGTAGTCTGGTGCTCCACTCCTTGGTCTAACGTTAGTGAAAAGGGGATAGACTCCCTCACTGATTGGCTGATACGACTTTAGGCCACCCCGACGACTTTACTTCTTTTTTACTTTCCTTTTACTGATATTCTACAGTATATTTCTATTTCTGTCTGTCTGTCGGTCCGTCTGTCTGTCTGTCACACACACATTAACATAAACACACGCACAGGCCCACAATATGTCTATCTTTTCGACGTCCTCTCAGAGCTTCTCATTTCTTCTTCTATGTATCTGTTCCTCTCTCTTTCTCTCACTCTCTCTTTCCCTTTCTATCTCTCTTTCTCTTTCTCTTTATCTCTCTTATCTCTCTCTCTCTCTTATCTCTCTCTTCTTCCTCTCTCTTTCCTCTCTCTCTTTCTCTCTCTTACATCTCGCTCTTTCTCTCCTCCCTCTCTCTATCTTCTCTTCTCTCTTTCTTCTCTTGCTCCCCTCCTCTCTTTCTCGCTCTCTCTCCTCTCTCTGTTATACTGTCTGTATGTCACGCACCATCTTCTTCTCTCTGTATCTCTCTCATTCTTCTCACTCTCTCTTTCTCTTTCATCTCCTTCCTCTCCTGTCTTTCTCTCTGTCTTTCAACTTCTCTCTCTCTTTCTCTCTTACACACACACACACACACACCACACACACACGTAGACGCATACGCATAATGCTTTCACTCTTTAGTCATACTTTCAGTGTTTCTCGTTTTTATTCTCTCTCTTTCTATATCTGTCACCCTCTCTCTCTCTCTCTCTCTCTCTCTCTCTCTCTTCTCTCTCTCTCTCTCTCCTCTCTCACTCACTTTTATAACCTTTCTTTTTGACAACATTTACACCCTTTTTGTTTCAGCTGTCCGTCTGTTCGTCTGTCTGCCCCTCTGTCTCATTTACACATACTTCAGTGTTTCAAATTTCTTACTCTCTCTCTCTCTCTCTCTCTCTCTCTCTCTCTCTCGCTCCCTCTGACACGCACACACACAGACACAGACACACTCATGACCAATTATTTCTTTAACATTTCCTGCTTCTCTTTCAACTAATTTTTACCATTTAACCTCTCTATATATATCTCTCTCTGTCTCTGTCTGTCTCTCTATGTCTGTCTGTCTCTCTATGTCTCTGTCTGTCTCTGTCTGTCTCTTTATGTCTCTCTTGTCTCTGTTGCTCAGTCTGTCTCTGTCTGTCTCTCTCTCTGGTTGTTTGGCGTTAGAAAGCACAACAAATGTAGCATGTTTTGAACAGGAATCGCCTCGTTGTACCATATTTCCAGGTCACACCCTCGCCCCCCTCTCTCTCTCTCTCTTTCTTCAACAACAGTGTATGTATTTGCTAACACATCTATCACGGGTAGGATTTGACACAACGTTGAACTTGTTATCAGTAGAATGAATATGCGAGACTAGCTTGCTAACCATTACACCACAATGGACGTCTAAAGGAAAGAACACCCTACACTGTTGCAAATTTTCTCATAGAATGCAGAGATTTAGCTCTGATTAGACAATGTATTTTCTAATACAAACAATATGAAGAAATTATTTTAAATGTCCACATTGAAGACATATTGTCCTTCCAGAGAGGAAAAAAAAGTATACCAAAATTATAACGTAACATCACCAGTATGATACAAATTTTTAAGTCTGTAATGAGTTGGTTAATCCTAGTCTGTAGGTTTGTTGAAAGTTTATATCCAAGTCTGTATTAAATTGGTAATACAAGTCTGTAAGTTTCCTCTGTAATAGTATAACTCCAAGTTGTAATGATTGGTAAACCCGCCTGTAGGTCCTTCTTAACATAAAGTCCAAAGTCTGTAATGAGTTGGTAATGCTAGTCTGTAGATTTCCTCTGTAATATACGTAAGTGCAAGTCTGTAAATGAGTTGTAAGCTAGTCTGTAGATTTCCTCTGATATATAAGTGCAAGTTGTAATGAGTTGGTATGCTAAGTCTGTAGATTCCTCGTATTATATAAGTGCAAGTCTGAATGAGTTGGTAATGCTAGTCTGTAGATTCCTCTCTATAATATAAGTGAAGTCTGTAATGATTGGTAATGCTAGCTGTAGTTTCCTTCTGTAATATATAAGTGCAAGTCTTAATGAGTTGGTAATGCTAGTCTGTAGATTTCCTCTGTATATATAAGTGCAAGTCTTTGGTATCATCGACATTAGCTCTGTAGATTACATTATGGCTGACAATATAAGAAGCAGCAAGTCCTTGTAGAGCAGTCCAGCTCATTGTAATGCGTCTGTAAGCATTGTATTAGCTGTAGATTTCCTCTGTAATACTACGTCGCCATGTGTAATGCTAGATCTGATTTTTCCCGTAATATATAAGTGCAAGTCTGTAATGAGTTGTAATCTAGTCTGTAGATTTTCTCTGTAATATAAGTGCAAGTCTGTAATGAGTTGTAATGCTAGTCTGTAGATTTCCACCTCCTGTACATATATAAGTCGCAAGTCTGTAATGAGTTGGTAATGCTAGTCTGTAGATTTCCTCTGTAATTATATAAGTGAAGTTCGTAATGACGTTGGTAATGCTAGTCTGTAGATTCCTCTTATTACTAATCAATATGAGAGTAGCTGGACCTCTGTAATAGTAAGCGTTGGTAATCTAGTCTCTATGTAGATTTCCTCTGTAATTAATAAGGCAAGTCTGGTATTGTTGGTAGCACTGTAGATTTCCTCTGTACATATATAATGCAAGTCTTCTGTAATGAGTTGGTAATGCTACTAGTCTGTAGATTTCCGCTGATAATAAGACTGCAACTATGGTCCTTGCGAACGTAGTCAAGCAGTACTCATAGTATGACAGTCATTCCCTAGTGTACTAATCATATAAGTCCCTAATTCCATTATGAATGTAGCTCTGAACTAGTTTACTCATCTCCGTCACTTAAGTAATAATAGTCTTGCACACTCTGTCTATGTTGAGGGTAATGGTAGTCTCTCTCTGATAGAAAGTCCTCTCTGTCAATCCCATGTTATCAAATGGCCACTGATCGCTACAGTGCTGTCTAGATTTCTGCATATCCCTTAACCTGTCATTGGTAAGTGGAATAGCTAGTCTGTAGGTTCCTCTGTCGTAATATATAAGTCCAATTCTGTAATGAGTTGTAATGCTAGGCTGGTTTCCTCCAATGCTATATATAAGTTCCAATTCTGTAATGTGTTCGTAACCAAGCCTGTAGATTTCCTCTGTAATATATAAGTCCAATTCTAGTGAGATGTTAGCAATCCAGTATATTCCTCTGTAATATATAAGTCCAATCTGTAATGAGCTGGTCTGCTAATGTCAGTCTAGATTTCCTCTGTGAAATTATAAGTCCAAGTCTGTTATGAGTTGTAATCCTAATCTGTATGGCCCTTGTAATATGTATAATGCCAAGTCTTTAGTATTCTCTGGGATTAATCCAAAATATAGGTCGTTGCTAGTATAAAAGTTCAACCAGTAATTGATTTGATGACAGTTGCCAACGATCTTAAATGCTTTCTACCTTTTTTCATTGGCGCACACCATTGTCTCGATTTGCTTGGGAAAGTTCATAAATGGAAAAGTGACGATCTTGCATACAACTCATTAACCAAAAATGTAAGTATTAGAAACCATATAACTGTGTACAAAACAGTAAATATATTACTAAAAAAAGATAACTATTCTCTTAGATATATAGTTATATTATTAGTAAAAACACTTGAAGCCAATACTTACACATATAATAAATTTTATTTCAGTACCGTAAGCTATACGATGATTAGGTATCTATTTGAATTAAGATATCTATAACACATCCTATAATTGTTTGCTCATTAAGTATATTACTTTCTTAAGAACGCATATATTCACCTTACTTCGGCTAGATGAGTGATCGGATTACTCATATATAAGCTAGAAGCGTGTGTAATATATATATATATATATACATATATATATATTATATTAATAACATTTTACTTTGAAGCACTTACAACGCATGTATCGCATAAAATTCGATACTTTTCTTATAGAAAATGAACTGGCAAGTGTAATCCCAGCAAAGGATGGCTCGGTGTATAGAATACCGTACAGACTGTTTCGCTTTATTAGTCTCATCACGGTATATACTAACGATTTCCCTCCGACAAAAATCGAATACCGGACCTCAGCAGACACAGTGAAACACTATATCGCCTCGGCCACAGTACACAGCTGACCATCCAGCGAAATAAGCTTGTCAAATGATACTACACGCTCTACCATAATAGGTAAGGGGGCGTTTTTGAGAGAATAATAACAATAAAGCATTGTATGCCCTTCGCGAAGTGAATAAGATTTTTGGATGTGTTTATTGAGAAACGTTGCTGAATAAAGTATATATTAAATTTTTACTTGAAGGCACTTACAACGCATGTATCACATAAAATTCGATACTTTTTCTTATAGAAAAGAAAACTTGACAAGTGTAATCCCAGCAAAGGATGGCTCGGTGTGTAGAATACCGTTACAGACTGTTTCGACTTTATTAAGTCTCATCAGCGGTATATACTAAACGATTTCCCTCGACAGAAATCGAAAAACCAAGACTTCAGCAGACACAGTGAAACACTATATCGCCTCGGCCACAGTACACAGCTGACCATCCAGCGAAATTAAGCTTGTCACAATGATACTACACGCCTCTACCATAATAGGTAAGGGGCGTTTTTGAGAGAATAATAACAACAAAAACAGACCGTATTGCCGTTCGGCGAAGTGAATATATATATATATATATATTTATATATATAATATATATATATATATAAACCCCTTCGCACGAGTAGGATGCGACACAAGGTCAATTTATTAAGCAGGTTTGAATTTTCCTAGACAGGTTGCCTAACAAGGATGAAAGCCAACTATTACCCATAGCTGGAGGGGAGTAGCATTCATATATTTCCCAAGGGTTTTAGCGCTATGTGAAATGTCGACAGTTAAGTCCAGGATTTGAACTCGAGGCGACGAGTCCATTTCCCATGACGTTATCCATTACACCACGCTCTTCCTACGGTGTATCGTATATGTGCAAGAGTGGCGAGGTCTTTCCTTTCTGGGAATGACATTAAAATCTATCTGATGGTGACAGGTCCCAGTTCTGGAGGTCATTGGGAATGTGGAGCACCTCTTCATCACCCGTGCTCCCTGGTTCCACTCTGACCCGGAGTGGTAGTAACTGTTAGGTCCCATCTTTGGTTGAATAGAAAATTTGTTACATAAAAAGAGTTTAATAAAAAGTTTCGGATCATATGACCTTAAGGCACCCCTTTGCGATTTCGATTCGTGGGACATTTTTTCCATTTACACCGTCAAAATCCAGTTAATTGTTACAGACGATTTTTAGAATTTTCTTTAATCATAAAAACTAACCCTAACCCTAACCCCTAACCCCTAAACCCGTAAAAAACAACGAATTTTTACGGGTAAATGAGAAAAGTGTCCCCACGAGTAGAGATCGCGAAAGGGGTGCTTAAGTTATATGGTCCAAATTTCTTCTAAACTATCCGCTAAAGAATCTTGAGAACTTTGCCGGCATTAAATATCCCACCCAGGTTGAGATGCCGTAAAACAAACATACAAACAAATTCGAAAATATAAGACGACTTTATTTTCTTTTGCATTTATTTTCAAGATGCGGAATGTCAAGTCATCAGTCTTCCAAATCTGAATCTTTCATCCACGAATGTTATATTGATCGAGCGTGGAAAACAAATTAAAAAATAAAAATCTCATCATAGACATCCATCTTGTCTCCAAGCCGCTCAGCAGTATGAACTTTTGAAATTTCGAAAACCAGTAGGGCAACATTCTAGCCAGATTACTATATGTCTGCCCCCCGTCGTTAAAAAAATATTCTAAAGTGCTTTCGGGGTTGAATATTCAAACTGGAAATGATTCTAAACGCAAGGTTAAACATGAGAACTGAATTTTAAAAAGATTTTTGGGAGTTAAGTTTAAACGTTTCTTCGACATTTAACCCGATCGAATGGCTTTCATGGATTTCTTTTCGTCTAAAAATAAGGTTCACAATATTAAATCTTCTTTAGTTCGGAAGAAAACTTAGACTCGTTATTATAAAGATATTTGTAAGAGCCAAAAGTAGTCTAGACAGACCATTTTGAATCAAGGAATGTGAATTTACAAAGTGCTACTTCTCTGAATTTTTTGAATGAGGCTCGATAATTAGTATTATTTGTATTACTCAGACTATGCAGTGGTTTGAGGAGCAAAGAGAAAACGTCGGGTATGTGCTACCATATATGTGAATAGAAAGGAGAAACGGGTCTCCTTATGGTTGAAAGTTGAGATAATAGATAGGGAAGAACATTGAAGAAGAAACGCATTAAAGAATCAGCTCATATGATTAGGACTATAGTAATCTCGTAAAATAGACCAAGATGTTGAGATGAAAACCTAAATGGGAACTTATAATTAAAAAGCTAGATCAGATTTAAAAAAAACACCTAATATGAGTCTTAGATAAAAAAAAATACATTATGAATAAGTCGATATTCTAGGCAAAACGCGACATTAGGTTATAATTCCCCAAAATTCACACTGGATTGTCCATTGGACACATAGCGTATGGTATAAATGAGTTAGGTTTAAGACAATTCTCGGTGACAGTTATTTCTAGACTGCAGGTTCAGGCTTGCTGAAAACGTTGTACAGATAAAAATGAAGATGAGGACAATAGTCCGAATAATACAAATAGTGCTAATTACAAAAATGCCATAAAACTCAACCGTCTGTTGACTGCATCTTATAGGAGGGGAACCCACCCAATGGGTCACCTGTGGGTTGTGGAAGGCAACACCTGATGCTTAAAGACGGAATCCCTGTGGCTGCGCAGTCCATGACATGCAACAGTCCAGCTAGTCAGTCGGAGTGTCCCTCCCAATCACTCGGCTGGTTACATCAAGACGTAGCACCATATATGATTGTCCTAACTCAATGCCCTTATGGCCAACCTTAACCTGGTATAACCTTAAAAGCATCTCGTGATCCAATTGGGAACTCTGGGTAATGTGTAATACACTTTTATCGCCATTACTCCCAGGTCCACCCTGGACTCAGATTGTAGTATATGTTAACGTCCCATCCATGAGTTAAATAGTTAAAAGATGAGTAGTAAAATGTGTTTAATAAACTGAGTTTGAAAAAATAATAATACACAACATTAATAATAAGACAAAATGTATTCAGCTTGAAATGTCCCGCACACGGGTGCATGTCGAAAAATACAACGAATACTATAAGTAATGCGAGTAGATAATTTGACCATACTGGTTTTAACAAATACATACACATAGGAAAGTACGTATCCAAACTACTTTCCCGGACAATACTGTCTGCAATTCACATAGCACTAATACACATAGGAAAGTACTATCCAAACTACTCTCCGACAGCTATGGGTAAACATACAGCCGATTAAGCTCTAAATCTTGGCTAGATAACAATTTAGGAGAAGGAAAACTCTGGGATTCAAATCCGTAAACACCGCTGTAAAAATTGACTTGTTTCGAGACGGTTTGTATAATATGTAACGTGCGATTAAACATCGCTTTCTGTAATGAGATATTACTACCTAGCGTATGGAATCTGTTCATTGCCGAGTTTAGAAAGCTTGTTGCATTTTCTTTTATTAAAACACAAAAAACAAATACAAAAAAACTTTACCCCTTATGTCTTGAAGTTGGTAGAAAATAGTTTTCATTTTAACCATCATATTTTAATACGAATTTTCAGCTTAGAATAGGACTTATCGATCGAATTATTCAATCTAACACAAACGCATACACAATGTACAATATACAGTACGTGCCTACTACACAAACGTATTATTATAATATTCGACTCATACTTAAATTCTGTTACAATAAGCTGAGGCATATAACCAATAAATATCTCTTTTTTTTTAGAGAAGAGAGAGAGAGAGAGAGCGGAGAGAGAGAGAGAACAGACAGTCAGACAGACAGACAGAGACTAGCAAAAGGAGAGGTAGTTTGAACAGTGATAGTAAGGACAGTAAGTTTTATTAAACAGTTGGTTTGATAACACACGGCATATTTTCTTGAACTTCCATATTTTACGTTCAACCCTCGTATATATATTTCTTATATGGGAGTCAAAAACTGTCCGCGTATTTCTCTACCCAATGCTTTTCAACCACGTCCATGCGTCGTCTTAAATCTTACCTTACTTACCGCTCATAGCGACTCTCACACCACTACATCGTTACCAACAAAAACTGATGGTTAGTTCATTATTATTGTTGTAAAGGACACAGATACATTAATAACAGACTTTATTTGAATGAATGAATACTGAGGTAAATAGGTGGTAATATTCCATCATACACCCCCCGGGTTGAATAGTCGGTAATATTCCATCTATACAGGTAAAAAATACCAAGAAAAATTTGGAAACAGCCATGTGTTAAAGTATTAAAACAAAATATATTATATAAGTTAAAATAATAAAATTCGAAGCATACAACGTAAAAAAAAAGACAAAAAATGATGTTTTATATTTCTAATCATTCAAGCAAACGCTTATCACAGAGTTTTAATTTCAGAAATAAACTCGAATGATAAAGCTTGCTTTTTGAAATCGATTAACATATAAAAACATCGTTTTTGTCCTTTATTTTTTACCATTGTAGTTGCCTTCGAATTTTATTATTTTATAACATTACTTAACAAGCTTCAAGCAAATTACCAATTACTTTATATATATAAGTTGTTTTTTTAAATAGATTTTTAGAAGCATTTATGTATGTGTAAAATATAAATTGAAGCCAATTACATGCAATGTAATAGGTAATTAAATGATGCTTTAATTACCAAAAATTTCGAGAAAATTTCTCATCATCAGAAAGCAGAATTGTCGCCCTTGTATATGCGCTCGTGACGGATTCTTCGGAAATATAATATATTTTTTTTTCTCATTGTTTACCTTACAATTAAACGCGATATGCACGCCTAATTCCTTAATTATAATTAATTGAATTAACAAATTAGGTATGACTACTTAATTAACACATAAACTCCCGTAAAAATTGTCGGCCTTCGCCCATTTCAAAACACATCGTTTGACACTCATATACATAATATATATATATATAATATATATATATATATATTATATATATATATATATATATCATTAACTACTATAACTATAAAGAAACACAATTTAAAGAATCAGGAAGAAAAAAGACGAAATGGTTTGGAATTTACAAAATATTTTACGAGAAAAATTAAAAGAAAACGAAATAAGAGTACATAACCCAATACTCCGTCCCAACCCAAACCCTAACCCTAATCCTGGCTTCGTCCTTCTCCTCTTCAATAAATGATGTCTCTTTCATTGCAAATAAAACGATCGGCCACAACCAATCAGGAACATTTAATGTTCAATTCTAGTTTCACCATCCAAAATGCATTATTTTCTCCAATACCCCACGTGTCACCGGCTTGTCTAGAATGTTATTGACAGTTTATACATATTATATTGATAAATAATATAATAATATATATATATATTTATATATTTTATTATATAATATATAATATATATGAGTAGATACAATATGACTAGGTTTATTATTGCAAGTTCTCGGTTTTCACAATAAATGGATATCATTCACTGATATCGATAAAAAGTAGTATACTTATATTTATTATACAACAATATATTGCGTGAGATTCAGCTTATATATTCTTCATTAGAAACATTAACAAAGCCTCATTTGGTGATGCGAATTAAATAACGTTAATGGAGTGTTGTTATCGTATTGTAAATATTTTTATTGTGTTGATAAAATGTCTGGTCAATCCTGGGTTGGCACTGCTCCAAAAGCCTTGACCGTGTGTAAAGTTATGACACCAAATCGAAGGTGTTTCACATGGTTCTCTCATTTTGGAATGGAATGATGATGTGGCATTATAAAAAATAGTCATATTCTAAGATCATTTTTCCTTATGTTAGCAGACTCCTTGGTGTTCTAGTTAGTTAGAATCCTTTGTTCTTAGTGTTAAGCAGTCTAATAACCGTGTTCTTGTGTTACGGTAGAATCCTTATTTTCTTTAGATGTAAGCCAGAATCCTTTTTTCTAAGTGTTAGTAGAATCCTGTGTTTTCTTAGTGTTAGTAAATCCTGTGTACTTTAGTGTTAAGCAACTCCTTGTGTTTCTTACTTTAGGTAGATATCCTTGTTTTCTTTAGTGTAACAGAATCCGGTTTCTATGTGTTAGGTAGAATCCTTGTTTTCTTTAGGTGTAAGCAGAATCCTGGTGCTTCTTAGTGTTAGGTAGACCTCCTTATGTGTCTTAGCGTAGTAGAATCCTGAGTTTATTTAGTAGTTAAAAATCCTTGTGTCCTTAGGTTAGGTAGAATCCTTTGCTGCTTATCTAGTGTTAGGGCAAAATCCTTGATTCCTTAGTTTAGGCAGAATCTCTGGTTTTTCCTATAGTTAGGCAGAATCTCTGGTTTCCTTAGTGTTAGCAAAATCCTTGTTTCCTTGCAGTTAGGTAGGAACCTGTGTTCTTAGTGGTTTCCAAAAGAATTGTTTCTTTGGTCTGGCAGAATCCTTGGTGCACTTATGAAAAATTCTTTGTTAAAGCAGACGCACCTGGTTGTTGACCCATTCCTCCGTCGAATTACCAGCAACCTGGAACGGCTTGCTAGATCGGCGATTAATAGGGGTTACTCACACGTATTCGAGCGTATTGATGGCTGGTTTATCCACTCGATAAGTCGATAAGTTAAGTGTGGCGCCACTGCAACAGCCTTATGTCCAAATAATCCAACAGTTACTACTTAATGAGAGGCTCGAACCTGGTTGTGCGTGCTGATGGATGAGTTTATGTTAGGAGGTTATCTTTCCCTTTGCTAGGAAGAGTATCTTCCGCGTAGTGTTGCCGTTTTTTCCCCACTAGGGACCTTCTCGTAATATTAAGCGCCTGATTTAAATCTTCTATTCCTCTTCTTAGCTACATCTCCGGAACCAGCACATGGGTTAGACTACTGTCTACCCTTTTCTCGTGGGCGACACCCCACCTATAAGTGATTTCTATTTAGACGCTCCCAGTCCTTTGATATATATATGTTTTATGTTACACTAGTATTTTATGTATTCTTCCACTGTGCTGTTATCATAATGAAATGTTTTGTCTCACAAACGTGCAGTGGTGTTAATGTTCATCTAGATATGACTTGTTAACTTTGAATCTTACATAGTATTCTTGATGTTTTGAGTCTGAAACCACATGGGCTGGGAAGACACTTGACTTGTCCTATTTATGTTTTAGTAAATAACACAAACATTTTCTTTCTCATGTGATTTTTTAATTTCTCCAATCAAACTCCAGAGTGAGAGCCACGTCTCACTCAGTCACCCGTCCTGTTCCAAATTACAACATTCCACCTCATCACTCGTATTCTTTCCACTAAATTCCACGTCATGACTCTCGACCAACAGAAAAACGGCAGGTAGCTGTGCTACTCATCCAAAAAATCTTCCTTGCTAAATTACACATTACTATACATGCTGCCCTTTCCATTCTCGCTCCCTTCCCCTAATTAATATTACACATTGTCTTTACAGGATATGGAATAAATTATTTGTTTGTTAATTTTTATGCAGCCAACTGCGTATTGGAATTTATGCCAACATTGTACACTTTGTAAACTTATGTGATCATAGAATTGTTGTTATTGTGGTTAATGAGCGTCGGTTTATTCACTCGCCTAGAATCGCAAGGTCCGGGGTTCGATACTGGTCTTCCCGCCAACTCAATATATGACTAAGCCCAGAATGGTAATCTCATTTATGGCGTTTAAGAACTAAGGAGCTGACGTAGATGCGCGCTCCGCCTCAGGCAAAAACTAATCTCCCCCACGGATAAAAATCAAATATATTTGAATTCACAGAATGTCGTTGTTTCTTTGTTTAATGGCATACGCTAACTCCATGGGTATTTAAAGTCAAAATGTATCCTTGTAAAAGACATAGTAGTGAGACTTTTAATCCCATAGCAACAGGAGCAGCATGATGGATGTACAGGAGGTCGCCTGTACGTGAACTCTGATAAAACTGAGGATTCATGCTCTTTCAAAACCAAAAGCGACATCTCAACATCGATGGCAAACTCCCTAAAACTCTGTAGAACAATCCCAGATACTTAGGCAGTAACAGGTCTCCTCCACAGGACCAAAACGACCGTTAATGCACGCATAGGAAAAGCATGCGGCCGCTATAAAATAAA
>CM042167.1:36420694-36450694 GCA_023376005.1 Doryteuthis pealeii
TATCCATTCATACATTGATCCCGACGCCAAAAATTATTAATATGGAAAAGTTGGTTTTTTACTATTGTTTCTGCATCGGAAGTTGCTTAATCTTTAAGCATTTCTGAACACAAAATTGCGCACAGTCGGCATTGTGAAATTGAAACCTCAAAGAGCACTGTGGTTGTTTTTTTGAAAGATCTTTCACCGTAAGATCAGATTTTACTGGCAAAGAACTTCATCTTACGTCACAGTAAAAAATAAATAAATAAATAAATAATTGGAAAGTACAACAAATTAAATTAACACACAAAAAAAACAAAGAAATAAAAAAGAACATTTAAAAACAACTCTTAAAAAAAGAAAAGAAAATTATAGATATATATTGATTTTATTGATGATTATTTAGGCTTTGAAATGTTATATTTTGAAGGTGTAAAACTGATACCTTCCTAATTACTCAAAATAACTAGCGGACATCTGGCACACGGTTGTACGAGAAGAACACTTTGATTCAAAAACCTTGTTAAACTCTGGTTTAAAATGACCGTTGTGTCACAAGCCTGCAACTTGCTGAGGGGTTGGGTAAATACGTATTATAATTTAATGTGTGAGTATTGGAAAAATACATGTCATTAAAAATGTTGTATATGTACAAAATACTTGTTGCTCACCCACCTCTGTATCTACATATTATATGTTGTTTACGGATGTATGTGTTTTAAGTTATATATAATATATATATTATTATATATATAGTGAGGTTGGCTATATATATATATTTGGAAAAAATTATTGGAAATACAATAAATTAAAAATTGTACGTGTACGGATATTTGTCTCACCCACTCTGTATCTACATATATATGTGTGTACGGGTGTATGTGTGTTGTTGCTTTAAGTATATATTATATATATTATAATATATATATATAATGTGTGTGTGTGATGGTATGTGTGTGTGTGTGTGTATATCATGATATACATATTGTAAATACAATAAATTAAAAATGTGCATGTGTTACGATATTTGTCTTCCCCACTGAATCATATACATATATACGTGGTTACGAGTGCGATGTGTTTTTTAAGTATTATCTTAGATATATATATATATATATATATTTATATATATATATGATATTATCCATTTTCCTCTATCCCTTCATGTAAAACTGCTTTTGCATCCCGACGCCCAAAGGTCTTGTACCAGTTCTTTTTAAGGACCAATTACATTGGCAATCCTCTTTCGTCCATGCAGTATTTACAGCACTAAGTGCATGCTAAGCCTTTTTCTTTCCTTTTTGGTGCTTCCGTATTGTTTAAAAGCCTATCCAAAGTCGGTGGAAACACCCCTGGAAATTGTACCGGCAGCAAGAAAATGCAAAGAACCAATAAAAGATACAAATGCCATAAACGTATATTCAAATGGAAATGGTCTTCAGGCTAACAACGTGTAAATATATTATATATATATATATATATATATATATAATATATATTATATATTATATATAGATAGAGTATATATGAATATGTTATATATATATATATATATTTATATTATATATATATAATATATTATATATGAATAAATGGATACCGTAATACAATATAAGACGTATAATTTATTTCGAATTTCTTGGCCTCCTCTGTCTGATCTTTACAATATTTGCTAATGTTGAATCTTTCTTCACTGATTTTCTTTTTTTTTTCTTTCCTTATTTTCTCGGGTGTTAAATTATATATATATTATATATAGATATATATATATATTATTTAATTATATATATATATATATATATTATATTTAAATAAATAACAAAAACTTAAGAGATCTTGCTTATTAGACTATTCAGGAGCTTAGACAAAAATGTCTAATTCTCCCGACTCATCAGCATGCGAAATGATGAATTCTTTATTTTTAAGGCATTTTGAAAAAACAGATTTTTTAAAATTTTTTTTTCCTTTTTAAATGAGGTCGGGAGAATTTAGACATTTTTGTCTAAGCTCCCTGAAATAGTCTATAATGCAAGATCTCTAAGTCTTTGTTATTTATTTAAATATAATTCTCTGTGACTCTACAATAAGAGCAACATTGAGCTCTCAACTGCGACAAGTTGTTTTAAAAAAAAACTATGTCGTAAGGAGATTCTCTTTCTCTGGACTTATTGGATTTAATATATATATATATATATATATATATATATATATATATATATTATATATTATATAAATGAAGATTTAATTTATCAAACATTGAATTTATTTCTGTTACTTAGCCTCTTTAAATCTGATTTTAGAATGGACAATAATTTACGTATAAGTATTGGTAAATGTCATTTTTGCCATTGTGAAGGTTTGATTGAAGAGGTGAACTAACGAAATAAATTTATATCGATAAAACTTAATTTTTCATCAATTTATTGATAATTACACTCCGTATATGTAAATATATGCACTTTACATAGTTATTTATTGTATATGCGGCACTCTTTATGTATATGTTTCTGTTCCCAATTTGGTTTTAATCATCACGAAAGTACTTTGAAATCACACACACACAAACACAGATTATATAATATATAATATATATATATAATATTAATAATATATATGAAGAGAAAGAGAAAAAGAAAGAGGATGAATCGCTCGAAACGACAGAGAGAATTCCGATATGAAGAACACGGTAGAAATAAGGAAGCTACGGAACAAATTAAGAGAGAAGAGGAGAGAAAGACAGACAGACAGACAGACAGACAGAGACGAGAACAGAGGACAGATAGAGACTGCGACCAGCAGACAACAGACAGACAGACAAGACAGACAGGGACAGAAAAAATGGAAGATAGAAGACAGAGACGGTGGATAGATGGGATCAGAGAAGAGAGAGACAGGACACACCCACAACAAGAGAGAGAGAGAGAGAGAGAGAGAGAGAGAGAGAGGAGGAGAGAAGAAAATAGGAAGATAGAGAAGAGAGGTTGTAGATAGGATCAGCGAGAATAGAGAGAGAGATGAGAGAGAAGACGACAGACAGAGATTTTAGAGAAACGACCCTGTCGAGAGAGAAGAAACCCGGATATTTTGAAAAATACACGATAGAAATAATACGCATTATATATATATACAGAGAGAGAGAGAGAGAGAGAGAGATAGGAGAGAGAAGAGAGAGAGGAGAGAGAGAGGAGAGAGAGATAGTATACCGGAATACGCGGAAGTTCTACTAGGGTTTGAATTAATAAAAGCATGCCGGCTATCGTATAAGCACTCAGTGATGGCATTACTGAAACATTAAACAAAGCCCGTTTGTACTTAAACTCTAACTCAATTTCGGATTAGTTCATCACTAACGCACTTAGATCAAAGAAGGTTCGCTTTGTCGGATCCATTCAAGAAAGGAATAACGATACTATTACAGCCGAAATTAACGAAAGGTCATAATTAAAACCATTACGAGCGGAAAAACTGGTGGGAAATTACAGTACATTCTCAAGTTTGAAGTTTGATTCATCTAAGACCAAACGATTCAAAAGTAAAAGTAATATATATATATATATATATATATATATATATATATATATATTTATTTGTTAATAATGACATTGATCTGTGGAAACCATTGTAAAATAAATAATAATTAGCTCTTACAAATTTTTGATAGCACTGTATTTTCTTTGTTTCATCGCAAAAAAATTTTGTTTTTACTATACTAGTATATATATTATTATATATTAATATATATATATATATAATATATATATAAGTTAAAGCCTATGAGTTCAGGATATACTTACTAAAGAGCTTTGCTTAGTGCTCTTCTGAGTAGATCTTTGCCCTGAAGAGCACTAGCGAAACTTTTAGTAGGTATATCTGACTCATTTAGGGTTTACTTTATTATTTGCTCTTCTTTAGGTATGAGCACTCTTACTTTTGTTTAGAATATCCTGGCGGTTTCATAAATATATATATATTATTATATATATATTATATTATATATATATACATATAAAAATTGTTGTTTTTGTTAAGTATTATAGTATCAACCCATTATTTTCGGTTGGTAGTATATCTTGGTCTTTTCTTTTTTTAAATTGTTTTTCCCCCAGGTCATGTTTGATGCGTTATTCTTTACATCAATACTTTTGCCGGTTTTTTTTTCTACCGCAAGCGTTACCAAACCAATTGTGTATATTATATATATATATATATATATATATATATATATATATATATATAATATAATGACTGATTATACTATATGCAGGAGCAATGTAGCGGAGGACATTAGGTTGAACTTTCTATGGTGATTGTAAAAATAACATCCTGTAATATGTATCAAATATTGGTTAACCTCTTTAACTGACAGTGTCCGGACGTTCGGTAGGGAGGGCTTGACAGACGGAAAATTCGTTCAGGTTTTCGCTCCCGGCTTAGAGGTAACTGTTAAAAGGATGTTGATGGGCACTAATGAGACGTAACGTCTGTGGATGACTCGATCATATATATATATATATATATATATAATATTATATATTATATATATTAATTTCTTAGAATATGTTTGACTTGAAACATTAAATAAATCTGACGGTGGTTTGACGTGCCGTAAAATTCACCCAACAGAAACCAGGCGATGTGGGTAGCTGCTTCTAGTTGGACAATAAATTATATAAAACCATTTGAACAGATAACATTAAAAGTTTCTTGTGATTTGTAAATATTTTGGTATTACCCTCGCATATATTCCTTGGAAACATGGTTAACATGGACATTAAAATAATTCCGATTGGTTTGACAACCGTAAAATCACCACCCACGCAACCACCAGGCCAAAACCGAACCCGTTCTTCTTTCTGTCTACTTTAAATTATAATTGCCTTCCATACATTGAAAGTTAATTTGATCTACCTTTCTATCTAGCAATATGTTAACATCTCAAAAATAAACAACAATCATAAAACAGGTCTCCTCCACCTCTACCCAGGTGTTGGTGGGTAGCTTGTGTTGTTGACAATAGATTATGTAAACACATTGACTAATTAAACAGATAAACGTTTCTGTGATTTCTAAAAAATTTTGGACCCCCCTCGCAATATTTCCATGGGGAAATTTATGCTTGACTGGGCATAATTAATCCGACGGGTTTAAACATGCCGTAAAATCACCCAACCCAGACCTTAACCAACCCTCGCAAAAACCGAACCCTTTTCCTCTTCAGTTATCTGGGATTTACCATCGCATATTTAATTCCATGGAAACAATGACCGGGACATAGGCATTAAATAATCCGACTTGTTTGACATGCCGTAAAATTCACCAACCCAACCCTCGCAAAAAACCGACACCCTTTCCTTTTCAGTTATTCTGGTATTAACCCTCGCATATAAATTCCATGGAAAAATGGCTGACAATAGCATTAAAATAATCCGACATGGTTTTAACATGCCGTAAAAGCACCAAACCCAACCCTCGCAAAAACCGAACCCTTTCCTCTCAGTTATTCTGGGTATTACCCTCGATATAATTCCATGGAAAAAATCGGGCTGACATAGCATTAAATAATCCGACTTGGTTTTGAACATGCCGTAAAAAAATTCACCCAACCAACCCTGCGCAAAAAACCGAACCCTTCCCTCTTCAGTTATTCTGGTATTACCCCTCGCATTATAATTCCATGGAAAATGCTGACATAGCATTAACTAATCCGACTTGGTTTGAACATGCCGTTAAATCACCCACCCAACCTAGCAAAAACCGAACCCTTTTCCTCTTCAGTTACTCTGGGATTAACCTAGCATATAATTCCATGGAAACATGCCGACATAGGCATTAAATAATCCGACGTGGTTTGACATACGTTAAGATCAAACAACACAGCCTACCCACCCTGGCCAGAACGAAACCATTCCTCTTTCAGTTACTCTTGGGGATACTCTCGACATATTAATTCCATGGGAAAAATGGCTGACATAGGCATTAAAATAATCGAACTTGTTTGAATGCCGTAAAAATCACCCAACACCAACCCTAACCCAACCAAAAAAACCGAACCCTTTTCCTTTTCTGTTCCCTTTCCATATATCCCACCATACATGAGAGTTAGGTTGATTTACTTCCTTCTGTTGTCATTTCTTCGCTACCGATTTGTCCTTGCGAAGTATTCCTCGACTGAGTGTCTGTAGCGAAGGTGAATAGGAGAAAGTCGCTGATAAGAACACAGTCGAGCTGTCTGCTTCCTAATCGTCACGTACTTCCTTTCAAGCCATTGCCTTTTGCCGCTCGCAGAGGCAAAATCCCTCTATCCACATTCCTTGATCTTTTCATCAATTCCTAATTCACTCATTCCCCATCGTCCTCGTCATTTCGAACGTAAACTGTCATTCGTCTCTCCCGTTTCGACGGCCGACGCCAGCACTGGTTTCGTTCAGTGTCATTTTCTTTCCTTACCAGAAAGAACATCTGATCTTCGTCCATACTCTCCCTTGTTCACATCGAAGATTGCCTCTCCTATTTTTCCTTTTCTGAATTCGTTCTTTCTTTCATCTTTTCGTGGTTCTTTTTCTCCTTTTTAATTTCTTTAACGTTTAGTGTCATTTCTTCCTCTGCCAAAGATGACATCTATCTTCATCCAATACTCTTCTTTTCCTTGTTTTCACTATAGATTTCTCTTCTATTGTCCTTGTGAATTCGTTCTTTCTTTCAATCTTTTCCGGTTCTTTTTCTCCTTTTTATTTCGTTAATTTTAAGTGTCATTTCTTACCTTTGCAAGGATGGACAATCTGATCTTCATCCAATACTCTCCTTTTCTTGATATTACACTTCATAGATTACTCTCCTATTTTCCTTTTCTGAATTCGTTCTTTCCTCAGTCTTTTGCCTGATTTTTTCTTCCTTTCTTTTCAGTCTCTTTCATTGCGAAAAATATGTCTAATCTTCACGACATGTTCTCCTCTTTTGTTGTATCTTCATAGATTGCTCTCCATTTTTCCTTTTCTGAATTCGTTTTTTCTTTCAATTTTTTCTGGTCTTTCCTCCCCCTTTTTGATTTCTTTAAACGTCTTCCTCCTTGCGAGAAAGACATCTGATCTTCATCCAATACTCTCTTTTCTATTTTACTCTTCATAGATTGCTCTCCTAATTTCTCCTTTCTGATTTCTTTTCTTTTCTTTCAATATCTTCCTGATATTTTCCTCCTTTTTCCTTTCCGATTTGTTCAGTCTTTTCATTGCAAAAATTCTGATCTTCATGTAATGCTCTCCTTCTCTGTTTACTTCTTCTAAATCTCTTCCTATTTCTTTTTTCTGATCCTTCATTCTTTTCAATCATTTTTTCTAGTTCTTTCCTTCTCTCTTTAGATATTCTATAAACGTCTTCTTTCTTGCAAGAAGATATCTTCATTGCGCATCTTCATTCCTTACTCTCCTTTTGTTGCTTTCTTCTTCCTAGATTGCTCTTTTTCTCTTTGCGAATCTTCTTTTTCAATCTTTTTTTGTTTGTTTCTTTTCTTCCCCTTTTTGGATTTCTTTAAACATCTTTCGTTTCAATGTCATCTCTTTCCTTGCGAGCATCATCATCATTTCTCTTCTTTCTGGTTTTCCCTTCGAAGATTGCTCTCCCATTTCACATTTTCTGAATTCTTTCTTTCTTTCAATGTTTTTCGGGTTCTTTTCTTCCCCCTTTTGGATTTCTTTAAACGTCTTCTTTGTTTGCGAGAAGGATATCTAATCTTAATCGAGACTCTCCTTTTCTTGTTTTCTCATCACAGATTGCTCTCTTCCTTTCTTTCAATATTTTTCGGGTTCTTTTTCTAAGAAAAAAAAGGAGTTGTGGTGCATCTGAGCACTGTACACATACATGTATATTATTACTGTACGCTATTCATGTACCTGACACTAATACATTATTCTGTGTACTTGACATGAGACTTTGATAAATTTCATTATTATTTATTATTATTATTATTATTATTATTTAAAGAGATACAATTAAAACAAGGTTGTACTCGGGTGGAAGGACCAGTTAACACGTACATAGATTAATATAGGTTTTATTTCAGAGATACATTTAGACAAGGAATAGTGCAGCATGCTACTAATCCTCGAAGCAAGCACCGTCTAATGCCGTGCTTACTTATTCATATTTTCCACCACACGGGTGAGAATGAGTGTCTGGAAGATTCCACTTACAACATTAAATTCTATGAAAAATCAATTAAGAGTCAATTTACATTTTTTTATCTTACGTTTCAGTGTCCATTTCTGTCCTTCGAGAAGACATCTGATCCTTCATCCTTACTCTCTTTTCTTGTTGCTCTCCTCTATATCTGAATTTTCTTTCTGAATCTTCCTCCCCAATTTTTTCGGAGTTATTTCCTCCCCCTTTTTTCATCTATGCATTTATCTTTCTTTACTATTTTTTCCTTCGTGTCTTTTTCTTTCTTTTTCAGTCTTTATTTACATCTTTCCGTTCATTATTACATTCATTCATTTCTCCGCTTTTTTTTATACCTACTCTCGTTTCATTCTATTTTTTTTCATCTACATTCTCTTTGTTTCTTTCTTTTTTTACTTTCTTTATTTCTTTATTTTTTCAACTTCATTCTATCTTCAGTGGGTCTTTCTTTCTTTCTTCTTTCTTTCTTGTTTGATCTAATCTTCCTTCCTTCTTCTCTTTCTTTCTTTCCTTTCTTTCTATTCTGTGATTCTATTTTTCTTTCTTTCGTTATTTCTTCTTTCTACTTTTCTTTCTTCTTTCGTATTTCTTTCTTCTTTCTTTCTAAGAATTATACATATTTGTCCTTCTCTAATCCTTCATTTCTCCATGCTTTTTCTGTCTGTTTCTTTCTTTCTTTGCAACTGCGATTACTATTTCTTTCCGTGCTTTTCTTTTCTTTCTTCTTTTCAAATCTCACCTGCATTTCTTTTCTTTCTTATCATGCTTTCTTTCTTTCTTTTCGTTCCTTTTCTTCCCATCTTCCCATTCTTCCAAGCCCCTTTCTTCTTCTTTCTTTCTTCTTTCTCTTCTTTCTTCTTTCTTTCTCTTTTTCGTTGCATCCTGAAATTCTTACTTTTCTTTCCATCCCATTTTCTTTTCGTGCATTTTCTTCTTTCTTTTCTTTTTCTTTCTTTCTTTCTTTTTTCTTTCTTTCTTTCTTTCTTTCTACTCACACCTGCATATTCCTTTATTTCCTTCCATGCTTTTTTCTTTCTTTTTCTAACAGAAAGCCTTTCTTTCCACATAAGCTTTCTTTCTTTTCTTTTCTTTCTTTCTTTCTTTCTAACAGCAAGACCTTTCCTCTCACCTATGCCTTTCTTTCTTCCTTCCTTCTTCTTTCTTTCTTTCTTTCTTTCTTTCTTTCTTGGCTTGCTTTTCTTTCTAACAGCAATACCATTGATCCATTATAAATCTACTTCCTATCAGTAATCGTCTATCCTGATTTCCACGTCCTTAAGACTTGTATTTTAATAGAATACATTACTCTCTTCTTCCTTTTCTTTCTTCCTTTCTTTCTTTCTTCCTTTTCTTTCTTTCTTCCTTTTCTTTTCTCTCTTTATTTCCATTTCTTCCCCTTCACAAGATACCTTCTTGATCCTTCCATGTGCTCAACTGGAGCAAGGACCAGAGGCCAAAAAGAAAATGAATTGGCTTGGAATGAAGATGGCGGTTAAAAACAAGGAACAGGGTCTAGTTGGATATAGAGTAAATCAGAATGAAGCCATGACCCTCGATAAGCCCACCTCCTTCAAGCCTCCGCCCGTCGGCTGAGTGTTAGAATACACCGACTGCACCTCTACAGAAGCGGTAAGACTCCCCGGGAATGGGGCCCTGTTGGTCGTGAGGTGGTGACCCGTGATTGCTTAAGGAGGACTCAGGGCTGAGCGTCATGACATGCAACACTCCACATTTGGCCCATTCTTTGGCTAGACGGGCGGTCGGAAGAAGTCCCCTCCGATCAATCGGCGGTCACCATCAAGCCCTGAGAACCATATGACCAACCACCTTATGGCAAGCCCCAACCCCTGTCATATGGGTGTAGTTGGCGGTGACTGAGGGTTCTTCGTATTGGGAATGAATGACCGTTAAACTCTATCTGATGGTGAGGTTCCAATTTTGGAGGTTTGGGGAACGTGGAGAGCACGCCCTTCATCACATTGCTTCCCTGATCCACTCTGACCCTCTAAGAAATGAGTATCCATTAAGAATTAATTTATTTCAAAACTTTATGGGCATTAAATGACCCACTAAGGTTGATATGCCGTAAAACAAACTAAACCAAATTAAACCAAATCCTTCAAGCCTTCCTTTGTCTTTGCCTCCTTCTAAAATATATTCTTGATTAATGTATGCATTACCCGACCCCTACGTCACGAGCAGAATGTGACACAGAGGTTACTTTTTAAGCAGAATACAACTGAAATTTTCTTTCTTCGCTAATAGCCAACCATATTTTCTAATATTATATATATATTATAATATATAATTATATATATATATATATTATTATATATATATTTGTGCTATATTGAGAAAATTGAAAAACACAGGTTTAATTAAATTGAGTGGTAAGTTTATTAGCGACGCTGCAGTTGTTTCGATCTGTTAAGTAAGATCTTCAGGACATTTGTTGATATAAGGAGAGGTATTTAAAAAATTTTTCACAAACTTATTCATAATTTTTTTTTTTCATTCTGTGATAAATTTTTTTTTATTACCTTCCTTATATCAACAAATGCCCTGAAGATGATCTAATTAATAGACCGAAACACTGCAGCGTCGGCAATAACTTACCACTCAATTTATTTAAACCTGTGTTTTTTAAATTTTCTTATTATAATACATATATCCTTGGTATGGTAGGAAATGTCAAAGTTCACTATCTTACTCACCTCAGAACTCATTCTATTCACTCAAAATCCTATAACTATTGTAATCTGGGGCCTCTAAATTAAAATGAACTAACCCTCAGTCCTGTGGACATTTGCTAATGTGGGCGCTCATTAAGGACCTACATTGAACAACTATATGAGGATGCTGGATGCTGCGCAGAAGGACCTCCCGGAATAATGGAATGATAGGAGTTGGCGAGAGATTGTCATGGAATATCCGTGGTAACTGCGTGACATTGATGATGATGAACCATCAGTGGTGGGAGCGCTGCTGTGAGAGCTGCGGTTTAAAGCAGGCAAAGTGTTAAAACACGTTGCCACACGCAGATCAAATTAAGCGTATTCTGTTTCCTTTATTTACCGGCAAGGTGGAGGAAAATAGGGAAATAGGAAAAAAGCCTCTCTAAAAAGAAGATCAGAACACTGCCTAAGAAATAGAAAAGGTCTATAAAAATAAGTATACATCCATTATCTATCTTCTTACTGTTAAATGCTGTTTGTTGTATATATAAATACAACTGCGTCAATTGTATGTAGTTACTGTGTCAACAATCTTTAATGATGCTAAAACAATTTTTATAATAATTGAGAGTTTAAATAAAAAATATAATCATGGAGAATGGAATGCAGATAACAAAGGGAATGTGCATTTGCTATAGTTATTTAGTTTCGGTTACAGACAGAAAACATACAATCTCCATTAAATAAGAGTATATATATTATATAGAGAAGAAAGAAAGAAGGCATAATCACGTAGAGGACAGAAAGAAAGTAAGAAGGAGAATGCTAGGGACAGTAGAAATTACCTGTGGCTGTTAGGCTCTATGTTACTTGGTTAAATAATTAACCAAAGCCTCTGCAGAGGGGTGATACGCTCGCAATGGGGTCATTTTCAACATCAGAAGCGTGAAAAAATGATTCCGAATAAAAGATTTAAATGTAAGTATTAACTTTGTTTAAATTGTTTTTTAAAAGGGAGCTATAGTAAGTAACAGTAAGTTAAAATGGCGAAGTGGCTATTTTCAGATTCAGCCGAACAGCAATGGAGTTCTACCCTTTTCATTAATGTCACTCACACGAGAGTATCTAAGAAATAGAAAAGGTCTATAAAAATAAGTACATCCATGAGTATACTATGTAACATTAACAACAGGAACTTGTACACACACCTACTTACCATGAATGGAGAATTGTAGAATGTTGCGTAGTGCCTTTCTTTGACGGTTACCAATATATACTTATATACTTCTTTCTGGCCGCTTGGTTCTTCTATCGTCTATCTTCTATCTTTGGTCTGGTATTTCTTCTTTAAGGTCTCGTCTGGTTTCTATTGAGGTTCCGGGTCTGGTCTCTGTTGGGAATCCTGCTTATCAGAAGCCCTGTGCTATTGTTAGCTTTGTAATAACAACAAGATTTGATTTACGATGATGTTACTTATTCCATAAACCCCCAGACCAGACAATGCGCGCGGATCCTTACATCTTTGCTAGTTCGCTTCTAATTCTAACTGTAACTAACTGGAGTTGCTTACACCTTAAACCGGAAGGGGCTCCTATTCTTCCGTTCTCACATTCCATCCCCAGAACGCAAGGTCAGAGTGAGGTCAAACGCTGTCACTCACCCTCAAGGCCATCAGCTGCACTAATATGATTTCTACACTATTGTCATAATCATTAGGTATCTAAATGATTATGTAACAGAATTTTCAACACGTTGACTTTCAAATCTATACTTTTTTAAGATGAAAATACCTTCATTGTCTGTTTGCGTGAGGAACTGAACTTGACGGTTGATTTATATGAAAAGTGAATTGTTCTTCGATAAAACCGAAATAAAAATAAACTTAAATTTAGGTTAGTTTCAAAATACGCACTGCCAAAATATTTAGCTCTTTTTTAAGGAAAACTTCCTTCAAATTAGCAGAAATAACCAGCCACGTATTATCTTTTCGCGTCCTTTTCCGGAAAAATAAACAAGTTTACAATTTTAATTCTTAAATAATAAACTTTTACAATAAATTATTCGGGTAATTTTTCTATCAATATGTATCAATGAAATTATCTTGGGTATTTTTCAGTATATAAGTATCAATAAACTTTTAAAAAATGAATTAACTTTATTGTAACTCTGATTGAATTAACTTTATTATTTATCTTAAAAGAAAATTATTAATTATATTTTATAATAAATAATTTTCTTTATTCAAATATTACAAGATGGAGGAAAAATTTCCAAGAAATGGTATTTACATAACCCGTTCACCATGCGTAGATTACGACACATACGACACAAGGTCGTGAATATGAGGCACCCAGCGAGGAACTAACTCGCTATTCAGTAGTAATAGATTTGCGTGACTAGCTTGCTAACAATTACACCAAGAGGAAATATCCGTTGTTTTTACCTAATCCGTTCACCACGGATATGATGTGACACAAGTCACAAGATGCGAATATAGCGAGGATCGAACTCACTATTCAGTAGTAATAATCTGCGAATTATCCTGCTAATCATTACGATGGGGACGTCATACTTTTTTCCAAGAGTACTATTTACAAGAGTAATATTTTTGACTTTTCTCAGAAGTTGTGGCAGGGGCCGAATCCTCTGCCATACATATGGCCTCTATTGGCTGCCTTTGTTATTCAGGGTTTGACTACAGTCTTAGCAACTACCGTAGGCATCTGAGAGTCATCCAACCACTTTCTTCTGTAGAATTCGAGGATTTTGCTGTACGAACGCAATCAGATCATCTTGTATGTTGCTTTTTTATAGCTACATCCTTGCAGTCTCACATTGCGATTCTCCACTTCATACCTGATTATTCTTACGGTGTCCAGGGAGCATTAGGCAGCAATCATAATCTCCATATTTTGATGGCCTGCGCAGATCATAATACAAGTAATTACCTTCCATGATTTATGTGGGTTCCAGTCATCCATTCTATTTGTCATCACGTATATGAATGAAGAAATGTCCAAGCTTTTATATGATGCGTAGTGTGCGTTCAATACCTCCAACCTCAACGGAGAAAAAAAAAAACAATATAAATATGCCAAATTCATCACAAACCTATATATATATATATAATATATATTATATATATAGATAGATAGATAGATGTTGGGGATCCCGGTTTAAGCAATGCCTTGTCTAGTTACACTGACGAGCCGTGAAAGGGGCGAAATAGACTGTACGCGAATGTCAAATTATATGCTCCCCACCCCTAGTGGGTTGAATTATCGGGAAATGGAATATATATATATATATATATATTATATATATAGTTATCCACGGACACCGTGTTCGACGTTTCACGTCTCTTCAGTGTGTTAGACACAACAACTACCTTTTGACCAGAGCGAAATCCAACTGATTTTTCCTCAGCCATATTCGTTAACTTTTATCTATTGACAGCTGTCGTTAAGGGGCGGTGGTTAAATTATTGAATACATTGTTTATATAGTTACGTCACTAGAGTGATCCCGTCTGTAACCAAAGACGATCATTGCTTTACGCTGTTAGTGAAAGTTAATTTAGTCGCCCTAGAGACGCTTATATTTGGAGCATTAAAAGTAACCGCAGACACTGTTTGTCGGTTTCACGTATCCTCATGTGGCAAGGACACAGTAACTACCTTTCGAACAGGAGCGAAATCGACTGACTTTTCCTCAACTCGATTCGTTAATTCCTCGGCCATTTGACAGCTGTATAAATAAAGATAGAATATATGGATGCTATATCATAAGTAAACAGGCTCAATATCTGGATAGGATTAACATTAAATAGGGTTAGCCTGGCCGTTGACTCTACGTCCATGCCTACCCTAAACTCTTATTCTATGGGATGGGACCCTAACAAATTTTTCACTTCGGGTCAGGGTTAGTCCTTGGGTAATGCTGATGAAGGGTACCCACACTCCCCAGAGCTCCAGAATTGAACTTACCAGATGCAGTTTAATTTCATATCAAGGACACTAATTTTCTTTCTAAAACAACCCCATTTACAACATTTCATTGACATAAGATTTGAATAAAGTGACGCATTTAGTATACCGTATTTGGCATGTAGGACGCACTTTTTTCAATTTGGCTCAAGAAATTTCCCTACGTTCTTATACATCGTAGGTGAAGTTTGAGACCTTCCCGTAGGCTAGGCTAGCTTCTCTTGATGCTCACTACCCAGCTTACGCTCAATACTTTTACTAATTAATGCCAAATTGCTTTATACAGCTATGTTTCCGCTTGTGTAATGCACAGCTAGACTATTTTCAACAATATTGCTTAAACACTAAACATTTTTTCGGAATCTGACCAGCTGAAATGGGGTGCGTCTTATATGCGTCAAATACGTATGCTTATACTAAGCCATAAAAAGCATCCAAGAAGCGAGTGTTTGACTGATTTGATCTTAAAGGCATGGGTAATTCCATGTCAAATCATCCAGGCCATGTGACCACCCCATTCAATTTTATCTGAAAAATGTGCCAGTGTGGACTATTATAACAGTTTCAGCCATTCCAAAAATTTGAGTTCCCAATTCCAAAAAATTGGGGGAGTTATGTCGATTTAGCTCTCCAAAATTTGAGGGGGGGGGGGTGGTCGCGAAAAATGGTGACTTTTTTAAACCTATGTTGTCGTAAAATGAGTTCTAGAGTTTCCGCAGTCCTAAAAATGGTTTATAAAAGCGTTTTTGTCAAAGTAACCCAAAAGTGCTATCAAAAAAGTCTTAAAATCAACAATTTTTTGTAGTAGGGAAAAAATCTAGAACTCATTTTACAGACAAAAATAGATTACAAAAAGTTGCCATTTTTCGCCAACCACCTCAAATTTGGAGGGCTAAATATCCACTTAACTCCACTAATTTTTTGAATTGGATACTCAAATTTTTAGGATTGTCTAATGTTAACATAGTCCATACCTGCAAAAAATTCAGAAAAATTAAAGTGGGTGTGTGACAATTTTAATTTTTTCTGGATGATTTGACATGGAATTACCCGCATATCAACCCATCTAGGGTTATTTTATGCCTAGAGGTTAGAAAATCGAGTATGGTTGCTTTTTTAGAGTTTTTTTCTTTTATTGGATTCTTTGTCGTGTTTTTTACTTTTTTCTTTCAAAATTTTCTTTCGTTCTCTTTTATTCTTCAGCCTTTTCTCATCCTTGTCTTCCATGGCTCAACTCTCGTATCCTATCTTTTTCCTTCTCTTCTTCTATCTTCTTCTTCTCTTTCTTCTTTCTTCTTTTCTTTCTTCTGCTTCTTCTTTTATCTTCGAAATATTTTTCTCTTTTTGTACTTCGACTATCTTCTTCTTCTTCTTCTTCTTCTTCTCTTTTCTCTTCTTCCTTCTTCTTTCTTCTTCTTCTTCTTCTCTTCTTCTTCTGCTTCTTCTTTTTATCTTTCGACTATTTCTTCTTCTTTGTACTTTCAGACTAATCTTCTTCTTCTTCTTCTTCTTCTTCTTCTTCTTCTTTTCTTTCTTCTTTCTTTCTTTACCAAGTTTATCTTCCCTATCTAAAAAATAATCCTTTTTACAATACACGTTTCCCTCGCTTTTTCTGTTTATCTTTTCCTTTCTTTTTTTTATTTATTGTTCCGCCCGTTTGCTTCCCGCCTTTTTCCCTTTTTCGACTTCCATTTCAATATTTCTCTCTTTCGCTCATTCAAAATGGACGACCAAATCAATCCACTTACAGCTCAACCATCCATCCACGTCCACCCCCCCCCTCCTTTCACCATTTCCATCTATCTATCCATAAGCGCCTGGGAGATATCCATCGACGTGTCTAGAAGAAGAATAGTGTGGGTGTCGAGGGTGAGGGGAGAAACCACTCTTCACAACAGCATCAAGATCCTGCCGCGTTCCTCTTACTACCAAATCCACCCTCCCTTCCGCTTTCCTCCCTCCCCACCACCCGTGCCTTCCGAAGAGTCACTCGTTACTCCGGCCTGTCATGCATAAGGTCTTTGCGTTATCGACGGCTGCGTAATCACCTGCCGCTGTGAGAATCGTTAGTATACCGGCCATTATGTGTGGTCAGGCGTAAGAAAAGGGTGCGGTTTGTACGGGGGGAGTTTGAGGTGGCGTTTGAAAGGGGGGCGGGTTCTTACGTTTAAACATCAGCAACAACCGCGATCGGGTGGGGGCGCACGTACCCTTGCTCGTAAGGAATTAATGATTTTACGGAGGCAGCTCTGGATTGGAACTGGGAGGATTTAAGACATTATTTTACCATCTCAATTCGTATGCGAGCGGCTTTGTGTATAAAGGTATGTATACCGGATATCCGGTTTAGTACAATCCGGCTCTAAAATGCTAATTCTGCTTCAATAATCAAAGTTAGAAATTAATATAATTAAAAACAAAATGCCTTTGTAAAATACCCAGCATCCGCTACGGTCAGTATACGACACAAGGTTCACTTTTCAGCGGAGTTTTACTACTGGCTTAGAGTGGGCTGGAGTAATGGCGATCGATGGGTTATCACCACTGCTCACAGTTACAGATGTGGATCTCATCCACTAAATGCAGTTTAATATCAGAGAGAGAGAGAAGAGAGAGTTGTGTGGGGGAAGAGAGAGAGAGAGTGTGGGGGAAAGAAGAGAGAGTCGGGAAGAGAGAGAGAGAAAGAGAGAGAGGGGAAGAGAGAAGAGTGGAGAGAGAGGGAAAGAGCAGAGAGAGAAGTGGGGAAGAGAGAAGAAGAGAGGAGAGGGGGGGAAGAGAGCGAGAGATAGAGAGAGCGAAGAGATGATGTAGAGGCGAGAGAGAAAGAGAAAGAGAGTAGAGAGAGGAAGAGAGATGATTGTAGAGAAGGAGTGGTTAAAGGAGAGAGAGAGGAAGAGAGAGAGAAAGAGAAGAGTGGGAGGGTGAGAAAGCGAGGAGAGAGTGGGGAAGAGAGAGAGAGTGGGAAGAGAGAGAGTGGGAGAAAGAGAGAACAGAGAGAGAGTGGGGAGAGAAGAGAGAGTGGGAAGAGAGAGAGAAAAAGAGAGGAGAGGGGGGAAGAGAGCGAGAGAGGAATCGAGAGATAGAGAGAGCGAGAGAGGGAAAGAGAAAGAGAGCGGAGAAGGAGTGAGTGAGAGAGAGAGAGATGGTAAAGGAAGAAGAAGAAAGAGAGGAAAGAGAGAGTGAGAGAGGGGGGAAGAGAGTGAGAGCGAGAGCGAGACAGAGAGACAGAGAGAGAGAAGAGAGGAAGAGAGATCCGTTGTACGGATATCCATGACATCTCTCTCCCATCCGTCCCTATCACTCATCATTCTCAGATGTCCTCTACGCAGTATCCAGTATCCGCACAGAGCTGATCAATGTACGTATTTGCTGGTCGGTCCGCACTGGCGTGCCCATGTGCTAGCTTCCACTGGAGGGCGTCACCTATGAGTTCGTCCTTGCTTCTTCATCAGTGTCCTGCTTGTCTTGTCCGTCTTACTCGGATGGTTTGGGTGATATGAGACAGGTGGCCATACAGCTGTTTTCTCGTAGGGTGTTGTTTCCACGTCTCGTTCTGGATCGCACGCAGCATTCTTGTGCAGCTCCCATCGAGATTATTCTCTAGTCGCTTCATTAGGGTCCAGGTGGTGCAGCCGTACAGTTAGCACTGATATATATATATATATATATATATATATATATATATATATATTACTTATAAAGTACTTTAACATTACTTAACATTACTTAAACAGTTTTAATGATGAAACACACACATACATTACATTGATAAGTGATCGGATATGAACCGAAAGTACTCGCTTAGTCAAAAATGGCTCTTTCGGAGAAATAATTAATGTTTTTTTAGCATTATATGATCAAAAGAATTATTAGAAAGCTTGAAAAAGGAATTTGAAAAAGTTATAAATAATGATTGTGTAATATTTAATGAAATTTAGGGCCGGGTTAGCTCAGTCGGTAGAGCGTTCGCCTAGAAACGACAAGGTTCCTAGCTCGATACCGGCTCTCGCTAACTCAGCGAATGAGTAGCATAGAGATCTATGCGGTAGAGTAAGGAGCTTATGGTAGGTGTGGCCTCCACCTCTAGAAGCAAAAACAATCTCCTTGTCTATCCCTCGTGAAATTGGCTGATACCGAATTTAGGCACCAACATATATATATATATATATATATATATATATATATATATATAAAAGTAAGTAAGTAAAGTCATCGGGGTGGCCTAAAGTCGGTATCAGCAAATTCACTAGCGCTAAACTAAGGAGATTGTTTGTGCGTTCTGAGGTAGAGCGCTACACTTACCATCAGCTCCTTACTTTACCGCACAGATGCTTGTGCTACTCATAAGCTGAGTTGGCGGGGGCCGGTATCTAATTAGGCACCTTGTGGTTTCTGGCCCAACACTCTACCGACTGAAGTAACGCGGCCCTCAAAGAGAGAGAGAGATGGAGACGAGAGAGAGAGAGAGAGATAGAGAGAGAGAGAGAGAGAGAGAGAGAGATGAAGAAAAGGAAGTATTTTAATTCTGATCTGTTTGCCAACTCAGATAGGTTGGACAAGAAGAAAATCTATCATGAAGTAAAAGAAAAGAAAAAGGTGGTGAAAAAGAAGAGGAAAATATTTTTCTTCTTCTTCTACCCGATGCCTCACAAGCCACCTGACAGCAATCACGATGGCGAACCTTGTCAGTAAACCAACCGTAAGCCCTTGATCTGTCATTTGCTTCTGCCCGTCATACAGAAAAAAAAAAATGGAATAAAATGAAAAAATAAGAAACTAAAAAAAAAAGAAATAAAAATATGAAAAATATGAAAAAAAAATGAAAAATATGAAAAAAAAATGAAAATAATGAAAAAATATAACAAAATGATATATGAAAAAATTGAAAAAAGATGAAAATACTGAAAGAAAATGGAAATTTTTTTTTTCAATTGAAGAAAAATATGAAAAAAAATATGAAAAAATATAAAAAATGAAAAAAATGAAAAAAAAAAATATGAAAAAAAATGAAAAGAAATGAAAGAAAATGAAAAATATTGAAGAAAATTTGAAAAAATATGCAAAAAAATGAAAAAGAATAGAAAAATAAAAAATGAAAGAAAATGATAAAGAAATGAAAAAAATTTTTTAAATTTAAATTAAAATAAAGAAGAAAGTAAGAAGGAAAATAAATCTTTTTCGGCTTATTATGCTGACACGTGTTCTTTCCTCATGTTATTAAGATTTTTTGATAAGAGCAAGAGAAGTGACAAGAAAAATCATAAGGAAATATAATTTGGAAATATGGAGATTATCATATATATATTCAGTATGATAAAAAAAACCCAGACTTATTTTGAAAGCCTATTTTGGGGGGATCACCCTATATATATATATTATATATATATATATATATATATATATATATATATATATATAAAGAAAAGTAAAATTTATCACAGAATATTAAGAAGACTGTGATAGTATTTTGTTGATCAGTTTTATATCAACGCCGAAATTGTATATCAACAAATTTAATCATTTTTATCAACACCGAAATTCACATAGTAACAAACACATTTTTCAACATTTTCCCTTTGTACAATCTACAATTCCAAAAATAAATTAAAAAAAAATTTATAATAATAATTACAACTTTAACTAATAAATCTTACACACACACACACACACACACACACACACACACACACACACACACACAACACACACACACATTCTCATCACGCACTTAAAATAAAACCAAATAAATAAATAAAAAATTAAATAAACATACACACATACGTGTGCGTTCACTTACACACACGGGCACACAGAACGCCCAACGAAAACGATTAATCTATTCACATTTCCATACACGTTCTCTCTCTCTCTCTCTCTCTCTCTCTATCTATCTTCCCCTCTCTCGCTCTCCCACTCTCTCTCTCTCTCTCTCTCTCTCTCTCTCTCTCTCTCTCTCTGTCTTTCTCTCTCACACACACACAACGTAAGAGAATGTTCGATGTTATCTTCCAAAACCGTTTTTCCCAGCGTTTCATAAATTTCGAACAACTCTAAGAGCGCTAATTTTCCATTCAAAACACTTTTTTAAACAAACTGATAAATTTATATATATATATATATATATATATATATATATATTATCATAAAGGTACACAGTAATAACCTACTCGAGTTTCACCATAATGATCTTCAGGGTTAGATCCACTGGATTAATCAATATCTTGATTAATCCAGTGAATTTAACCCTGTAGATCCTTATGGTGAATCTCGAGTAGGTTATTACCGTGTACCTTTATGATAATAAATTTGTTCTACTAACGTATTGAGCACTTTATGATAATAAATTTGCTTACTAACTTATTGACCACTTTATATTTCTTATATCGCTGTCTTATCATTGTGAAACTTGCATCAACTAACCATTGTGACCATTTTCACCGGTAAGTCCCTTTTTCCACAAATACCATATATATAAGCAAAATTTAGAGACAGATGAACAAAGAAACAGATATGCCATGAAGTCAAGCAACCAATGTCTCCCTGATTTCCTTTTACGAGTCAATGATTATTACGTCACCCTGACGTCATTTCCTTAAATCTGAATATAAAAAAAATCAAGTGTTTATAAGAAAAAAATGATTATGTTTAGACTGTGTTATTTAATGGTGTGATTCATCCGGTTCCAGTGTTAAATTGCTTCAGATAATCATTAGTTTTCATGCATAGAATGAAGCAGTGTTTTTTTTTATACCAGTCTTTCAGGATTTTTTGTCTCATTTATAACAACAACAGAAATAAAGATATCAACTTCTGAACGTTTACTTACAACGATCCTATGTTTGTATATAGTAAACACATCAACAATTGTCATCTCGCTCTACTGACTGTAAGAGGAATTACCTTCCATACATATATAGTAGGTCTCGGGGCACCTCACGAGGTGTAATGGTTAGCAATCTAGATTTGCAGACCATTGTTAGTGAGTTCGATTCTCACTGGGTGCCCCATACTTCTGGCCTCGTGCCACATCTAAGTCAAGCTTAGTAAGTAACTATAAATCAAGCTTAGTAAGTAACTATAAATATCTTTTTGTTTTTATCTTGTATATGCATTGTAATTGCCTTCAAATCATTCATATATAATAACATATATATATATATATATATATATATATGTGTGTGTGTGTGTGTGTGTGTGTGTGTGTGTAAATTGAAAATGGAAGTGAATCCGACGGTATGTTGAAAAGAGAAATAAAGGAAAGAAAGTATTGAATGGATAAAATAGGATATTTTGATTAATTTAGCTTAAACGTGTTTCGGTCAGGAGTTTATCCATGTGTACATTATTCAAACTATTATTATTTTTAAATAACAAAATGAAATAAAATAATAATAATAATAATAGAAAAATATAGTAATGTTAAGCACACACAGAAAAATCGACCTTCCTCAGAGTAAATCCTTTTCTTTTTTAATGAAATTCGTTGGAACGCGGAGAATTTTCGAATATATATATATATATATATATATATATATATATATATTAACTTAAAAGCTGTATAAACAAAATGATCATAAACACAATTGTATTGATATCTGACAGTGTTGGAGAGATTGCCAGCAAATTCTTGAAGTGTTCTTTCCACTTCAGAAGTCTCTCTTCTTGGCTGGTTGCTTTTGGCTTTCATCTCGAGATATATAACTAAGTGCACAATCACTTAAGCAGCAATGTTCGCGATCCCTTAACATCTAAGAATGAAATAACCCTAGACGGGTTGACATGCCGTTAAAACCAATCAATCAATCAGTCAGTCAGTGAGTCAGTCTTTCAATCAATTTCTAACCACGTGTCTGATTTTTTCTTTCCTTATATGAACTCCTTTTCCTTTATTTTTATTTTGCTTTTGTCTTCGTCAAATTTCTTCGAGTTCCCCGCAACGTCAAACTGGGTTATGAACCAGACATTTTGACATTTAACCTTCAACACATCTCACGCCAAAAATTGAAGAAAAAAAAGAAAACGAAGAAAAGGAAAATATATTGTGTTAGATTATAGAGTGCTTCACTTTGGTTCAAGAATATATATATATATATATATATATATATATAATAATCTTCATACAATGACTGCTATTTACACAGTAGCATTGCAACCAACAAAGATTTCATCAGATGATGACTCTGGGATCCGGCATGGTTTCGGGGCCGAAGCATCTTTACCACTAACCCAAAGCGCCCCAGAAATATCTCACGATACCACCAGACTTTGTCGGTTTGATGTCACAATATAGGACACAATATATATATATATATATATATATATATATATATATATATATAATCTCTCTCATACATATTTATATAACCTTTTCCTCGTTCTCTCATATATCTCCCCCCTCTCTCATATATATAGATATATCTCCTCTCTCTGACATAAATATAAATATATCCCCCCCTCTCTCTCTCTCATATATATAAATATAACTCCTCTTTCTCTCATATATTTCTCCTCTCACTCATAATATATATATATATATATATATATATATATATATATATATATATATATATATATAAAGCTGGGTCAATGCAAGGTCTATGTTATTCCATAAGGATTTAAATGGAGCATCCAACTCACGATTCAGTAATAATGGATCTGTAGGACTAACTTAAAAAATCCCCATCTACACAGACGACGCCAGTTAACCGCTACTAGTCTAAATGAAATCACAGTCAAGCAGAAATGGGCAAATCACTTGCTTTCTCGACAGAGGTGGTCACTCGGGAAAGGCAACCAGTCTAGGAGAAGGAAAACTGAATTTAAACATGTTCTACTCCGCTAGAAAAATAAGATTGTGTCACATCTCGCACGTAGTGGAGAGGTTGAATATATGCATAATTAGTATCCAACAAATATGTACTATGAGAAATTAGTTTGATAGGGGCGAGCACGAATGAATAAGAAATTTAGAAATTATTTCATCTTTTTTTTTAGCGCAAATATCCTCGGTACCAAGTAAGCCCTTTTTTGCAGGTTGATCTAGATTTTTTTAAAAATTACTTTGTCACATCCTTCTCGAGCGAAGGGGTTGGGTAAATACATAATGTCGGTTGGGAGTGAAAACCTGATTTAAGATTTAAATAAAATCATAGAAAAATACACGTTTAAAAAATCGAAACAATGTGGAATAGCGAGCATATCTAATCTCACAACTACGGAAAACACACTCTCTACTCTGGTCTAAAATAATTTCAGAGAGACATTGTAACACTATGAAAGTGTTATGGGTTGTTATGGCGATCTATTAATTAATTACTATTTAATTAAAACTAACCTAATTATTAATTATGGTAGTTTGTTAAAATTAAAAGTATAATAATAATAATAATAATAATAATAATAATAATAATAATAATAATAATAATAATAATTGTTTATATCAAAAATATAAATTTACAGAAATTCCTTAAATTATGGAATTTGAGTTAGATGATAGGAATTTTAAATTCTTACATAAATAATGAGATGATAGGAATTTTAAATTCTTACATAAATAAAACAATGATTGGCCTTGACTCGTTGGAGTTGGAAAAACCCGAAGTATTAAGTATTATACATTACAAAAGCTGCTCTTCTTAGCAGAAATAGACAAATCACTTGGTTACTCTACAGCAGTGGTTCCCAACCATTTTAGTACCATGCCCCAATTTTCTATCACAAATTTCTTCATGACCCCCACCCGTTAATTGTTTAGTATGATATAACAATATCAGGTTTGAAGAAGTATTACATAAAAAATTGTATCTTTCAAATAAAACTAAAGGGTTTAACTTCAAATTCAATAAAATAAAATCCATTTTATAATGTGTATAATTGCGGGGGAGGGCAACAGATGAAGAACTGCAAAGTTAAACAAGTCAGAAGCCACGCATATAGCTGGTGCCAGATGCACGATAACATTAGTGGGTAGACACTTGATTAGATTGCATAAGCTGTTGTGCTCAGCTAGGTTGTAATTACAATTTTACCCTATAAATATATAATTTTTACCTATATAGTGTAAAATTTCAAAAAATGTTGATATTACTATATTTTTCATATTGCCCCCAATTATTATTATTGACCCCCCACCACCACAGTGAGGCATAGTCCCCACGTTGGGAATCACTGCTCTACCGAGTACCCACTCTCTTGTAAAAATGGGGATGGCAACCAGTCTGAGAGAAGAAAACTGAATTCAAACCCCTTCTACTTTACTAGAAAAATGAAACGTGGTGGGGGAGTTTTGAATACAAATAATTTGTATTTAATAAACATGTTCGTTGAGAAATTAGAATGAGCTGAACTTGCACAACGGTGTTAAAATTAAAGTGACCCAGAAAAAACAGAACCCAAATTATATATTTATTTTTCCATTAAACTAACCCTAAACCACAGCCCTAACCCTAATACTAATTGTAACCCTAACCCTAACCCTAGACCCCCATATTTAAAATTAACAGTTTTATTACAAAATATGTGGGTTCTGTTTTTTCTGGGTCACCGGTATACAGAGTGACCCAGAAAAAACAGAACCCAAATTATTTATTCATTTTCCCATTAAACTAACCCTTAACCCCAACCCCAAACCTAATCCTAACCTTAACCCTAACCCTAACCCTAAACACTAACCCTAGACCCCATAGTTAATATTAACAGTTTTATTACAAAATGTGTGGGTTCTGTTTTTTCTGGGTCAGCCTAATTTTGACACTGTTGTGCAACCTTAGAATGATAGTGTTATATACTCACATGTTACGGGTGTATAAACCATGAGTTCTTTAATAGAGAGAGATGAGAGAGATAGATAGGTAGACAAAGATGAGACGCATAACTTACATTACTTACTTCTCTGGCCATTGGTGATCTCTAGTCGTTTCTATTCTTTCTCTCCATGTTGACTTCTATTTCTATGTTCTTGTTGGTTGTTCGTCTTTGATTCATTTTCTTCTTCTTGGTCAGTCTTTTTGCCAAGACATGCATCAACCAACAACACCATGTTATTTCTTTAAGACTTTTATTCTTAACTAAACTTCTTTCTCTAACTAAAAACAGCGCACGTGTGCAAGTGAGGACCAGCTAAGACAAGACATGCCTTCTACCTGACGTCCGAGCTGGTACTGATCAGTTAACTAGCTCCCATGTGACTTCACGTATTTCGCGGGCTCTCTGTACTATTCCTTGGAAAGTGCCGCTCGTGATATGAAAAAGGGACACCCCTTTAGAAATACAGGGGGTTGACAATATTTCAACAAGGAGGATATTCTCTCTCTTTTTTGAGGGAAATAAAATTATACCATAGAATATAGACATGAAACAAATCAATACCATACAACATAATCCCCAATAATGCTAACACATTTTTAGCGATCGGCTAGAAACCACAAGGTTCCTAGTTCGATACCCGCCCTCGCCAACTCAGCGTATGAGTAGAACAGGGATCTGTGCGGTAAAGTAAGGAGCTGATGGTAGGTGTGGCGCTCCACCTCAGACGCTAAGATAATCTCCTTGGTCTAGCGCTAGTGAAAAGGGGATAGACTCCATCGCTGTCTGGCTGATACCGATATTAGGCCGCCCCGACGACTTTACTTTACTTATAGATATAAATACACGATATGTATAACTTCCTAACCGGTAGGCATGACATAACCCCAGACGGGTTGATATGCCGCGAGTCCTCGATTTTGTTTATCGTTATGAATAAGAAACTGAAACCCTGATTTTAACTTAAAATAAAAATGAAAAACATTTTTTTTAAAAAGGCGCTGTTAAAAAATTCGAAACAATGTAGAATAGCGAGCATGTTTAATCTCACAACTCCAGAGAACACACTTACTCCTCTGCATCCAAATAATCTCTCAGAGACTTTCTAAAAACTGCTCTCCTTTGTCAATACAAGAACAGAAGTGAGCATAATCTAAATTAAATCGCAGCCGAGCAGAAATAGGCAAGTCACTAGCTTTCTCAACGGACGTGTCCACTCGTCTGTGAAAACGGGGATGGGTAGCCGGTGGCATGAAAAAAAAATATCTGAACGGTTGGGACATGCGGAAGTCTTTTGTCATACAGTTCTTTTTTGTTTGTCTTTTTTTTCTTTCTTTATTTCTTTTTTTGTTTTTGTTTTGTTTCATTGTTTTTATTGCAAGAAAATCACAGGAGAAGTAAACATCAGTCAGTGAACGAGAGTGATTGTTTTTCTATTTTTTTTTTCATTTTTTTTCCTTCTTTTTTTTTATTTTTTGAAAATTTATTTTAGAGACATTAGGTTGGGTACACTTCACTAGGAAGTCGCTAGCATGTCGTGGACTAAACATGAAATCGACTAAAAACATAGACAAAGGCAACGCGTATGCACACATACACATACACATACATACACAAACCCATATATATATATATATATATATAATATATATATATATATATATCGATCGATCGATAGATACATTCACTTTGTGTTGCATATATACACAAACCCATATATATATATAATATATATATATATATATATATATATATATATATATATAGATCGATCGATAGATAGATAGATACATTCATTTTGTGTTGCATATGTAGTCCAGTATTTGTGTATGGGAACGTATACATGGATGGTCATCCACAGTCACCGTGTTTCGACGTATCACGTCTCTTCAGTGTGGCTAGAAATTTGTAAGCTACCTACAGCTGTTGTAGAAACCCGATCGATTCAGCATCAGTCGGACAGCTTAACCGCTCGGCTATCGTCACCTACAGAACGGGACGGGGATTTTACCTGTTTTAATACGCACATCTTTCTGTATGTAAAGGCTGCCATAGAGTGTAAAATCTCTTTTATAAGTGAGTGTTGCGTTTACACTTTAGTTAGCGGTCGTCAGCGAAATCCCCTCCAAAGTGCTCAAGGCCCTGGGGAATGGGGAGCATATATATACATGGATATACACAACGCACCTATGCACACGCATATATTTAATCATGCATACTTTTACGCACACACACATATGTATACATATGGTTGTCAGCGAATTTTTATGACTACACCAGTCCTAATGTTTGGTCTCCGAACTCCCCAGATCTTAACCCCATAGATTATTATGTATGGGGCACTGTTGAGAAAGACATCAATCGCCGTGCTAGAACTACAAAAGTCCAGTTAATCAACAGAATTAAGGTAGTTTTTGAGACCCTTCCCAGAGAAAATGTAACATCAAATTGCTCCAGGTTCCGAAGCAGGATTGAGCCCGTGATCGACGCTACTGGTGGCTATTTTGGGTGAAACTTGTTGACATTAGTGTAATTTCCGTGCCTGTTGAATTTCTTTACAATCGGAAGGCACATCGACCCAAGTTTTGTGTATATGTAACAATAAAGATGAGGACAAAAGTCCGAAAAATCTGAATACAAATCATCTAGCCTAATATAAAAAATTCAGACAAATAATCTTCTCGTTTGACAAGAAGCTTCCTGAGTTTGGAGAAAAGGTTCTCAAGTTTGAGGAAAGGGGTTTCCGAGTTCGACAAGAAACACCTGAAGAAAACCGGAGGGTACATCGGCCGAAACATTGTATATATAACTATAGAAGTAGGGACAACAACAGTTCGAAAAATCTAAATACAAATTATCAAGCCTCATCCCCCCCCCAAATTCCAACAAATAATCTTCCCTTTTTTATTCATTTATGTTTTATTACTGATTAGTATAGATGAGTATAGAATCCTTATGCATCAAAATGATCATCATTTTGGGGTCTGCAGCCGCACAGGTAAACAGTACCCAGCTGTTAGAATGTGTACAATCCATGGAAGAAAGGTGAGGGATGTAATCTTCTTGGGAGGAGTTAACTTGAAAATCAACCTGGTCATTGTTGATTCAACTCTCTGCTTGCCAGTTTTAGCTGCGGGATATTATCGACCTCGTTATCATCCTTCGGTGGCGCCAAGCCTCGGCTTCGTTGAAGATAATGAAACCCATCGAACCATCGTATCCTGAACCCAAGTCTCCAAGATTCTGAAGATTAAGGAATTCGTGACCATAAACAAAGGACCAACATATACACGTGATCAGCGTATAAATGTCTATATACCGTACTTTAAAAATCATTATAACGGTTGTTATAATTCTGGTCGTAATTTTAGGCGTTTAGTTCCTCTGTTGATAATACCCTTGGGAAAGGTATGCATCTAACTACTCTCCTTCCAGCTATAGGTAAATAGTAGGGCAGACTGGGCTCATTAACCTTGCTAGGTAACCAGTCTAGGAGAAGGAAAACTCTGAATTCAAACCTGTTAAACTCCGTTTAAGAAATTGACCATGTGCCATATCCTGCTCTTGCAGAAGGGTTGGTAAATATATATATATCTATACGTATAAAGGGCAGTTGTATTTATGTATGTCTGGAGGAAACTTCAAAAATAAAACAATTAACAACAAAGTAATTATATATACACATTAGCTATCACCAGAGTTCCGATTTCGTATTGAGAATTATGAAGATTTGATATATATTTTCAAAGACAGTTAACATTAGAATTACGATAAGATAACATTAGAATGGTGGAGTAGACATTGTTAAGGAGTTCCTTAATAGAATATTCTCAATAGAAGAATGCCAAAGGGATCCTGTGTAAGGATTAAAGTTCCAAATGTGAAACACAGCCTTCACAAAACGTTTTCATCACGTCGGGGTCACCAGCCGTAAGATTCAAAGTGATAATACTTGAAGGTAAAACTCCGACAAAGGTTGATAGACAAAACATTTAATATACAGCACAGAATAAACAGGGTACATAATACATAGGTGTACATAAACATACATACAAGAGTAGTATAAATACATATACAAGAGGAGAGATAATGACACATTCATGAATGGTAAAATACAAGATATTTAGGTATCAAAGAGATACCTAAATGTACATAAAAACGTAGTTACGGATACATGACTAAAGAATAGTCATATATCGTACAAGAGACTTACTAGCAGTGGGTGGCCAGTGTTAAGGGCCGAAGCCCCAACGAGAAGAGGGTGGTTATAAGACTACCTCATTGTGTCTCGTAGGTCGAGCAGCAGGGAAAGAGAAAGAGACGTTCAAATCAGCCGCTTAAATATCAAAGGCCCCCTAGCGGGAACCAGCGAAACTAAACGGG
>CM042167.1:36468447-36498101 GCA_023376005.1 Doryteuthis pealeii
ACAAAATGATCACAATTGTCTTCCTATTAATATGCTCTGAAGAAACTTTTTTTTAGCAAAAAATCGAAATATTGCAATATCGGCAATGTAAAGTTGAAGAAATACATTCAGTTAAACAACATCTGTGTATTTTCATATCATCTTATCCATATATATATATAAGGGCCGGGTTAGCTCAGTCGGTAGAGCGTTCAGCTAGAAACCACGAGGTTCCTAGTTCGATACCGGCCCTCGCCAACTCAGCGTATGAGTAGCACAGGGATCTGTGCGGTGAAGTAAGGAGCTGATGGTAGGTGTGGAGCTCCACCTCAGATGCTAAAAACAATCTCCTTGGTCTAGCGCTATTGAAAAGGGGATAGACTCCCTCGCTGACTGGCCAATACCGACTTTAGGACACCCCCGTCGACTTTACTTACTTATATATATATATATATATATATTATATATATATATATATATATATATATATATATGAGAAGTAGATACACAAGCGATGTATTTATGATATGGCTTTTTTAGCCGACAATTTTTGGGGAGAATATGTGCTTAATTGAAGTCGTACCTAATTTTGAAAATCAATTAATTAATAATTAATTATTCAATTAGGCGGGCATACCTATTAAATGTAAGGCTAAAAAAATCGAGAAAAATCAATCTCTGTATGTACATTTCGGCCTATTAGGCCTCATCAGCAGAGCTATAGATAGAAAGACCGCCTTGTGCGTGATTCGAAACCCGATATATATATATATATAATATTATATATATATATATATATATTATATATATATATATATAAGGGTTTTGTAATTTGCTTGAAGCATTGTGTTTATATTGGTTTGTTGGTTGGTTTTTGAAGGCTGTCACAATGCGAGTGTAAAGAAAAAAGAAGGTAACTATGATGTTTTTTGTTAACCTGTCATTTAATTTCTCAATATTTCGGGACGAAAATTCCCATCATCAGAAGAATACTAGCAGCCGCTAAGACAACTTCAGTTCCAGTATTCTTCTGATGATTGGAATTTTCGTCCCGAAATATTGAGAAATTAAATGACAGGTTAACAAAAAACATCATAGTTACCTTCTTCTTTCTTTACACTCGCATTGTGACAGCCTTCAAAACCAACCAACAAACCAATATATATATATATATATATATGTGTGTGTGTGTGTGTGTGTGTGTGCGTGTGTGTGTGTGTGTGTGTATGTGTACTGGTACGTTGTACGTTGACTTACGCCACCAATAGGTTCGAGGAGTCAAATTCAAGACAATTCTTCAGACTTATTTTAAATGTAATTTGAATTAGTTTCTTGCCGGCTTAGATGATAAGAGCAAATAGAAGTCAATTAGAATAATTTATAAATAAATAATTGCGGTAAGTCGAAAAACAACGATAGTGGGCGATCGATACGACCAGTGTATGAGCGTATCTTACCAGAAGCGGCATTTGGAAGGATTGATCAAATGCTACTTCTCGACAAAGATAGCCATCTTTCCAATTAAGAATTTCTCTATTGCAAATAAGAACAGACGATTACAGGTCTTACATGTTTAGTTGTTTGTTTCTGCGCATGTCAAAACTTGCTCGGTTTATTTGATACCGAAAAATCAAGTCTTGTTTTAAAGCAATTACGGTGGTACGTTGACTTACGATGTGTCTCAACTTACGAGTTGTTCCGAGTTACGAGCTGTCATTTGGTCGATTTGTTGCTCTGTGTTGAGAGCTAAAATTTGAGGTACGAGTAAGTTTTTAGATGTGCCTTTATGTTAATAAAAGAAAGAGTGAGAAATAGAGAGAGAAAAAGAGAAAGAGAGAGAGAGAGAGACGAGAAAAAGAAAGAGGAAGAGAGAGGAAGAGATAGAATGAAAGAGGGAGAGAAAGAAAGAAGGAGAGAGAGAGAAAGAGGGAGGGAGCGAGAGAAAGAAAGAGAGAGAGAAAGAGAGAGAAAGAGGAGAAAGAAGAGAGAGAGAGAGAGAGAGAAGAGAGAGAAAGAGCGAGATTAGAGAGAGAGAAAGAGAGAGGAGAGAGAAAGACAGAGGGAGAGAGAGAGAAAGAGAAACGAGAAAAAGAAGAGGAAGTGAGAAGAAGAGAGAAAGAAAGAAAGAAAGAAGGAGAGAAAAGAGAAAGAGAGAGGGAGCTGATAAAGAAAGAGAGAGAGTGAAATAGAGAGAAATAGAGAGAGGAGAAAGAGAAAGAGAGAGCTAGAGAGAGAAAGAGAGAGATGAGAGAGAAAGTGCGAGATTAAGAGAGAGATATAGAGAGAGGAGAGAGTGAAAGACAGAGAGAGAGAGAAAGAGAGAGAGAGAAAGAGAGAGAGAGAAAGAGAGAAAGAGTGAGAGTGAGAAAGAGAGATAAAGAGAGAGAGAGAGAAAGAGAAAGAAAGAGATAGAAAGAGAGAGAGAAAGCGAGAAATAGAGAGAAGCAGATACAGAGAGAAGAAGAAATGAGAAGCACTGAGAGGATATCGAAAAGATAGGCATATTGGCCTGTGCGTGTGTTTATGTTAATGTGTGTGCGTGACAGACAGACAGACGGACCGACAGACAGACAGAAATAGAATATAACTGTGGAATATCAGTAAAAGGAAAGTAAAGAGAAGTAAAGTCGTTAGGGTGGCCTAAAGTCGGTATCAGCAAATCAGTGAGGGAGTCTATCCCCTTTTCACTAGCGCTAGACCAAGGAAATTGTTTTTTTTTGCGTCTGAGGTGGCCGCCACACCTACCATCAGCTCCTTACTTTACCGCACATATCCATGTGCTACTCATACGCTAAGTTGGCGAGGGCCGGTATCGAACTAAGAACCTTGAGTTTTCTAGCTGAACGCTCTACCGACTGAGCTAAACCGGGGGTGGAGTGGGGTGTGTTGGAGCTCTGTTAGATAGTTTCAAAATTTATTACACCAAAGAAAAATAAGTTCCCTAAAAACGTTTGAATTTCCAAATTCCTTATGCCAAAGAATAATAGTGGCACTTTGACTTACAAGAATCTAAACTTACGAGTTATTCCGAGTTACGAGCTTGGCTCTTTGCTCTGTGTTGAAAGCTAAAATTTGTGGTACGAATTAGTTTTAGTTTATGTTAATAAGTTCACAAAAAAAATTAAAATTCAAAATTTATTACGCCAAAGAAAAATGATGTTTTTTTTAGTTACGAGTAATTCCGAAAAGTAGTGGTTTCTTTACTTACGAGTTATTCTGAGTTACGAGCTGTCACTCAAAAATTTGAGGTACGAATTGATTTTAGATACGTGTATGTTAATAAGTTCACAAAAAAATTAAAATTCAAAATTTATTGCGCCAAAGAAAAATAGTGGTTTCTTTAGTTACGAGTATCACAAGTTACGAGTTATTCCGAGTTACGAGCTGTCTCTTGGTCAATTCTTTGCTCTGTGTTGAAAGCTAAAATTTGTGGAACGAATTAGTTTTAGATACGCTTATGTTAATAAGTTCATTAAAAACATTTAAAATTCCAAATTTACGCCAATGAAAAATAGAGTGATAACTTGATTTATGAGTATCCCAAGTTACGAGTTGTTCCGAGTTACGAGCATTCACTTGGTCATGTATTTTTTGAGAACTAAAATTTAAAGTACGAGCAGAAAAAAATAAAATTTAAGCAATAAAAAATAATTAAAAAATTAATGTTTGTATTTCATTTTTATATTTATTCTTTATTTTTATTTTTCATTTTATTTTATTTTATTTTATTTTTACTTTTGCTCATTTTGTATGTACACATTTTACAACTAATTTCCAAATAAATTATTTCCCTATCTAACTCCCCCCCATCCATAGCATCATTCCCCCCGCTTCATTCAAATAAATTAGCCCCGCCCATATTACCATCTAAAATTAGGACACCCCCACCAAAATTGATAGATTTAAAAACGCAGTTACTTTGGGAAATTCTCAGTAAGATTCATATTCTTGCAATTACCTGAATATGCTGCAGTAATGCGGTTGAAATAGATTTTTGTAATGAAGCAAATCTAAGTTTTTTCCTTCATTTATTGAATATCTTGCTATATCCGTCCACTCACTGGCACTAGGCACATTGAGCTCTCATTACGGTTTAATCTGCATCAGCTTGGTTAAACCACACATAATGTATTAACCACATATAATGTATTAATGTCATATGTATATTATTAGATACCATTATGTGTTTCATCTATAAAATACAGTCAATTAATATATATTATATATATATATATATATATATGAATCATATAATGAAACATATAAAGATATCCAATAACATATGCAATAAATATATATATATATATATATATATATATATATATATATATATATAATATTAACTAATTAGATTTTCATTCTAAAACCATTCTTCAATTAACTTTTTTTCGTTATATATAAAATAACAAAATACACTCTCGTGTCATGTATTAATATCATACATATATAATTAGATATACTCATGGGATTCATTTATAAAAATATAGTCTCTCTCTCTCTTTCTCTCTCTCTCTCTCTCTCTCTTCTCTCTCTCTCTATATATATATATATTTATATATATTATATATATATGTGTGTGTGTGTGTGTGTGTGGTGTGTGTACATGTATATATGTACATGTATATATATTTATATATATATATGTATTGACGATATTTTATAGATGATTTATATAATGATATGCAATAATATATGCAATAATATATAAAAGAATCTATCTTTGTATATATATATATAATATATATTATATATATATATATATATATGAATAATATATGAATCATCTACATATATATATATGTGTGTGTGTGTGTTATAGATGAATGATATGCAATGATATATATATAAATCTATCTACTTATCTACCTATATATATATATATATATATATATTATATATATATATATATAAGATATAGGATATCTGTAAAAATATGTGTATGAAAATAATATATATATATATATATATATATATATATATATATATATATATATATATATATATATATATATATTATCATACATATATTTTTACAGATATCCTATATCTTATATATGTATATTCATATAATGATATGCAATAATATATGCAATACTATAAAATATCTATCTTGTATATATATTATATATATATATATATATATATATATATATATATATATATATATATAAATTTAACTAATTAAATTTAAATCTAAAACCATTATTCAAGGAACTAAAACAAATGATTTATCTTGGCGCTGACAGCCTTTTGATTAAAAAACACAAATATTTCCTCTTATATCATTCATCAAAATTTTTATGAATAAATAACAAAATGAGAAAAAAAATTTAAATCTAATAAAAGAAAATAAATCACATTTACATCACCGGAAAAAATAATATCTTTGTCAAACTGGAAAATTAAAAACATTAATTAATATAACCGAGAATAATTCTTGAAACGACTATTTTTGTCGGGGCATATAATAATAAGTAATTACCGTAGCTTTATCCCGCCTTGGAAAACAATGGCTATATCCTTATATCGAATATTAGCAATAATAATTAATCAAAAATAAGTTTTGAAAAAGTACATCCTAGATTAAATTTTCCGGAAAAAGGTATTATGTAGGTTTTCAGGTCGATTGATCGTGAAATTTAATTATGAAATCAATTAATTTTATTGTAGAAATTCTATAAAATGCTAGTTTTTCCCCATTGTGTTGTCAGGATTGTGAATAGAATACATTTTAGAACTGATGATATATATATATATATATATATATATATATATATATATATATATATATTATATATATATATGTATGTATGTATGTATGCTAAATTTTTCAAGTTTTTTATTTAAATACGGTGTTAATGCAATAATTAGCGTCAGTGTATATACAAACACCTGTTTCAGATTATTATGTAAACTTTATTTAATCTATTTGATAATCTAATCAGAATTGAAGTTTTCGGAGTTGACACAGTTCAACATCACGCCCAGTGATCTTCAAGAAAATATGCTTGATCTACCACTCCCGGATCAGTCTTTCAAGGTTACCATCTAAGTGTCCCCCACTCGAAGCAAAAGTAGGAGTAGGATCTTCTGTGCGATCCAGTATGTATATATATATATATTGACAGAGTACCATATTTTGTTCACTGATCTGCAAGAAAATATGCTTAATCTAGCACTCACGAATTAGTCTCCTATAAAACGGATGGAGCACTCTTTGGTGTTCTTTAAACGTATACAGATGTGTGTATTTATCAGTTCAAATCCTCCTCGAAGTTTGTAGATGTCGATGGCCGTGTGGTTAAGAAGCCTGACTGATGATGAAACGATGGTTTATCATACCGGCTGGAGGTAGCCTTGAGAGACAGTGTAAATATATATATTTATACACGTACACAACCTTTATGCTGCCCATAAACACTCTTATACATTCAAATTACCACCACATACATACGCACATCACTTTATCCAATCACACTCATCCTATGTCTATTGAATTTTCTGAATTTTTTAAACATTTTTTCGATTTTCCTTGCATTTGAAACATCTTCACCTGATGATTGCCTCGCATGAAACCAATATGGTCGTGAATGTTCCTTTGTCATCTAATAAATAGATATGTAAAACCTTTATATATTTATTTTATTATGTTATATATATATATATATATATATTATTTATATTTTTGCTTGAAGGCAATTATAAATGCATGTATCGTATAAAATTCGATAATTATAGAAAATAAACTTGACAAGTAAATCCCGCAAAGGATGGCTCGCCATGCAGAACACCGTACAGACTGTTTCGACTTTATTAAGTCTCTTCAGCGATGTATACTAACGACTCCCCTCCGACAGGAATCGAAACCGGGACTTCACAGGCATAGTCAGAGACCATATCCGTTCGGCCGCCGGTACATAGCGAACAATCCCTGCGAAATTAACCTTGTCAAGGAAACTATTACACGCCCTGCCATAGCAGGCAAGTAGACGTTTATTTAGTAAACAACCCGGCCGTTAAGCTCTTCGGCGAAGTGAATAAGATTTTTGGATGTTTGTTTTTAGAAGCAATGTTGAATAAATTATTATTTATATTTTTGCTTGAAGGCAATTATAAATGCATGTATCGTATAAAATTCGATAATTATAGAATATATATATATATATATATATATATATATATATATATATGTGTGTGTGTGTGTCTGTCTGTCTGTCTGTCTGTCTGTGTGTTTGTGTTTGTGTCTGTGTGTGTAGAAAATAGAAAAAGATTAATTTATTCTTAATGGTGAAGTTGACGTTATAATTTTCGGTTTTAATAAACCTTCATTCCTTGTGTACATTATTTGTGATGTCATGAGGAGGACTTGTCAGGAGTGATGACCGATATGAATAAATAGCGAGATAAATAATCCGTGCTCTCAGTGACAGATGATGATGATGATGATGGTTTAATTTGTAAAGTATATTAAAGTACAGACGCTGTCGGGTTATCTTTAGGTATAAGATGTACGGCAAATTCCCATTTATATTTATGAACTTTCCCAACATCAGCAACAGGTATTTCCGGTAGAAATTGGCTAATAAAAGTCGATATCGAATGCATTTAAAGTCGTTGGTATTTGTCCTGAATTCAATTGCAAATTGAACTTTCTGTGATCAAGACCTAAAGAGGAGGATTTTTAAGGGATAATACAGACTTTCTACTACAAGGAGTATCTACTAATATCACGTTCTTTTTTTTACCTATGATTTCAAGGGATACAACACAATTTCTGCTACAAGCAGTATTTACTAATACCACGCACATTTCTACCTATGATTTCAAGGAATACAACCGACTTTCTGCTACAAGGAGTATCTAGTAATACTACGCTCTTTTTACCTATGATTTCAAGGTATACAACAGAATTTCTGCTACAAGGAGTATCTACTAATACCTCGCTCTTTTCTACCTTGTTGGAATATTTGGATATAAGATATGCTCTAATTCCCCACCAAGATGTATCGACTGGTCAAGGTCACGTGATTTACTCCTACAGCCAATCACTAAACATACTGCGTGGAAGACACACTATTTAAATCCCCCACTGGTCATAATTACAATTGCGCTCTCTGAAGACGGACATAGGAGTACTGGATCTTTACCAATACTCAGGAATTTACGTATACGATTACCAGAGGAACCAAAGGATTCATTATCGAAGAACTCTTTACCAGGAACTGAGAACACTTTACCAAAGGAACCAAATGATTCATTATCGAAGGACTCTTTACCAGGAACTGAGAACTCTTTACCAGAGGAACCAAAGAATTCATTAGCGAAGAACACTTTACCAGGAACTGAGAACTCTTTACCAGAGTAACCAAATGATTCATTATCGAAGGACTGTTTACCAGGAACTGAGAACTCTTTACCAGAGGAACCAAAGAATTCATTATTGAAGAACACTTTACCAGGAACTGAGAACTCTTTACCAGAGGAACCAAAGAATTCATTATCGAAGAACACTTTACCAGGAACTGAGAACTCTTTACCAGAGTAACCAAATGATTCATTATCGAAGGACTCTTTACCAGGAATTGAGAACTCTTTACCAGAGGAACCAAAGAATTCATTATCGAAGGACTCTTTACCAGGGATCCAATTCCACTGGACAAGCGCTCCAGCTTTAAGGCCAAATGATGGCCCATAAAAACTTGACATACCTAGGATTTCAAGCAAATGAACAATAATTAAACAACTAAAACCAAACTCAATACAGGATCCCTTTGGCATTCCTCTATTGAGAATATTCTATTAAAGAACTCCTTAACAATGTCTACTCCACCATTCTAATGTTATCTTATCGTAATTCTAATGTTAACTGTTTTTAAAAATATATATCAAATCTTCATAATTCTCAATACGAAATCGGAACTCTGGTTATAGCTAATGTGTATATATAATTACATTGTTGTTAATTGTTTTATTTTTGAAGTTTCCTCCAGACATACATACACACAGCTGCTCTTTATACATGTATAGATATATATATATTTACCAACCCTTCTGCAAGAGCAGGATATGGCACATGGTCAATTTCTTAAACGGAGTTTAACAGGTTTGAATTCAGAGTTTGCCTTCTCCTAGACTGGTTACCTAGCAAGGTTAATCAGCCCAGTCTGCCCTACTATTTACCTATAGCTACAAGCAGAGTAGTTAGATGCATACCTTTCCCAAGGGTATTAGCAACAGAGGAACTAAACGCCTAAAATTGCAACCAGAATTATAACAACTGTTATAATGATTTTTAAAGTACGGTATATAGACATTTATACGCTGATCACGTGTATATGTTGGTCCTTTGTTTATGGTCACGAATTCCTTAATCTTCAGAATCTTGGAGACTTGGGTTCAGGATACGATGGTTCGATGGGTTTCATTATCTTCAACGAAGCCGAGGCTTGGCGCCACCGAAGGATGATAACGAGGTCGATAATATCCCGCAGCTAAAACTGGCAAGCAGAGAGTTGAATCAACAATGACCAGGTTGATTTTCAAGTTAACTCCTCCCAAGAAGATTACATCCCTCACCTTTCTTCCATGGATTGTACACATTCTAACAGCTGGGTACTGTTTACCTGTGCGGCTGCAGACCCCAAAATGATGATCATTTTGATACATAAGGATTATATACTAATCAGTAATAAAACATAAATGAATAAAAAGGGGAAGATTATTAGTTGGAATTTTTTTCGGGGATGAGGCTTGATAATTTGTATTGAGATTTTTCGAACTGTTGTTGTTTCTAATTTTATAGTGATATGTACAATGTTTCGGCCGATGTGCCCTCCGGTTTTCTTCAGGTTTTTCTTGTCGAACTCGGGAACCCCTTCCTCAAACTTGGGAACCTTTTCTCCAAACTCAGGAAGCCTCTTGTCAAACTTGTGAATAAAACGAGAAGATTATTTGTCTGAGTTTTTGATATTAGTCTTGATAATTTGTATTCAGATTTTTCGGACTTTTGTTCTCATCTTTATTGTTACATATACACAAAACTTGGGTCGATGTGCCTTCCGATTTTAAAGAAATTCAACAGGCACGGAAATTACACTAATGTCAACAAGTTTCACCCAAAATAGCCGCCAGTAGCGTCGATCACGGGCTCAATCCTGCTTCGGAACCTGGAGCAAGTTGCTGTTACATTTTCTCTGGGAAGGGTCTCAAAAACTACCTTAATTCTGTTGATTAACTGGACTTTTGTAGTTCTAGCACGGCGATTGATGTCTTTCTCAACAGTGCCCCATACATAATAATCCATGGGGTTAAGATCGGGGGGGGGGGGTCGCAGACCAAACATTAGGACTGGTGTAGTCATAAAATTCGCCGACAACCATATGTATACATGTATGTGTGTGAGCGTAAAAGTATGCATGATTAAATATATGCGTGTGCATGGGTGCGTATATGTATATCCATGTATATATATGCTCCCCATTCCCCAGGGCCTTGAGCACTTTGGAGGGGATTTCGCTGACGACCGCTAACTAAAGTGTAAACGCAACACTCACCTATAAAAGAGATATTGCACTCTATGGCAACCTTTACATACAGAAAGATGTGCGTATTAAAACAGTTAAAATCCCCGTCCCGTTCTGTAGGTGACGATAGCCGAGTGGTTAAGCTGTCCGACTGATGCTGAATCGATCGGGTTTCTACAACAGCTGTAGGTAGCTTACAAATTTCTAGCCACACTGAAGAGACGTGATACGTCGAAACACGGTGACTGTGGATGACCATCCATGTATACGTTCCCATACACAAATACTGGACTACATATGCAACACAAAATGAATGTATCTATCTATCTATCGATCGATCTATATATCTATGTATGTATATATATATTATATATATATATATATATATATATATATATGTATGTATATGGGTCTGTGTATATATGCAACACAAAGTGAATGTATCTATCTATCGATCGATTGATATATATATATATATATATATATATATATATATATATATATGGGTTTGTGTATGTATGTGTATGTGTATGCGTGCATACTCGTTGCCTTTGTCTATGTTTTTGTCGATTTCATGTTTAGTCCACGACATGCTAGCGACTTCCTAGTGAAGTGTACCCAACCTAATGTCTCTAAAATAAATTTTCAAAAAATAAAAAAAAAAGAAGGAAAAAAAAATGGAAAAAAAATAGAAAAACAATCACTCTCGTTCACTGACTGATGTTTACTTCTCCTGTGATTTTCTTGCAATAAAAACAATGAAACAAAAAAAAACAAAAAAAGAAAGAAAGAAAGAAAAAAAAGACAAACAAAAAAGAACTGTATGACAAAAGACTTCCGCATGTCCCAACCGTTCAGATTTTTTTTTTTCATGCCACCGGCTACCCATCCCCGTTTTCACAGACGAGTGGACACGTCCGTTGAGAAAGCTAGTGACTTGCCTATTTCTGCTCGGCTGCGATTTAATTTAGATTATGCTCACTTCTGTTCTTGTATTGACAAAGGAGAGCAGTTTTTAGAAAGTCTCTGAGAGATTATTTGGATGCAGAGGAGTAAGTGTGTTCTCTGGAGTTGTGAGATTAAACATGCTCGCTATTCTACATTGTTTCGAATTTTTTAACAGCGCCTTTTTAAAAAAATGTTTTTCATTTTTATTTTAAGTTAACATCAGGGTTTCAGTTTCTTATTCATAACGATAAACAAAATCGAGGACTCGTGGCATATCAGCCCGTCTGGGGTTATGTCATGCCTACCGGTTAGGAAGTTATACATATCGTGTATTTATATCTATAAGTAAAGTAAAGTCGTCGGGGCGGCCTAATATCGGTATCAGCCAGACAGCGAGGGAGTCTATCCCCTTTTCACTAGCGCTAGACCAAGGAGATTATCTTAGCGTCTGAGGTGGAGCGCCACACCTACCATCAGCTCCTTACTTTACCGCACAGATCCCTGTTCTACTCATACGCTGAGTTGGCGAGGGCGGGTATCGAACTAGGAACCTTGTGGTTTCTAGCCGATCTCTAAAAATGTGTTAGCATTATTGGGGATTATGTTGTATGGTATTGATTTGTTTCATGACTATATTCAATGGTATAATTTTATTTCCTTAAAAAAAAAGAGAGAATATCCTCCTTGTTGACATATTGTCAACCCCCTGTATTTCTAAAGGGGTGGCCCTTTTTCATATCACGAGCAGCACTTTCCAAGGAATAGTACAGAGAGCCCGCGAAATACGTGAAGTCACATGGGAGCTAGTTAACTGATCAGTACCAGCTCGGACGTCAGATGTCTTGCCTTAGATGGGCCTCACTTGTACACGCGCGCTGTGTTTAGTTAGAGAAAGAAGTTTAGTTAAGAATAAAAGTATTAAATAAATAACATGGTGTTGTTGGTTGATGCATGTCTTGGCAAAAAGACTGACCAAGAAGAAGAAAATGAATCAAAGATGAACAACCAACAGGAACTTAGAAATAGAAGTCAACATGGAGAGAAAGTATAGAAACGACTAGAGATCACCAATGGCCAGAGAAGTAAGTAATGTAAGTTTTGCGTCTCATCTCTGTCTACCTGTCTATCTCTCTCATCTCTCTATTAAAGAACTCATGGTTTATACACCCGTAACATGTGGGTATATAACACTATCATTCTAAGGTTGCACAACAGTGTCAAAATTAGGCTGACCCAGAAAAAACAAAACCCACACATTTTGTAATAAAACTGTTAATATTAACTATGGGGGTCTAGGGTTAGTGTTTAGGGTTAGGGTTAGGGTTACGATTAGGATTAGAGTTAGGGTTGGGGTTTAGGGTTAGTTTAATGGGAAAATGAATAAATAATTTGGGTTCTGTTTTTTCTGGGTTACCCTGTATACCGGTGACCCAGAAAAAACAGAACCCACATATTTTGTAATAAAACTGTTAATTTTAACTAGGGGGCTCTAGAGTTAGGGTTAGGGGTTAGGCTTAGGGGTTGGGGTTGGGGTTGGGGTTTAATGTTAGTTTAATGGAAAAATAAATAATTTGGGTTCTGTTTTTTCTGGGTCACCTTAATTTTAACACCGTTGTGTAAGTTCAGCCCATTCTAATTTCTCAACGAACATATTTATTGAATACTAATTATTTGTATTCAAAATTCCCTCACCACGTGTAGAATATAACACAATTTCATTTTTCTAGTAGAGTAGAAGGGGTTTGAATTCAGTTTTCTTCTCGCAGACTGGTTGCCATCCCCATTTTTACAAGAGAGTGGGTACTCGATAGAGCAGTGATTCCCAACGTGGGGACTATGCCTCACTGTGGTGGTGGGGGGTCAATAATAATAATTGGGGGCAATATGAAAAATATAGTAATATCAACATTTTTTTAAATTTTACACTATATAGGTAAAAATTATATATTTATAGGGTAAAATTGTAATTACAACCTAGCTGAGCACAACAGCTTTTGCAATCTAATCAAGTGTCTACCCACTAATGTTATCGTGCATCTGGCACCAGCTATATGCGTGGCTTCTGACTTGTTTAACTTTGCAGTTCTTCATCTGTTGCCCTCAATTATACACATTATAAAATGGATTTTATTTTATTGAATTTGAAGTTAAACCCTTTAGTTTTATTTGAAAGATACAATTTTTTATGTAATACTTCTTCAAAACTGATATTTTTATATCATACTAAACAATTAACGGGTGGGAGACATGAAGAAATTTGTGATAGAAAATTAGGGCATGGTACTAAAATGGTTGGGAACCACTGCTGTAGAGTAATCAAGTGATTTGTCTATTTCTGCTAAGAAGAGCAGTTTTTCGAATGTATAATATTTAATACTTCGGGTTTTTCCAACTCCAACGAGTCAAGGCCAACCATTGTTTTATTTATGTAAGAATTCAAAATTCCTATCATCTAACTCAAATTCCATAATTTAAGGAATTTCTAAAAAATTATATTTTTGATATAAACAATTATTATTATTATTATTATTATTATTATTATTATTATTATTATTGTTGTTGTTGTTGTTGTTTTTCTTATTTTTACTTTTAATTTTAACAAACTACCATAATTAATAATTAGGTTAGTTTTAATTAAATAGTAATTAATTAATAGATCGCCAATCAACCCATAACACTTTAATAGTGTTACAATGTCTCTCTGAAATTATTTTAGACCAGAGTAGAGAGTGTGTTTTCCGTAGTTGTGAGATTAGATATGCTCGCTATTCCACACTGTTTCGATTTTTTAAACGTGCATTTTTCTATGATTTTATTTAAATCTTAAATCAGATTTTCACTCCCAACCGACATTATGTATTTACTCAACCCCTTCGCTCGAGATGGATGTGACACAAAGTCATTTTTTTTTAAATCTAGCTCAACCTGCAAAAAAGGGTTTACTTGGTACCGAGGATATTTCTTATTCATTCGTGCTCGCCCCTATCAATCTAATTTCTCATGGTACATATTTGTTGGATACTAATTATGCATATATTCAACCTCTCCACTACGTGTAAGATGTGACACAATCTTATTTTTCTAGCGGAGTAGAACATGTTTGAATTCAGTTTTCCTTCTCCTAGACTGGTTGCCTTTCCGATTTGCACAGACAAGTGAACACCTCTGTCGAGAAAACAAGTGAGTTGGCCATTTCTGCTTGACTGTGATTTAATTTAGACTAGTAGCTGCTACCTGGCGTCGTCTGTGTAGAGGGAGATTTTTTAAGTTAGTCCCGCAGATCCATTATTACTGAATCGTGAGTTGAATCCTTGTGGGATGCCCCGTTTAAATCCTTATGGAAAAACATAGACCTTGCATTGATCCAGCTATATATAAGAGAGAGGGGATATATTTATATGAGAGAGAGGAGATATATCTATATATATATGAGAGAGAGGGGGATATATGAGAGAGAGAGGAAAAGGATATATGAATATGTATGAGAGAGATTATATATATATATACATATAGTGTGTCCTATATTGTGACATCAAACCGACAAAGTCTGGTGGTATCGTGAGATATTGCTGGGGCGCTCTGGGTTAGTGGTAATGATGCTTCCGCCCCGAAACCATGCCTGAATCCAGAGTCATCATCTGATGAAGGCTTTGTTGGTTGCAATGCTACTGTGTGAATAGCAGTCATTGTATGAAGATTATATATATATATATTCTTGAACCAAAGTGAAGCACTCTATAATCTAACACAACATATTTTCCTTTTCCTTTTTCTTTTTTTCAATTTTTGGCGTGAGATGCGTTGAAGGTTAAATGTCAAAATGTCTGGTTCATAACCCAGTTTGACGTTGCGGGGAACTCGAAGAAATTTGACGAAGACAAAAGCGAAATAGAAATAAATGAAAAGGAGTTCATATAAGGAAAGAAAAAATCAGACACGTGGTTAGAAATTGATTGAAAACTGACTGACGGACTGATTGATTGATTGATTGGTTTTAACGGCATGTCAACCCGTCTAGGGTTATTTCATTCTTAGATGTTAAGGGATCGCGAACATTGCTACTTAAGTGATTTTGCACTTAGTTATATGATATCTCGAGATGAAAGCCAAAAGCAACCATCCAAGAAGTGAGACTTCTGAAGTGGAAAGAACACTTCAAGAATTTGCTGGCAATCTAGATTTGCAGACCATTGTTAGTATATATATATATATATATATATATATATATATATATATATATATGAATGATTTGAAGGCAATTACAATGCATATACAAGATAAACAAAAAGATATTTTTTTGTCTTATCGATTTAGTAACAATAACACTGACAGATATCAATACAATTGTGTTTATGATCATTTTGTTTATACGGCTTTTAAGTTTATATATATATATATATATATATATATATATATATATATTCGAAAATTCTCCGCGTTCCAACGAATTTCATTTAAAAAGAAAAGGTTTTAATCTGAGGAAGGTTGATTTTTCTGTGTGTGCTTAACATTACTATATTTTTCTATTATTATTATTATTTTATTTCATTTTGTTATTTAAAAATAATAATAGTTTGAATAATGTACACATGGATAAACTCCTGACCGAAACACGTTTAAGCTAAATTAATTAAAATATCCTATTTTATCCATTCAATACTTTCTTTCCTTTATTTCTCTTTTCAACATACCGTCGGATTCACTTCCATTTTCAATTTACACACACACACACACACACACACACATATATATATATATATATATATATATATTATTATATAGATGATTTGAAGGCAATTACAATGCATATACAAGATAAAAACAAAAGATATTTTTTTGTCTTATCGATTTCAGTAACAATAACAATAACAACAATATAATAACAATTCTTCAAGCAAATTACCAATTACTGTTATATATATATATATATATATATATATATATATATATATATATGAACCCTGCTATATAGTTATTTACTAAGCTTGACTTAGATGTGGCACGAGGCCAGAAGTATGGGGCACCCAGTGAGAATCGAACTCACTAACAATGGTCTGTAAATCTAGATTGCTAACCATTACACCTCGTGAGGTGCCCCGAGACCTACTATATATGTATGGAAGGTAATTCCTCTTACAGTCAGTAGAGCGAGATGAAAATTGTTGATGTGTTTACTATATACAAACATAGGATTGTTTTAAGTAAACGTTCAGAAGTGGATATATTTATTTCTGTTGTTGTTATAAATGAGACAAAAAATCCTGAAAGACTGGTATAAAAAAAAAAACACTGCTTCATTCTATGCATGAAACCTAATGATTAACTGAAGCAATTTAACACTGGGACCGGATGAATCACACCATTAAATAACACAGTCTAAACATAATCATTTTTTTCTTATAAACACTTGATTTTTTTTAGATTCAGATTTAAGGAAATGACGTCAGGGTGACGTAATAATCATTGACTCGTAAAAGGAAATCAGGGAGACGTTTGTTGCTAGATTGTTTGCTTGGACTTTATGGCATATCTGTTTCTCTGTTCATCTGTCTCTAACTTTTATATATATATATATATATATATATATATATATATATATATATATATATATATATATATATCACGGTAAGTCCCTTTTTCCACAAATACCATATATATATATATATATATATATATATATATGGTATTTGTAGAAAAGGTGACTTACCGGTGAAAATGGTCACAATGGTTAGTTGATGCAAGTTTCACAATGATAAGACAGCGATATAAGAAATATAAAGTGCTCAATACGTTAGTAAGCACATTTATTATCATAAAGTGCTCAATACGTTAGTAGAGCAAATTTATTATCATAAAGGTACACCGTAATAACCTACTCGAGATTCACCATAAGGATCTACAGGGTTAAATCCACTGGATTAATCAAGATATTGATTAATCCAGTGGATCTAACCCTGAAGATCATTATGGTAAAACTCGAGTAGTTTATTACTGTGTACCTTTATGATAATATATATATATATATTATATATATATATATATATATATATATATTGATCAGTTTGTTTTAAAAAGTGTTTTGAATGGAAAATTAGCGCTCTTAGAGTTGTTCGAAATTTATGAAACGCTGGGAAAAACGGTTTTGAAAGATGACATCGAATATTCTCTTACGTTGTGTGTGTGTGAGAGAGAGAGAGAAAGAGAGAGAAAGAGAGAGAGATAGAAAGAGAGGGGAGAGAGAGAGAACGTGTATGGAAATGTGAATAGATTAATAGTTTTTTACCTGGGTGTCTGTGTGACCGTGTGTGTAAGTGAACGCACACGTGTGTGTGTATGTTTATTTATTTGTTTATTTATTTATTTATTTTTATTTTAAGTGCGTGATTAGAATGTGTGTGTGTGTGTGTGTGTGTGTGTGTGTGTGTGTGTGTGTGTGTAAGATTTATTAGTTAAAGTTGTAATTATTATTATAATATATTTTTAAAATTCATTTTTAGATTTGTAGATTGTACAAAGGGAAAATGTTGAAAAATTTGTTTGTTACTTTGTGAATTTCGGTGTTGATAAAAATGATTAAATTTCTTGATATACAATTTCGGCGTTGATATAAAACTGATCAACAAAATACTATCACAGTCTTCTTAATATTCTGTGATAAATTTTACTTTTCCTTATATATATATATATATACAAGGTGATTCCCAAAAATAGGCCTGACTTTCAAAATAAGTCTGTTTTTTTTTGGGGGGGGGGGATCATACTGAATATATATATGATAATCTCCATATTTCCAAATTATATTTCCTTATGATTTTTCTTGTCACTTCTCTTGCTCTTATCAAAAAATCTTAATAACATGAGGAAAGAACACGTGTCAGCATAATAAGCCGAAAAAGATTTATTTTCCTTCTTACTTTCTTCTTTATTTTAATTTAAATTTAAAAATTTTTTTTCATTTCTTTTATCATTTTCTTTCATTTTTTTATTTTTTCTATTCTTTTTCATTTTTTTGCATATTTTTTCAAATCTTTCTTCAATATTTTATTTTTTCATTTCTTTTCATTTTTTTTTTTCATATTTTTTTTTATTTTTTTCATTTTCATATTTTTTCATATTTTTTTTCATATTTTTCTTCAATTGAAAAAAAAATTTTTCCATTTTCTTTCAGTATTTTCATCTTTTTTCAATTTTTCATATTTCATTTTGTTTTATTTTTTCATTATTTTTCATTTTTTTCATATTTTTCATTTTTTTTTCATATTTTTTCATATTTTTATTTCTTTTTTTTTAGTTTCTTTCATTTTTTTTCATTTTATTCCATTTTTTTTTCTGTATGACGGGGCAGAAGCGAATGACAGATCAAGGGCTTACGGTTGGTTTTACTGACAAAGGTTCGCCATCGTGATTGCTGTCAGGTGCTTGTGACGGCATCGGGTAGAAGAAGAAGAAAAATATTTTTCTCTTCTTTTTTCACCTTTTTCTTTTCTTTTTACTTCGTGATAGATTTTCTTCTTGTCCAAACAATCTGAGTTGGCAAACAGATCAGAATTAAAATACTTCCTTTCCTTCACCTCTCTCTCTCTCTCTCCTCTCTCTCTCTCTCTCTCTCTCTCTCTCTCTCTCTCTCTCTCTCTCTCTGAGGGCCGGGTTACCTCAGTCGGTAGAGTGTTCGGCCAGAAACCACAAGGTTCCTAATTAGATAGCGGCCCTCGCCAACTCAGCGTATGAGTAGCACAAGCATCTGTGCGGTAAAGTAAGGAGCTGATGGTAAGTGTGGCGCTCTACCCCAGAGGCAAAAACAATCTCCTTAGTTTAGCGCTAGTTAATTTGCTGATACCGACTTTAGGCCACCCCGATACTTACTTATATATATATATATATATATATATATATATATATATATATATATATATATATATTCGTTGGGGTGGCCTAAATTCGGTATCAGCCAATCAGCGAGAGGGTCTATACCCTTTTCACGAGGGCTAGACCAAGGAGATTGTTTTTTACGTCTGAGGTGGAGCGCCACACCTACCATCAGCTCCTTACTTTACCGCATAGATCCCTATGCTACTCATTCGCTGAGTTGGCGATAGCCGGTATCGAACTAGGAACCTTGTGGTTTCAAGCCGAACGCTCTACCGACTGAGCTAACCCAGCCCTAAATTTCATTAAAGAGTATACAATCATTATTTACTACTTTTTTAAATTCCTTTTTGCAAGCTTTCTAATAATTCTTTTGATCATATAATGCTAAAAAAACAGTAATTATTTCTCCGAAAGAGCCATTTTTGACTAAGCGAGTACTTTCGGTTCTTATCCGAACACTTATCAATGTAATGTATCTGTGTGTTTCATCATTAAAACTGTTTAAATAATGTTAATGTAACTGTTATAGTAATTCATAAAGTAATATATATATATATATATATCTTATTATAATGGAGATTGTGTGCTTTTCTATCTGTAACCGAAACTATATCACTACTCAAGTTACAATTCCCTTAGTTATTGACATCACATTCTCAAGGATTTTATTTTTATTTTAACCTATTATTAATAAAATTGTTTTTCATTGTTTTACTGTTAACCATATCTACATACTCACAACATACAATTCCATTTATATATACAACAAAATAGCGGTTTACAGTGTGAAGGGAAAGGCTAATTTGCATATTGATATAAAAAATCGAATTTAATAAATATGTGCTTAGTATTATTGATTTCTAATTGTTTGGTTTTATTTTAATGAATATAAGCAAAAATCTCTTCAATGAATCTTAAATGAAATCCATTAACAAGAAAAAATAACTGTCATTTTATTCTTTACTTCCTCTTTTAACTAAATAATTAAATTAGAAAAAATAACAATGAAAGACGAGAGTGATGGAAGAGTAAGTTTCAGTTGTTCTATTTTTCGATTATACCCACCTCTGTTTCAAATATTTTTTATCTACATTCTTATTTAGTTTCATTAGCCTTTCTAATTTAATATATTTTATTACATTAAAACTTAAATACTTGCACCCGGAGGGTGCATATATTTGCTAGTATATATATATATATATATATATATATCCATTACTGCTGTACGGCTGCACCACCTGGACCCTAATGAAGCGACTAGAGAAGAAATCTCGATGGGAGCTGCACAAGAATGCTGCGTGCGATTCAGAACAAGACGTGGAAACAACACCCCACGAGAAAACAGCTGTATGGCCACTTGCCTCATATCACCCAAACCATCCGAGTAAGACGGACAAGACAAGCAGGACACTGATGAAGAAGCAAGTACGAACTCATAGGTGACGTCCTCCAGTGGAAGCTAGCACATGGGCAGGCCAGTGCGGACTGACCAGCAAAGACGTACATTTATCAGCTCTGTGCGGATACTGGATACTGCGTAGAGGACCTCTGAGAATGATGAGTGATAGGGACGGATGGAGAGAGATTGTCATGGATATCCGTGCTAACACGGATCACTCTCTCTCTCTCTCTCGCGCTCTCTCTCTCTCTTCCTCACTCTCTCACTCTCTTTCTCTCTCTCTTTCTCTTTCTCTCTCTCTTTCTCTTTCTCTCTCTCTTTCTATCTCTCTCTCTTTACCACTCTCTCTCTCTCACTCACTCTCTCTCACTCACTTCTTTCTCTTTCTCTCTCTCGCTCTCTCTATCTCTCGCTCTCTCTATCTCTCTCTTCCCCTCTCTCTCTCTTCCCCACTCTCTCTCTCGCTCTCTTCCCCCCTCTCACTCTTTCTCTTTCTCTCTCTCTTTCTATCTCTCTCTCTTTACACTCTCTCTCTCTCTCTCTCTCACACACTCACTCTCTCTCTCGCTCTCTTTCTCTTTCTCTCTCTCGCTCTCTCTATCTCTCGCTCTCTCCCCCCTCTCTCTCTTCCCCACTCTCTCTCTTCGCCACTCTCTCACTCTTCCCACTCTCTCTCACTCTTCCCACACACTCTCTCTCTCTCTTCCCTACTCACTCTTCTCTCTCTCTCTTCCCTACTCTCTCTCTCTCCCCCTCTCTCTCTCTCTCTCTCTCTTTCTCTCGCTCTCTGATATTAAACTGCATCTAGTGGTGAAGATCCAAATATGTAACTGTGGACAGTGTGGAGTACCCATCGATCGCCATCACTCTCAAGTCCACTTTAAACCAGAGTAGTAAAACTCCGCTGAAAAAGTGACCTTGTGTCGTATACTGACCGTAGCGGATGGGCTGGGTATTTTACAAAGGCGATTTTGTTTTTAATATATTAATTTAATTTCTACTTTGATTATTGAGCAGGATTAGCGATTTTAGCCGATTGTACTAAACCGGATATCCGGTAATACATACCTTTATACACAAAGCCGCTCGCATATGAAATGAGATGGTAAAATATTTCGTCTTAAATCCTCCCTGTTCCAATCCAGAGCTGCTCTCGTAAAATCATTAATTCCTTACGAGCAAGGGTACGTGCGCCCCACCCGATCGCGTGTTTGCTGATGTTTAAACGTAAGAACCCGCCCCCCTTTCAAACGCCACCTCAACTCCCCCTTTACACCGCACCCTTTTCCTTAACGCCTGACCACACATATGGCCGGTATACTAACGATTCTCACAGCGGCAGGTGATTACGCAGCCGTACGTGAATAACTGCAAAGACCTTATGCAAATGACAGGCCGGAGTAACGAGTGGACTCCTTCGGAATGGCAGCGGGTGGTGGGGGAGGGGGAGGGAAAGCGGAAGGGAGGGTGGATTTGGTAGTAAGAGGAACGCGGCAGGATCTTGATGCTGTTGTGAAGAGGTGGTTTCTCCCCTCACCCTCGACACCCACACTATTTTCTTTCTAGTCTACACGTCGATGGATAATCTCCCAGGCGCTTTATGGATAGATAGATGGAAAATGGTGAAAGGAGCGGGGGGTGGAACGTGGGATGGATGGTTGAGCTGTAAATGTGGATTGATTTGGTCGTCCATTTTGAATGAGGCGAAAGAGAGGAAATATTGAAATGGAAGTCGAAAAAGGAGAAAAAGGCGGGAAGCAAAAGGGCGGGAACAAATAAATAAGAAAAAAAGAAAGGAAAAGATAAACAGAAAAGCGAGGGAAACGTGTATGTAAAAAGAGATTATTTTTAGATAGGGAAGATAAACTGTGTTAAAGAAAAAAGAAAGAAAGAAAGAAGAAGAAAGAAGAAGAAGAAGAAGAAGAAGAAAAGAAGAAGAAGAAGAAGAAGAAGAAGATTAGTCAAAAGCACAAAGAAGAAAAATAGTCGAAAGATAAAAAGAAGAGAAGAAGAAGAAGAAGAAGAAGAAGAAGAAGAAGAAGAAGAAGAGAAAAAAAAGGATAGAAAAAGATGAATAGGATACGAGAATGAGCCATGGAAGACAAGGATGAGAAAGCTGAAGAATAAAGAGAACGAAAGAAAATTTGAAAGAAAAAGTAAAAACATGAAAAAGAATCCAATAAAAGAAAAAAAACTCTAAAAAAGCAACTATACTCGATTTCTAAACCTCTAGCATAAAAACCCGAGATGGGTTGAATATGCGGGTACCATGTCAAATCATCCAGAAAAATTTAAATTGTCACACCATTTTAATTTTTTCTGAATTTTTTGCAGGTATGGACTATTAACATTAGATAATCCCAAAAATTTGAGTATCCAATTCCAAAAATTAGTGGAGTTATGTGGATATTAGCTCTCCAAATTTGAGGTGGTTGGCCAAAAATGGCAATTTTATGTCATCTATTTTTGTCTGTAAATGAGTTCTAGATTCCCTACTACTAAAAAATTTGTTGACTTCAAGACTTTTTTTGATAGCACTTTGGGTTCCTTCGACAAAAACGCTTTATAAACCATTTTTAAGACTGCGGAAACTCTAGAACTCATTTTACAGACAAAATAGATTTTTTATTGTTTTTTTAAATTTCCCCACACCTATTAGATTGGGTTTTGCCATTGACATATTAACAGGGCAAAAATTATGGAATCAACACACTTTCGGGATGCTCACTTAGTTTATCAGTTTATTTCCGTTAAATAAAAAATAAGGATAACATTCTGTAAGTGTCCTAATTCCATATATTTACCCAGGGTAGTAATTATATTTTTTAAAGAAATTTGGGATTATCAAATCTGCGTTTCCGCGCCTTTTCAGTGACACATTAGATTCATTTTCACACAATCATATGCGCATGTATAACTGGACCTCAGTAAAAAAAGGCATATAAAAAATGTTATCAGGACGATGGGCTTTAACAGAATAAAGGATTTCTAATACAAGTTGTTAACAAATGAATAGTTTTGGAAGTAGGGTTTTTTTTTTTTCCAGTTAAATCGAATATTTCAGTCATTTAAAACCAGATGCAAGGGACAGAACTATGAAATAGGTTTTAAAAAGTCACCATTTATTGCGACCCCCCTTCAAATTTGGAGAGCCAAATCGACATAACTTGGCCAATTTTGGAATTGGAAGCTCAAATTTTGGAATTGGCTAACTTTATCATAGTCCACACTTGGACACATTTTCAGAAAAATTGAATGGGGTGGGTCACATGGCCTGGATGATTTGACATGGAATTATCCATGCCTTTAACATCAATCAATCAGTCAAACACTCAGTTCTGTGATGCTTTTGTATGGCTTTAGTTTAAGCACCGTATTTGACGGCACATAAGACGCACCCCCATTTCAGCCGTCAGATTCAGGAAAAAATGTTTTTAGTGTATTTAAGCATATATTGTTGAAAAACAGTCTAGCTGTGCATTACACAAGCGGAAACATAGCTGTATAAAAGCATTTTGGGCAGTTTAGAGTAGGTAAAAAGCACTGAGCGTAAGCTGGGTTAGTGAGCATCATAGAGAAGATTAGCTTAGGCCTACGGGAGGTCTCAAACTTCACCTACGATATTAAGACGTACCGAACATTTGTTTGAGCCAAAATTCTGGAAAAAGTGCGTCTATATGCCGCCAAATACGGTATATCTAAATGCGTCACTTTATTCAAATCTTATGTCAATGAAAATGTGTGTAAATGGGTTGTTGTTTTTTAGAAAGAAAATTAGTGTCCTTGAATATGAAATTAACTGCATTCTGGTAAAGTTTCAATTCTGTGAGCTCTGGGGTAGTGGGGTCGTTACCCCTTCAGCAGTTACTCCAAGGTCTACCCTGACCGGATGTGGAAAAAACTTGTTAGGGTCCCACCCTCCATAGAATATGAATGAGTTAGGGTAGGCTATGGACGTAGAGTCAACGGCCATGCTAACCCTATTTATATTTAATGCTCTATCCAAGGATATTGGCACTGTTTTCTTAATTTTATCTTCTAGATTTTGTTAGCTAATTTATAGCTGAGGAATTAACGAATCGAGTTGAGGAATAGTCAGTCGCATTTCGCTCCTGTTCGAGATAGTTTTTTTATTTCTATTGCCACTAGGGATACGTGAAACGTCGAAAGCGGTGTCTGCGGATTATTCTTATTATATGGTCCCAAATATCTATAGAGCTCTCTAGGGGCGACTTAAATACTTTCACTAACAGCGTAAAGCAATGATCGTCTTTTGTTTACGGACGGATCACTCATGTGGATCGTAAAATATTATAAACAATGTATTAGATATTTAAACACAGCCCTTAACGACAGCTGTCAAATGGATGAGCGGTTAACGGATAAGGCTGAAGAAAGTCAGCCGGATTTCGCTCCTGTCAAGTGTATTTGTCGTGTCTAACCACACTGAAGTAGACGTGAAACGTCGAAACATGTCGGTGTCCGTGGTATGACACACACACACACACATATATATATATATATAGGTAGGTATATATATATATATATATATATTGATCAGCAAATTCCGTCCTGAAATCTGTATAACAAAAACAATCCTTCAATTTACTGTTTTCGGATCCAACAACCACTCCTCAACAATAATATTGTTGATAATAACTCTGCCTGTTCTCACAACTTTTGCTACGTAATATATATATATATATATATATATATATATATTAATATATATATATATATATATATATTCTATATTTTTACTTCCACATCTGCTGATTTTACACATTATTCCCTCGTACAAACATTATTGTCACGGTATGCTTTTCTGATGAGACGTGACGAAAAAAAAGATATCTTTTTCAGAAGGAAAAAAAATTGAAATTGTATTTATTATAACATCTCACATGCACACGCTTTTTAAAACCATTTTCAAAATTTTGCTCGTACCACAATCTATTCATATATATATATATATATATATATATGATGTGTGTTGTGTGTGTGTGTGTGTGTGTGTGGGTATTCAATTTCCGATAGCTCAACCCACTAGGGGTGGGGAGCATATAGTTCGTCATTCGCATACAGTTCTATTTCACCTTTCACGGCTCATCAGTGTACTAGACAAGGCAGGCTGCTTTAAACTGGGATCCAAACATATATATATATATATATATATATATATATTATATATATATATATATGGTGTTCGTGAGGATTTTGGCATTTTTATATTTGGTTATTTTCTCCGTAGGTTGGGTGTATTGTCGCGCACAATACGCAAGCATATAAAAGCTTGGACATTTCTTTATTCATATACGTGATGAGAAATAGGATGGATGAACTGGAACCCCCTGAATCATGAAGGTAATTACTTGTATTATGATGATCTGCGCCAGCCAATCAAATAGATTGGTTGCTGTCCAATGCTCCCCGGACACTGTAAGAACAATCAGGTATGAAGTGGAGAATCGCAATGGAGACTGCAAGATGTAGCTAGAAAAAAAGCATAACAGATGATCTGATTGCGTTCGAACAGCAGAATCCTCGAAAATCTACGGAAGAAAGTTTTGGATGACTCTCAGATGCCTACTGGAGATGCTAAACACTGTAGTCAAACCCTGGATAACAAAGACAACCAATAGAAGGCCATATGTATGGCAGCAGGATTCGGCCCCCTGCCACACTTCTGAGAAAAGTCAAAAATAGTACTCTTGGAAATAGTACTCTTGGAAAAAAGTATGACGTCCCATCGTAATGATTAGCAGGATAAGTTATTACTACTGAATAGTGAGTTCTATCCTCGCTTTATTCCTCATGCTTGTGACCTTGTGTCACATCATATCCGTGGTTGAACGGATTAGGTAAAACAACGATAAATCCCTCTTGGTGTATTGGTTAGCAAGCTAGTCACGCAAATCTATTACTACTGAATAGCGAGTTAGTTCCTCATATTCACGACCTTGTGTCGTATGTGTCGTAATCTACGCATGGTGAACGGGTTATGTAAATACCATTTCTTGGAGATTTTTCCTCCATCTTGTAATATTTGAATAAAGAAATTATTATTATAAAATATAATTAAATAATTTCTTTTAAGATAAATAAATAATAAAGTTTATTTAATCAGAGTTACAATAAAGTTAATTCATTTTTTAAAAGTTTATTGATACTTTATATACTGAAAAATACCCAAGATGATTTTCATTGATACATATTGACAGACAAATTACCAAAATATTTATTGTAAAAGTTTATTATTTTAAGAATTAAAATTGTAAACTTGTTTTTATTTCCCGGAAAAGGAGACGAAAAGATAATACGTGGATGTTATTTCTGCTAATTTGAAGGAAGTTTTCCTTAAAAAAGAGCTAAATATTTTGGCAGTGCGTATTTTGAAACTAACCTAAATTTAAGTTTATTTTTATTTCGGTTTTATCGAAGAACAATTCACTTTTCATATAAATCAACCGTCAAGTTCAGTTCCTCACGCAAACAGACAATGAAGGTATTTTCATCTTAAAAAAGTATAGATTTGAAAGTCAACGTGTTGAAAATTCTGTTACATAATCATTTAGATACCTAATGATTATGACAATAGTGTAGAAATCATATTAGTGCAGCTGATGGCCTTGAAGTGGAGTGACAGCGTTTGACCTCACTCTGACCTTGCGTTCTGGGGATGGAACGTGAGAACGGAAGGCAATAGAAGCCCCTTCCGGTTTAAGGTGTAAGCAACTCAGTTAGTTACAGTTAGAGACTTAGAAGCGAAGCTAGCAAGATGTAAGGATCGCGCGCATTGTCTGGTCTGGGGGTTTATGGAATAAGTAAACATCATCGTAAATCAAAGTCTTGTTGTTATTACTAAAAGCTAACAATAGCACAGGGCTTCTGATAAGTGATCCCAATAGAGACAGACCCGGAATCCTCAATAGAAGACACAGACAGACCCTTAGAAGAAATACCAGACCAAGATAGAAGATAGACGATAGAAGAACCAAAGCCGGCCAGAAGAGAAGGTTATAACATATAGATATTTGGTACCGTCAAAGAAAAGGCACTACGCAACAATTCTACAAATATCTCCATTCATGGTAAGTAGGTGTGTGTACAGCTCCTGTTTGTTAATGTTACATAGTATACTCATGGATGTATCTTATTTTTATAGGCCTTTCTATTTCTTAGATACTTCTCGTGTGAGTGACATTAATGAAAAGGGGTTAGACTCCATTGCTGTTCGGCTGATACTGAAAATAGGGCCCATTCCGCATTTTACTTACTTTACTTACTATAGCTCCTTTAAAAACAATTTAAACAAGTTAATACTTACAGTTTAAATCTTTTATTCGAATCATTTTTCACCTTCTGATGTTGAAAATGACCCATTGCGACGTATCCCCTCTGCAGAGGCTTTGGGTAATTTATTTAACCAAGTATACATACGCTAACAGCCACAGGTAATTTCTACTGTCCCTACATTTCTCCTTCTATTTCTTTCTGTCTCTACGTGATTATGCCTTCTTTCTTCTCTCTCTATATATATATCTTATTATATATGGAGGATTTATGTTTTCTGTCTGTACCGAAACTAAATAAACTATACAAATCACAATTCCCTTTGTTATCTGCATCCCATTCTCCATGATTATATTTTTTATTTAAACACCTCAATTAATTAATAAAATTGTTTTAGCATCATTAAGATTGTTGACCAATAACTACATACAAATAACATGCAGTTGTATTTATGTATACAACAAACAGCAGTTTACAGTAAGAAGATAGACAATGGATGTATACTTATTTTTATAGGCCTTCTATTTCTTAGGCAGGTTCCTATTCTTAAAATAGAGGCCTTTTTTTCCTATTTTCTATTTTTCTCACCTGCGGTAAATAAAGAACAGAAATACGCTATTTGATCTGCGGGTGGTAACGTGTTTAACACTTTGCCTGCTTTAAACCGCAGCTCTCACAGCAGCGCTCCCACCACTGATGGTTCATCATCATCATGTCACGCAGTTACCACGGAATATCAATGACAATCTCTCGCCAAACTTCCCTATCATTCATTAATCCCAAGGAGGTCTTCTGCGCAGCACCAGCATCCTCATATAGTTGTTCAATGTAGGTCCTTAATGAGCGGCCCACATTAGCATGTCCACAGGACTGAGGGTTAGTTCATTATAATTTAGAAGGACCCAGATTACAATAGCTATAGGATTTGATGAATAGAATGAGTTTCTGAGGTGCGTAGATAGTGAACTTTGACATGTTCTACAACCAAGGATATATGTAGTATAATTAAGAAAATTGAAAAACACAGGTTTAATATAAATTGAGTGGTAAGTTTATTGGCCCGACGCTGCAGTGTCTCGATCTATTAATTAGATCTTATTCAGGGCATTTGTTTGATAAAAGGAAGGGTTAATAAAAAATGTTATCACAGAATAAAAGAAATTTTGATAAATTTGTGATAAAATTACCTTTCCTTATTCACCAATGTCCTGAGAAAGAATCTGCTCAATTAACAGATCGAAACACTGCAGCGTCCGACTAATAACTTACCAACTCAATCTATTTAAATTTATTATTTTCATTTTTTCTCAATATACACAATATATATATAATAATAATTATATATATATATATAAGTATATATAATATATAAAATTCCGGCTGTCGGTAGCTTACAAAATGTCTGCCACACTGAAGAGACTTGTAAGTCGAAAACACGTGTCTGTGGACGACCTATATGTAATATATATATATATTATATATATATATATTATATATTATATATATATTATATATATAGTAAGTAGTAAAGTAGATGGAATATTGGTGGGTAATAGTTAAGAGAAGGAAAATGTTAGTATGGTATCTGCTAAAAATAACCTGGGTCACATTCTGCTGTGACGTAGGGGTCGGGTAAGTGTAGT
>CM042167.1:36498201-36523201 GCA_023376005.1 Doryteuthis pealeii
ATATAAAGAAAGAAAAAAAAACAAAACAAAAAGAAACTGTAGACAAAAGACTTTCCGCATGTCCCACCTTCATATTTCATCACCGGCTACCCATCCCGTTTTTCACAGACGAGTGGGGACACGTCCGTGAGAAAGCTAGTGACTTGCCTATTTCTGCTCGCTGCATTTATTTGATTATGCTACACTTCTGTTCTGTATTGACAAAGGAGAGCAGTTTTTAGAAAGTCTCTGAGAGATTATCTGGAGTCTAAATAGCTCTGAGTTGTGAGATTAACATCTCACTTACATTGTTTTCGATTTACAGCGCTTTTAAAAAAAAATGTTTTTATTTTTTTTAAGTTAACATCAGGGTTTTCAGTTTTCTTATCATAACGATAAAACAAAACGAGGGACTCGTGGCATTTCAGCCCGTCTGGGGTATTATGTCATGCCTACCGGTTAGGAAGTTATTACATATCGGTATTTATATCTATAGTAAAGTAAAGTCGTCGGGGCGCCTAATATCGGTATTCAGCCAGACAGCGAGGGAGTCTATCCCCTTTCACAGCGCAGACCAAGGAGATTATCTTTAGCGTCTGAGGTGGAGCGCCACACCTACATCAGCTCCTTACCTTTTACCGCAACAGATCCTTTCTACTCATACGCGAGTTGGCGAGGGCGAGGTATCGAACTAGGAACCTGTGGTTCTAGCCGATCTCTAAAAATGTGTAGCATATTGGGGATTATGTTGTATGGTATTGATTTGTTTTCATGACTATTATTCAATTGGTATATTTTATTTCCGTAAAAAAAAAGAGGAATATCCTCCTTGTTGACATATGTTCAACCCCTGTATTTCTAAAGGGGATGGCCCTTTTTCCATATCACGAGCAGCACTTTGCCAAGGAATAGTACAGAGAGCCCGCGAAATTACGTGGTGAAGTCCACATGGAGCAGTTAACTGATCAGTACCAGCTCGGACGTCAGATGCTGTTAGATGGCCTCACTGTACACGCGCGCTGTGTTTAGTATATAATAAGAAGTATATAGTTATAAGTTTAAATAAATAACATGGGTTGTTGGTGATGCATGTCTTGGCAAAAGATGACCAAGAAGAAGAAAATGAATCAAAGATGAACAACAACAGGAACTTAGAAATAGAAGTCAATTCATGTAGAGAAGTATAGAAAACGACTAGAGATGCACCAATGGCCGAGAAGTAGTAATGTAAGTTTTGCGTCTATCTCTGTCTACCTGTCCATATCTCTCTCACTCCTATGAAAGAACTCATGTTTATACACCCGTAACATGTGGGTTAAACACTATCATTCTAAGGTTGCACAACAGTTGTCAAAATTTAGGCTGACCCAGAAAAAACAAAACCCAGCACATTTTGTAATAAAACTGTTAATAATTAACTATGGGGGTCTAGGTTAGTGTTTGGTGTAGGGTTAGGGTACGATTAGGATTTAGAGTTAGGTTGGGGTTTAGGGTTAGGTTTAATGGGGAAAAATGAATAAAATTGGTTCTGTTCATCTCTAACTGGTGACCCAGAAAAACAGAACCCACATAGTTTGTAATAAAACTGTTAATTTTTAACGTGGGCTCAGAGTTAGGGGTTAGGGGTGGTAGGCTTTAGGGTTGGGGTTGGGTTGGGTTTAATGTTAGTTTAATGGAAAAAATAAATAATTGGCGTTTCTGTTTTTTCTTGCGTCACCTTAATTTTAACACGTTGTTGTAAGTTCAGCCCATTTCTAATTTCTCAACGAAAATATTTATTGAATATAATTATTGTATTCAAAATCCCTCACCACGTGTAGAATTAAACACAATTTCATTTTTTCTAGTAGAGTAGAGGGGTTTGATTCAGTTTTCTCTTCTCTATATGGTGCCATCCCCATTTTTACAAGAGAGTGGGTACTCGATTAGCAGTGATCCCAACGTGGGGGACTATGCGCCACTGTGCGTGGTGGGGGTCAATAATAATTGGGGCAATATTTGAAAATATAGTAATATCGTATATCATATATATATCTATCTATATAGGAAAAATTATATATTTATAGGGTAAAATTTGTAATTTACCAACCTAGCTGAGCACAACAGCCTTTTGCATCTAAGCAAGTGTCTACCCACTAATTGTTATCGTGGCATCTGGCACCCATCATGTCTTCTGACTGTTAACTTTGCAGTTCTTCATCTGTTGCCCTCAATATACACATAATAAAAGATTTTATTTTATATATTTGAAGTTAAACCCTTTAGTTTTTTGAAGATACAATTTTTTATGTAATACTTCTTCAAACTGATATTTTATATTACATACTAACAATTAACGGGTGCCGAAGACATGAAGGAAATTTGTGATAGAAAATTAGGGCATGTACTGAATATATATCATCTAGAGTAATCAAGTATTTGTCTATTCTGCTAAGCAAGAGCAGGGTTTTCGAATGTATAATATTTATACTTACGGGTTTTTCCAACTCCACGAGTCACAGGCCAACCATGTTTTATTTATGTAAAGAATTCAAAATTCCTATCATCTAACTTCAAATTCCATAATTTAAGGAATTTCTAAAAAATTATATTTTGATATAAACATATTATTATTATTATTATTATTATTATTATTATTTTATTATTGTGTCTGTGTGGTTTTTTATTTTTTACTTTAATTTTAAACAAACTTTACCATAAATAATAATTAGCGTTAGTTTTAATTAAATAGTATATATTATGCTCTCTAGTATCACCCATAACACTTTAATAGATGTTACAATGTCTCTCTGAAATTATTTTAGACCAGAGTAGAGAGTGTGTTTTCCGGTAGTTGTGAGATTAGATATGCTCGCTATTTCCACACTGTTCGATTTTAAACGTGCATTTTTCTATGATTTTATTTAATTTCTTAATCAGATTTTCACTCCCAACCGACATTATTAATTTCTCAACCCCTTCGCTCGAGATGGATGTGACACAAGTCATTTTTTTGTTAAAATCTAGCTCAACCTGCAAAAGAAGGTTTACTTTTGGACCCGGAAGGGGGGGATATTTTTTTTTCTTATTCATTCGTGCTCGCCCCTATCAATCTAATTTCTCATGGTAATGAGTGGATACTAATATGGCATATATTCAAACCTCTCCATACGTGTTAAATGACACAATCTTATTTTCTTAGCGGAGTAGAACATGTTTGAATTCAGTTTTCCTTTCTCCTAGACTGGCTTGCCTTTCCGAATTTGCACAGGACATAGTGAACACCTCTGTCGAGGATAATCATGGCCATTTCTGCTTGGACTGTGATAATTTAGGACTAGTAGCTGCTACCTGCGTCGTCTGGTAGAGGAGATTTATATATTCCCGCAGATCCATTATTACTGAATCGTGAGTTGAATCCTTGTGGATGCCCGTTTAAAATCCCTTATGGAAAAACATAGACCTTGCATTGATCAGCTATATATAAGAGAAGAGGGGATATATTTATATGAGAGAGAGAGAATATCTATATTATATATGAGGATGAGGGATTATATGAGAGAGAGAGGGTGAAAAGATATATGAATTGTATGAGAGAATTATATAATATAATACATAATAGTGTGTTCCTATATTGTGACATCAACCAGAACAAAGTCTGGTGGTATCGTGAGATATTGCTGGGGCCTCTGGGGTTGTTGGTAATGATGCTTCCGCCCGAAACCATGCCTGAATCCAGATCAGCATCTGATGAAGCTTTGTTGGTTGCAATGCTACTGGTGAATAGCAGTTCATTGTAGGAAGATTATATATATATATTATTCTATGAACCAAATGAAGCACTCTAAATCTTAACACAACATATTTTCCTTTTCCTTTTTCTTTTTTTCAATTTTGGCTGAGATGCGTTGAGGTTAAATGTCAAAATGTCTGTTCATAACCCGTTATGACGTTGCGGGGAACTCGGAAGAAATTGACGAAGACAACAGCGAAATAGAGATAAATGAAAAGGAGTTCATATAAGGAAAGAAAAAACAGGACACGTGGTTAGAAATTGATTTGAAACTGACTGACGGATGATTGATTGATTGATTGGTTTTACGGCATGTCAACCCGTCTAGGGTTATATTCATTCTTAGATGTTAAGGGATCGCGAACATTGCACTTAGAGTGATTGTTGCCACTTAGTATATGATATCTCGAGATGAAAGCCCAAAAGCAACCATCCAAAGAAGTGAGACTCTGAAGTGGAAAGAACACTTCAAGAATTTGCTGGCAATCTAGATTTGCAGACCATTGTAGATATATATATAATATATACATAATATATATTATATAATATATATATGAATGATTTGAAAGGCAATACAATGCATATACAAGATAAAAACAAAAAGAATTTTTTGTCTTTATCGATTTTAGTACATAACCACTGACAGATATCATACAAATTTGTGTTTGATTGATCATTTTGTTTATACGCTTTTAAGTTTATATATATCATATATATTATATATAATAGTATATATATAGGTCGAAATTCTCGCGTTTCAACGAATTTCATTTAAAAAGAAAAGGTTTTAATTTCTGAGGAAGGGTGATTTTTCTGGTGTGTGTTAACTACATATTTTTTCTATTATTATTATTATTTTTATTTCATTTTGTTATTTAAAAATTAAAAGGAGTGTGAATAATGTTACACATGGTAAAGCTCCTGACCGAAACACGTTTAAGCTAAATTAATTAAAATATCCTTTTTATCCATTCATACTTTCTTCCGTTTATTTCTCTTTTCAACAACCGTCGGATCACTTTCCATTTTCAATTACACACACCACACACACACACACACACATAATATATAATATATATATATATATATATCTATTATTATATGAATGATTTGAAGGCAATTACAATGCATAACAAGATAAAAACAAAAAGATATTTTTTTCTTATCCGATTCAGTAACAATAACAATAACAACAATATATTAACAATTTCTTCAAGCAAATTACCATTATTATATATATATATTATATATATATATATATATATTAGATATATATTGAACCCTGCTATATTATTATTTACTAAGCTGATTAGATTTGCACCGAGGCCAGAAGTATTGGGGCACCCAGTGAGAATCGAATCACTAACAATGGTCTGTAAATCTGATGCAACCATTACACCTCGTGAGGTGCCCCGAGAACACATATATATGTATGGAAGGTACATTCCTCTTAACAGGTCAGTAGAGCGAGATGAAAATTGTTGATGTGGTTTACTATAACCAAACATAGGATTTGTTTTAAGTAAACGTTCAGAAGTGGAATATTATTTCTGTTGTTGTTATAAATGAGACAAAAATCCTGAAGACTGTATAAAAAAAAAAACACTGCTTCATTCTGATGCATGAAACTAATGATTAACTGAAGCAATTTAACATGGGACCGGATGAATCCACACATTAAATAACCACAGTCTAAAAACATAATCATTTTTTTCTTATAAACACTTGATTTTTATAGATTCAAGATTTAAGGAAATGACTCAGGGTGACGTAATAATCATTGACTCGTAAAAGAAATCAGGGAGACGTTTGTTGCTAGATTGTTTGCTTGGACTTTATGGCCATATCTGTTCTTCTGTCATCGTGTCTCTAACCTTTTATAATATATATATATATATATATATATATTATCTATATATATATATATATATATATATATATCACCGGTAAGTCCCTTTTTCCACAAATACCATTATTATATATATATATATACTAATATATATATGTATTTGTAGAAAAGGTGACTACCGGTGAAAATGGTCACATGTTAGTTGATGCAAGTTTCACAATGATAGACAGCGCATATAAAGAAAATATAAAGTGTCCAATACGTTGAGTAAGCACATTTATTATATAAGTGCTCAATAGTTAGTAGAGCAAAATTATTTCATAAAGGTACACCGTAATAACCTACTCGAATTCACCATAAGGATCTACAGGGTTAAATCCACTGGATTAATCAAGATATGATTAATCCAGTGGATCTAACCCTGAAGATCATTATTGGTAAAAAACTCGAGTAGTTTATTACTGTTACCTTTATGATAATATATATATATATATATATTATTATATATATATATATATATATATTGACAGTTTGTTTTTAAAAAGTGTTTTGAATGGAAAATTAGCGCTCTAGAGTTGTACGAAATTTATGGAAAACGTGGGAAAAACGTTTTGAAAGATGACATCGGAATATTCTCTTAGTTGTGTGTGTGTGAGAGAGAGAGAGAAAGAGAGAGAAGAGAGAGAGATAGAAAGAGAGGGGAGAGAGACGAGAACGTGTATGGAAATGTGAATTGATTAATAGTTTTTTACCTGGCGTGTCTGTGTGACCGGTGTGTAAGTGAACGCACACGTGTGTTGTGTTGTTTATTTATTTGTTATTTATTTATTTATTTTATTTTAAGTGCGTGATTAGAACGTGTGTGTTGTGTGTGTGTGTGTGGTGTGTGTGTGGATAATGTGATGATGCTGTGCTAAAAGATCCTGTCTAAGATTAGCTCCTAAAACCCGTTGTTATATTTTATTCGTACGTACGGTATTAATATATCTTCTCTCAAATTCGAGTGTTTTAGACATTTGATGAGATTATAGTTACAAGAGGACAATAACTCGTTGTGACGAAATTTAGCTCTTGTGTACTTGGTGAATGTGTCGGCTGGATATGATAAAAGACTGGATATAGACTTTATTTCTCCCTCACTTCTCATACAATTTCCGGCGTGTTGATAAATAATTAACCCTGATAACAACAATACATCAGCAGTCCTTCTTAAATTTTTCTTGATAAATTTACTTTTCTCTTATGATCAAGTACTAATAAATATTATAATATTACCAAGTAATTCCTAAAAATATAGGCTCTGACTTTCAAAAATAGTTCTGTTTTTGGTGTGTGGGGGATGAAGGGGTGATCATACTGAATATATATATGATACATACTCCAAGTGTATACCAAATATATGTTTCCTGATGATTTTTCTTGTTCACTCTCTTGCTTTATCAAAAAAATTCTTAAATAACATGAGGAAAGAACACGTGTCAGCATAAATAAGCGAAAAGATTATTCCTTCTTACTTTTTTTCTTATTTTAATTAAATTTAAATTTTTTGTTCATTTCTTTTATCATTTTCTTTCATTTTTTTATTTTCTATTCTTTTCATTTTTTGCATATTTTTTTTCAATCTTTCTTCAATATTTTTCATTTTCTTCATTTTCTTTTTCATTTTTTTTTCATTATTTTTATTTTTATTTTTTCATTTTTTCATTATTTTTTCATATTTTCATATTTTTCTTCATTGAAAAAAAAATTTTTCATTTTCTTCAAGATTTTCATCTTCAATTTTTTCATATTCATTTTGTTTATATTTTTTTCATTATTTTCATTTTTTCATATTTTTCATTTTTTTTTCATATTTTTTCATATTTTTATTCCTTTTTTAGTTCTTCATTTTTCATTTTATTCCATTTTTTTTTCTGTATTGACGGGGCAGAAGCGAATGACAGATCAGGAGCTTACGGTTCGTTTACTGACAAAGGTTCGCCATTCGTGATTGCTGTCACGTGCTTTGTGACGGCATCGCGGTAGAAGAAGAAAGAAAAATATTTTTCTCTTCTTTTTTCACCTTTTTCTTTTCTTTTTACTTCGTGAGTTAGATTCTCTTCTTGTCCAAAACATCTGAGTTGGCAAACAGATCAGAATTAAAATACTCCTTTTCCTTTCACCTCTCTCCTCTCTCCTCCCTCTCTCTCTTCTCTCTCTCTCTCTCTGCTCTCTCTCTCTCTCTCTCTCTGAGGGCGGGTTACCTCAGTCGGTAGAGTGTTCGGCCAAGAAACCACAAGGTTCCTAATTAGATAGAACGGCCTCGCCAACTCAGCGTATGAGCTAGCACAGCATACTGAGTGGCGTAAAAGTGAATGAGTGCTGATAGTAGTGTAGCCGCATTATCTACCCAGAGAAGTCAAAAATACAAGTTCCTTAGTTTGCGCTAGTTAGATAGTTGCTGATACCGACTCTTCAGTGTCCCCCCCGGAATCAGCTCACCCTATTATCTATACTACCTATAAACTCATTATATTTATATATTAATGAAGCCTATATGGTTAGGACCTAAAACAATGAATATTTTATATCCCACTTCCTGGTCATATTGTAATATACTTAGTATGAGGTGTCGTGGGGTAGGCTCTAAAAATTCGGCGTGAATTCAGCCAAGATCAGGCGAGAGGTCTACTATACCCTATCTCTCACCCGAAGGCACCGCTAGAGCACAAGAGGAGAATACTGTTTTTACGATCTGCACGAATGGAAGACGGCGCACCAGCGCCTACTTCATCAGCTCCTTACGTTTACTAATTACCGCCAGTCAGATCCTACTCATAAGAACGTACTCATTAGCAGCTGAGATTGGCAAATGTATTTCTATGCGGAATAAAGCAAGAAACTAGCCCCTTGCTCGGTTTCAAGCCGATACGCTCTACCGCAATGACGCTTAACCCAGCCTCTATATTTCAATTACAAGAAGTTTACTAAACAATCAATATAATTACTACTTTTTAATATCCTTTATGCAAGCTTGCTAATAATTCTTATATCAGTATAAATTCTAAAAGAAACAGTTTTTATCTCGCGAATAGAGCCAATTTTGACTAACGAGTACTTTCTGAAGTTAGTTAATCCCACACTTATCAATGTAATAATGTATCTCTCGGGATATCTTTCAGTAACAATTCTGTCTATAAAATAATGTTAATCGTAATGTTGTTAACGTCTTATAGTTTATATTAACATTATAGTCGAGAATGAATAAGTTTATTTTACAGTAACCTTACCGTTAGCCTAGGCTAATCTTCCTCATATATGTAATAATCGTTCATTATACACTCTAATTGTTGCTGCAATTCCTATCGTACCCGACAATAACCGTACTATCACCATATCTGCATAGTTTTACAACAACTTACCCTTATGTTCTTGAACAATCACATTTCAAGACCTCCTCACCTCTCTTAATAATGTTCATACCTATTTAATTAATAAATTTGCCTTATTTGCATTTAATTTACTGGTTCAACCCATGAGTGCTATCATAACATCAACAAAGGCATACAATTTCCAATTGATCTGTTTATTCAATATACAAACAAAATAAGCTATGAGGTTGTTTGATCAAGATAGTGAAGGCGATTAAAAAAGGCTAACAAATTTTGCTATAGTTTGCACTTATAAAATCTTAAATCGAATATTAATAATCCTGATTCGTCTTGAAGATATATTTGATTTCTAAGTTGTGTTGGTGTTTCTTACCTTTTAATGTGATATATTGATAAGCTAAACAATCATATCAATGAATCTATACATGAAATCATTAACAAGAAGAAAATATAGCTCTGATCTCTACTCTCTTCCTTTTATAATAAAATAAATTTAAATTAGGAAAAAAACACACTCTAAATGAACGACGAGAAGTGATCGGAAAGTAGTCAAGACTTCAGTATAGTGTATATTTTTCGATGACTGAGTATAATCCACCTCTTGTAGTCAAATAGTTTAATCTTCATGCTTTATTTAGTTTCATTAGCCTTTTCCTAAATTTAACTTATATATTTAGTGTACATTAAAACTTTAAATACTTTCTGCACGCGTAGCAGTGCATTATCATATGCTAGCCTAAGCCAATATGTATAATATACCCTAACTCCCCCCATTATCTAATATCCATTTTTCCTTTCGTGTACGGCTGCACCACCTGGACCGCGTAATTGACGCGCCCTAGAGAAGAAGATCGTCGATTGGGAGTGCACAAGAATTGCTGCGTTGCGATCAGAATCAAAAGAGCGTGGTAATACAACACCCCACAAGAAAACAGCGTATTGGCCACATATGCTTCTTGGAATTAATCAGCCCACAATCCATTCCGAGCTCAGAACGGTACAAGACCACAGGCAAGAAGTATCGACCGATAGGAAGATTATGCAGTAGATACTCCATAAGTTGATTCCTCCCGTGCGGAACGCTAAGACAATCTTATGTAGCAGGGCCAGTGCGGGAGTCTGACAGCAAGACTTACATTATATCCGAGCTTTGTGCGGTTATACTGGATACATGAACGTAGAAGCACCCTCATGATGAATGAATGTGATTGATGTGAGTCGACGCGATGGGAAGTGCAGAGGATTGTCATGTTAATATTCCGTTGACTAATCGAACCGGAATCACTCTCTCTTCTCTACTCGCGGCTCTCTCATCTCTGCTTAAACCTCACTCTTCTCATACATCTCTGGGATATCATCTCTACATACTTTCATCTTTCTCCTCTCTCTCATCTTCTTCCTTCATCACTCATCTTATCCTATCTCTCTCTCATTTTTTCACACCTTATCTTTCTCATCAATTCTCTTACTTCATCAGAAATTCCTTCATTTCTGAGTCTTATACCCCACTCTGCTACCTGATATACCAATCTCGTTCTTTTTACTTATGCTCTTCTTTGTTTCTCGTACTGTCTCGACTCGTCTCTACTCTCTCTGTATATCCTGTATCTCTCCTAATGGGCATTGTGGTGAAATGAATCTTAATGTGCATGAAAGGCCGGCCGGTTCAACCCCGCACACCTGTCTTACTCTCGTCGCCCCCTCCCTACTCATCATTGTGCGCTCTCTTGTGCATAATCCACCCCAATCTACTACACTCATTATCTTCTCTCTCTCTTCGGTTTCTAATTTCATCTCTCAGTGCTGAATACCACTGAACTCGTACCCTACTCATCATCTCTCTTCAACTCACCAATGCACTATCTTTACTCCTCTCGCTCTCTTACTCATTGTTTCTCATCTCTCGCTGCTTCTAAATCTTCGCCTCATCCCCCACAGTTTAAAACAGGAAAAAAAAGACCCTCTACTCTCTTCCACAATCTCTCCTCTCGCCACATACTCATCACTACAATTCACTCCAAAACTCATCATAACTCACTAGCTTCGTCTCCACCGAGGCAACTAACATTCTCTTTCGTCTTACGTTCAGGTCCTAGCTCACTCTTGCTCTCTGCTCTCTCTTCCTACTCATCTCTCTCGCCCTCCTCTATCTAACTCAATCTCCTCTCGTCTCTTTCTCTCGGCCGTAAAAACCCAAAATCTAGAGTTATTTCCAAAGTCTTTAAGTCTAAGCAATATTTATATGTTGAGTGATAAGGTAGGATCGCAAATATAGTAAAAATACTGTGGACCATAGTGTAGAGAGAACGTCACCCATTGTCAGCTCGCCCAATCAACTACTCAAGTCCTATACATTAGAACGCAAGATGTGAGTAAAACCATCCGCTTGAAAAAAGTGAAACTTGTGTCGCGCATTTTCTGACTCCGTGCAGCGGATCGAGGCACTGCACGGCTATTTCTCAAATTTCTGAAAGGCCGATTCTAATATGAGTTTTATTAAATATTACATCAAAACCTTTCACACTGAATTATCTTGTGGTAGATTGAGCGAGGAAACTAGCGATTATTTAGTCGAGTTGTGACTTTATACCGGATACTCAGATTTGTTTAACATATACAATGACTTTCCCATCACACCAAAGACCCGCCTGTTCATGAGTTAGAATGAAGATGGAATTACCTCTATTCGTGTTAAATCCATCCCTAATTTACACAATTCGAATGGTCTTGCTACTCGAGTAAAAATCATTTATATTCCTTATCCGCAGCTTAAGGATGAAAGCCCTAGGGCAGTGCGCCCTCATCACCGCACGTCCATGACGTTAGCATATTGCCCTTCGAATGTTAACACGTGAAGATATCACCGCTCTTCACTCCCTTTTCAGAGACGCCACCTCAAACTCCCCTTACACTCTCACGCTATTATCACTAACGCCTGACCAACAACATTCAGGCCGAGTAATATATAACGGATTTCACCGGCAGGTGATTTATCTGCAGAGCCGTATTCGTGAATAATCTGTGCATAAGACCTTATGTCAAAGACCATGCCTCGGAGTAATGAGTGTTGAGCTCCTTCGGTAATGGCAGCGTGTGTTGGTGGTGTACGGAGGAGGTGAAATCTCGTTTAATGTGAGGGTAGCATTGGTTTAGTTATAGTGCTATACGCTGCAGGATCATTTGATCTGCTCTCGTGTCTGTTATAGAGGTTGCGTTCTCCCCTTCCACTCTTCTACACCCACTACTACTTGTACTTCGCTTTACACTGTCGATCGTATCCCATAGTCTCCCAGCGCTCTAATGTGCATAGATATTATTCTGCGAATTCACATGGTTGATAATGTGAGACTGCGGCGTGTTGGAACTTGGGATGTGTCATGGTTTGAGCTGCTTCAATTCGTGTTGTTATTATTTGGTCTTCCTATTTTCGTAACTCGTGGTATGCGCGATACGTCGAGTGAAATATGTGAAATTCGTGTAGTCTGATCAATAGTAGTAGAATAACTGCTCTTGTTGCGGAGAGGCACTAATTTATGCTGGTCGTGTAATGCATAAGTGCAATATAATTGAAGAAACTAAGTAAGTGACATACAGATCTTCAATCTAGTGAAAATCAGTGTGAATACGTTTTGTATGTGCTTAAAATAGACTTATGTCTTACGTATCTTCAGTTGCAATTCATTTCAAACTAATAGTCTTATCTTAATCAAAATATCGTTTTAAAGCATAGATATAGATTTTCTTTAAACACAGAGAAGGAAGATAGTATGATACTAGATAGTCACCGATAATGAGAAAAAGAATAAATCTGCTTATTACAGACAGCGAAGTTCACCATCCGAACTTTATAGCTAAGTTAAGAATTCTAGTCTTTAAAACGCCATCACAAGTTTAGAATAAGAAAAATTAAGTTCGAAAGTAATAAGAGAAGAAGAGGAAGAAGAAGGAAGAAGGTACAGAAGAAAGAGTAAAAGAAGAAGAAGAAGAAGAAAAAAAAGGATAGAAAAGATGAATAGGATACGAGAATTGAGCCATGGAAGACAAGATGAGAAAAGGCTGAAGATAAAAGAGAACGAAAGAAAATTTGAAAAAAAAAAGTAAAAAACATGAAAAAGAATCCAATAAAAGAAAAAAAAAACTCTAAAAAAGCAACTATACTCGATTTTCTAACCTCTAGGCATAAAATAACCCGAGATGGGTTGATATGCGGGTAATTCCATGTCAAATCATCCAGAAAAAATTTAAATTGTCACACCCATTTTAATTTTTTCTGAATTTTTTGCAGGTATGGACTATGTTAACATTAGATAATCCCAAAAATTTGAGTATCCAATTCCAAAAATTAGTGGAGTTATGTGGATATTTAGCTCTCCAAATTTGAGGTGGTTGGCCAAAAATGGCAATTTTATGTCATCTATTTTTGTCTGTAAAATGAGTTCTAGATTTTCCCTACTACTAAAAAATTTGTTGACTTCAAGACTTTTTTTGATAGCACTTTTGGGTTCCTTCGACAAAAACGCTTTTATAAACCATTTTTAAGACTGCGGAAACTCTAGAACTCATTTTACAGACAAAAATAGATTTTTTATTGTTTTTTTTAAATTTTCCCACACCTATTAGATTGGGTTTTGCCATTGACATATTAACAGGGACAAAAATTATGGAATCAACACACTTTCGGGATGCTCACTTAGTTTATCAGTTTATTTCCCGTTAAATAAAAATAAGGATAACATTCTGTAAGTGTCCTAATTCCATAATATTTACCCAGGGTAGTAATTATATTTTTTTAAAGAAAATTTGGGATTATCAAATCTGCGTTTCCGCGCCTTTTCAGTGACACATTAGATTCATTTTCACACAAATGCATATGCGCATGTATAACTGGACCTCAGTAAAAAAAAGGCATATAAAAAAATGTTATCAGGACGATGGGCTTTAACAGAATAAAGGAATTTCTAATACAATTGTTAACAAATGAATAGTTTTTGGAAGTAGGGGTTTTTTTTTCCAGTTAAATCGAATATTTCAGTCATTTAAATACCAGATGCAAGGGACAGAACTATGAAATAGGTTTTAAAAAGTCACCATTTATTGCGACCCCCCTCAAATTTGGAGAGCCAAAAATCGACATAACTTGGCCAATTTTGGGAATTGGAAGCTCAAATTTTTGGAATTGGCTAACTTTATCATAGTCCACACTTGGACACATTTTCAGAAAAATTGAATGGGGTGGGTCACATGGCCTGGATGATTTGACATGGAATTATCCATGCCTTTAACATCATCAAATCATCACATCAAACACTCAGTTCTGTGATGCTTTTGTATGGCTTTAGTTTAAGCACCGTATTTGACGGCACATAAGACGCACCCCCATTTCAGCCGGTCAGATTCAGGAAAAAATGTTTTTAGTGTATTTAAGCATATATTGTTGAAAACAGTCTAGCTGTGCATTACACAAGCGGAAACATAGCTGTATAAAAGCATTTTGGCAGTTTAGAGTAGGTAAAAGCACTGAGCGTAAGCTGGGTTAGTGAGCATCATAGAGAAGATTAGCCTAGGCCTACGGGAGGTCTCAAACTTCACCTACGATATATAAGACGTACGAACATGTCTTGAGCCAAATTCTGGAAAAAGTGCGTCCTATATGCCGCCAAATACGGTATATCTAAATGCGTCACTTTATTCAAATCTTATGTCAATGAAAATGTGTAAATGGGGTTGTTTTTAGAAAGAAAATTAGTGTCCTTGATATGAAATTAAACTGCATCTGGTAAAGTTTCAATTCTGGAGCTCTGGGGAGTGTGGCGTACCCCTTCATCAGCATTACTCCAAGGTCTACCCTGACCCGAGTGGAAAAATTGTTAGGGTCCCACCCCATAGAATAAAATGAGTTAGGGTAGCATGGACGTAGAGTCAACGGCCATGCTAACCCTATTTATATTTTAATGCTCTATCCAAGATATTGAGCACTGTTTTCTTATTGATATAGCATCCATATATTCTATCTTGATTTATATAGCTGTCAAATAGCTGAGGAATTAACGAATCGAGTTGAGGAATAGTCAGTCGCATTTCGCTCCTGTTCGAAGGTAGTTTCTATATCTTGCCACACTGAGGATACGTGAAACGTCGAAAAACGGTGTCTGCGGATTACTTATTATATGGTCCCAAAATACTATAGAGCTCTCTAGGGGCGACTTAAATTAACTTTCACTAACAGCGTAAAGCAATGATCGTCTTTTGGTTACGGACGGGATCACTCTATTGATCGTAAAATATATAAACAAATGTATTTAATAATTTAAACACAGCCCCTTAACGACAGCTGTCAAATGGATGAGCGGTTAACGGATAAGGCTGAAGAAAAGTCAGCCGGATTTCGCTCCTGGTCAAAGGTAGTTGTCGTGTCTAACCACACTGAAGAGACGTGAAACGTCGAAACACGGTGTCCGTGGATGACACACACACACACACATATATATATATAATATATATATATATTATATAATATATATATATATTATATTGATCAGCAAATTCCGTCCTGAAATCTGTATACAAAAACAATCCTTCAATTTACTGTTATTCGGATCCAACAACCACTCCTCCAACAATAATATTGTTGATAATAACTCTGCCTGTTCTCACAACTTTGCTACGTAATATATATATATATATATATATATTATATATATATATATATATATATATATATATATATATATTTTACTTCCACATCTGCTGATTTTACACATTATTCCTCGTACACAAACATTATTAGTCACGGTATGCTTTTCTGATGAGACGTGACCGAAAAAAAAGATATCTTTTTCAGAAGGAAAAAAAAATTGAAATTGTATTTATTATAACATCTCACAATGCACACGCTTTTTAAAACCATTTTCAAATTTTGCTCGTACCACAATCTATTCATATATATATATATATATATATATATTATATATGTGTTGTTGTGTGTGCGTGTGTGTGTGTGTGTGTATTCAATTTCCCGATAGCTCAACCCACTAGGGGTGGGGAGCATATAGTTCGTCATTCGCATACAGTTCTATTTCACCCTTTCACGGCTCATCAGTGTAAACTAGACAAGGCAGGCTGCTTTAAACTGGGATCCCAACATATATATATATATATTATATATATATATATATATATATATATATATGGTGTTCGTGAGGAATTTGGCATATTTATATTTGGTTATTTTTCTCCGTAGGTTGGGTGTATTGTCGCGCACTACGCATCATATAAAAGCTTGGACATTTCTTTATTCATATACGTGATGAGAAATAGGATGGATGACTGGAACCCACCTGAATCATGGAAGGTAATTACTTGTATTATGATGATCTGCGCCAGCCATCAAAATAGATTGGTTGCTGTCCAATGCTCCCCGGACACTGTAAGAACAATCAGGTATGAAGTGGAGAATCGCAATGGAGACTGCAAGGATGTAGCTAGAAAAAAAAAGCATAACAGATGATCTGATTGCGTTCGAACAGCAGAAATCCTCGAAAATCTACGGAAGAAAGTTTTGGATGACTCTCAGATGCCTACGTGGAGATGCTAAACACTGTAGTCAAACCCTGGATAACAAAGACAACCAATAGAAGGCCATATGTATGGCAGCAGGATTCGGCCCCCTGCCACACTTCTGAGAAAAGTCAAAAATAGTACTCTTGGAAATAGTACTCTTGGAAAAAGTATGACGTCCCATCGTAATGATTAGCAGGATAAGTTATTACTACTGAATAGTGAGTTCTATCCTCGCTTTATTCCTCATGCTTGTGACCTTGTGTCACATCATATCCGTGGTGAACGGATTAGGTAAAAACAACGGATAAATCCCTCTTGGTGTATTGGTTAGCAAGCTAGTCACGCAAATCTATTACTACTGAATAGCGAGTTAGTTCCTCATATTCACGACCTTGTGTCGTATGTGTCGTAATCTACGCATGGTGAACGGGTTATGTAAATACCATTTCTTGGAGATTTTTCCTCCATCTTGTAATATTTGAATAAAGAAAATTATTTATTATAAAATATAATTAATAATTTTCTTTTAAGATAAATAAATAATAAAGTTTATTTAATCAGAGTTACAATAAAGTTAATTCATTTTTTAAAAGTTTATTGATACTTATATACTGAAAAATACCCAAGATGATTTCATTGATACATATTGACAGACAAATTACCAAAATAATTTATTGTAAAAGTTTATTATTTAAGAATTAAAATTGTAAACTTGTTTATTTTCCCGGAAAAGGAGACGAAAAGATAATACGTGGATGGTTATTTCTGCTAATTTGAAGGAAGTTTTCCTTAAAAAAGAGCTAAATATTTTGGCAGTGCGTATTTTGAAACTAACCTAAATTTAAGTTTATTTTTATTTCGGTTTTATCGAAGAACAATTCACTTTTCATATAAATCAACCGTCAAGTTCAGTTCCTCACGCAAACAGACAATGAAGGTATTTTCATCTTAAAAAAGTATAGATTTGAAAGTCAACGTGTTGAAAATTCTGTTACATAATCATTTAGATACCTAATGATTATGACAATAGTGTAGAAATCATATTAGTGCAGCTGATGGCCTTGAGAGTGAGTGACAGCGTTTGACCTCACTCTGACCTTGCGTTCTGGGGATGGAACGTGAGAACGGAAGGCAATAGAAGCCCCTTCCGGTTTAAGGTGTAAGCAACTCAGTTAGTTACAGTTAGAACTTAGAAGCGAAGCTAGCAAGATGTAAGGATCCGCGCGCATTGTCTGGTCTGGGGGTTTATGGAATAAAGTAACATCATCGTAAATCAAAGTCTTGTTGTTATTACTAAAAGCTAACAATAGCACAGGGCTTCTGATAAGTGATCCCCAATAGAGACCAGACCCGGAATCCTCAATAGAAGACCAGACGAGACCCTTAGAAGAAATACCAGACCAAGATAGAAGATAGACGATAGAAGAACCAAAGCCGGCCAGAAGAGAAGTATATAACATATAGATATTTGGTACCGTCAAAGAAAAGGCACTACGCAACAATTCTACAATATCTCCATTCATGGTAAGTAGGTGTGTGTACAGCTCCTGTTGTTAATGTTACATAGTATACTCATGGATGTATACTTATTTTTATAGGCCTTTTCTATTTCTTAGATACTTCTCGTGTGAGTGACATTAATGAAAAGGGGTTAGACTCCATTGCTGTTCGGCTGATACTGAAAATAGGCCACTTCGCCATTTTACTTACTTTACTTACTATAGCTCCTTTTAAAAACAATTTAAACAAGTTAATACTTACAGTTTAAATCTTTTATTCGGAATCATTTTTTCACCTTCTGATGTTGAAAATGACCCCATTGCGAGCGTATCACCCCTCTGCAGAGGCTTTGGTAATTTATTTAACCAAGTATACATACGACCTAACAGCCACAGGTAATTTCTACTGTCCCTAGCATTCTCCTTCTTACTTTCTTTCTGTCTCTACGTGATTATGCCTTCTTTCTTTCTCTCTCTATATATATATCTTATTATAATGGAGATTGTATGTTTTTCTGTCTGTAACCGAAACTAAATAACTATACAAATCACAATTCCCTTTGTTATCTGCATCCCATTCTCCATGATTATATTTTTATTTAAACCTCAATTATTAATAAAATTGTTTAGCATCATTAAGATTGTTGACCATAACTACATACAAATAACATGCAGTTGTATTTATATATACAACAAAACAGCAGTTTACAGTAAGAAGATAGACAATGGATGTATACTTATTTTTATAGGCCTTTTCTATTTCTTAGGCAGGTTCTATTTTCTTAAAATAGAGGCCTTTTTTTCCTATTTCTATTTTTCCTCCACCTTGCGGTAAATAAAAGAACAGAATACGCTATTTGATCTGCGGGTGGTAACGTGTTTAACACTTTGCCTGCTTTAAACCGCAGCTCTCACAGCAGCGCTCCCACCACTGATGGTTCATCATCATCATGTCACGCAGTTACCACGGATATCCATGACAATCTCTCGCCAAACTTCCCTATCATTCATTATCCCAAGGAGGTCTTCTGCGCAGCATCCAGCATCCTCATATAGTTGTTCAATGTAGGTCCTTAATGAGCGGCCCACATTAGCATGTCCACAGGACTGAGGGTTAGTTCATTATAATTTAGAAGGACCCAGATTACAATAGCTATAGGATTTTGAGTGAATAGAATGAGTTCTGAGGTGAGTAGATAGTGAACTTTGACATGTTCTACAATACCAAGGATATATGTAGTATATTAAGAAAATTGAAAAAACACAGGTTTAAATAAATTGAGTGGTAAGTTTATTGGCCGACGCTGCAGTGTCTCGATCTATTAATTAGATCTTATTCAGGGCATTTGTTGATATAAGGAAGGGTAATAAAAATGTTATCACAGAATAAAAGAAATTTATGATAAATTTGTGATAAAATTACCTTTCCTTATATCAACAAATGTCCTGAAGAAGATCTGCTTAACAGATCGAAACACTGCAGCGTCGACTAATAAACTTACCACTCAATCTATTTAAATTTATTATTTTCAATTTTCTCAATATACTACAAATATATATATATATATATATATAATATATATATATATATATATATATATATAAATTCCGGCTGTCGGTAGCTTACAAAATGTCTAGCCACACTGAAGAGACTTGATAAGTCGAAACACGTGTCTGTGGACGATCCTATATGTATATATAATATATATATATATATATATATATATATATATAATATATTAATATATATATATCAGTAAGTAAGTAAAGTAGATGGAATTTGGTTGGCTAATAGTTAAGAGAAGAAAATGTTAGTTGTATTCTGCTTAAAAAATAACCTCGGGTCACATTCTGCTCGTGACGTAGGGGTCGGGTAAGTGTATACATTAATCAAGAATATATTTTAGAAGGATGCAAAGACAAAGGAAGGCTTGAAGGATTTGGTTTAATTTGGTTTGGTTTGTTTTACGGCATATCAACCTCAGTGGGTCATTTAATGCCGGCAAAATTTTGAAATAAATTAACACTTAATGGATACTCATTTTTTTTATAAATACATTTTTTCTATTTAACCCATAGATGAGACCCTAACAGGTACTACCACTCCGGGTAAGAGTGGACCAGGGAGCAATGATGATGAAGGGGTGCTCTATATTCCCCAAACCTACAAAATTGGAACCTCACCATCAGATATAGTTTAAGGTCATTCCCAGAATATGAAGACCCTCAGTCACTGCCTACTAGCACCCATATGATAAAAAGGTGTTGGGGTTGCCATAAGGGAAATATGGTCGGGACAATTATATAGATGCTAGGGCTTGACGTGACTAGCCAATTGATCGGAGGGGACCTCTCCGACCACCCGTCTAGCCCAAGTAAGGGCCAAAGTGGAATGTTGCATGTCATGGACTGCTCAACCACCTGGTTCTATCCTTAAGCATCACGGGTCACCACTCATGACCGACAGTTGGCCCCATTCGGGAAGTCTTACCCCTCTGCAGAGGTGCAGTCGGTGTATTCTAAACCCCAGCCGACAGGGCGGAGGCTTGAAGAAGTGGGCTTAATAAACGAATGGGTTATGCTTAACATTCTGAGATGTTAACTTCTTATATCCAAGTTAGACAAGCCTGTGTCCCCTTGAAATTTATACGCAATACTTCATTCCAAGCCCAATTCATTTTCTTTTTGGCCTCGAGTCTTGCTCAGTTAAGCACATGGAAGATCAAGAAGGTATCTGTGAAAGGGGAAGAAATGGAAAATGAAAGAGAGAAAAGAAAGGAAGGAAGAAAGGAAGAAAGAAAGAAAGGAAGAAAGAAAGAAAGGAAGAAGAGAGAATGTATTCTATTAAATACAAGTCCTTTTAAGGACGTGGAAATCATGAATAGACGTTTACTGATAGGAAGTAGATTTATAATGGATCAATGGTATTGCTGTTAGAAAGAAAGAAAGAAAGAAAGAAAGCATAAGTGGAAAAAAAGGTCTTGCTGTTAGAAAGAAAGAAAGAAGGAAAGAAAGAAAGAAAGCATAGGTGGAAAGAAAGCATAGGTGGAAAGAAAGGTCTTGCTGTTAGAAAGAAAGAAAGAAAGAAAGAAAGAAAGAAAGAAAGAAAGAAAGTTTAGGTGGAAAGAAAGGCTTTCTGTTAGAAAGAAAGAAAAAAAAACATGGAAGGAAATAAAGGAATATGCAGGTGTTAGCAGAAAGAAAGAAAGAAAGAAAATGCACGAGAAGAAAGATGGTATGGAAAGAAAGTAAGAAATATTCAGGATGCAATGAAAAAGAGAAAGAAAGATAGAAAGAAAGAAAGAAAGAAAGAAAGAAAGAAAGAAAGGGGCTTGGAAAAATGGGAAGATGGGAAGAAACGACGAAAAGAAAGAAAGAAAGCATGGCAAGAAAGAAAAGAAAATGCAGGTGAGATTGAAAAGAAAGAAAGAAAAAGAAGAAGCATGGAAAGAAATAAAGTAATACGCAGTAGCAAAGAAAGAAAGACAAACAGAAAAGCATGGGTAGAAATGAAGGATTAGAGGAAGGGAAAATATGTATAATTCTTAGAAAGAAATAACGAAAGAAAGAAAGAAAGAAGTAACGAAAGAAAAGAAAATAGAATCACAGGAATAGAAAGAAAGAAAGAAAGAAAGAAAATAACGAAAGAAAGGAAGAAAGATAGAAAGACATAACGAAAGAAAGAAAGAAAGAAAGAAAGAAAGAAAGAAAGAAAGAAAGATAGACAGAAATAACGAAAGAAAGAAAGGAAGATAGAATCACAGGAATAGAAAGAAAGAAAGAAAGAAAGAAAGAAAGAAAGGAAGAAAGAAAGGAAGAAAGATAGAAAGAAATAACGAAAGAAAAAAAAAGAAAGATAGAAAGAAATAACGAAAGAAAGAAAGATAGAATCACAGGAATAGAAAGAAAGAAAGAAAGAAAGAAAGAAAGAAAGAAAGACTTATGTGAAGATAGAATGAAGTGTGCAAAAGGTAAAGAAATAAAGAAAGTAAAAAAGAAAGAAACAAAGAGAAATGTTAGACGAAAAGAAACTAGAATGGAACGAGAGTAGGTAAATAGAAAAAAGCGGGAAAATGAAATTTATGTAATAAATAAAGGAAAAATGTAAATAAAGAAACTAAAAAGAAAGAAAAAAGTAAAGAAGGAATAAAATGATAAAGAAAGATAATTGCATAGATGCAAAAAGGGGGGAGGAGGAAATAATCCGAAAAAAATTGGGGGAAGAATTCAGAAAAAGAATTCAGATATAGGAGAGCAATCTACGAAGTGAAAACAAGAAAAGGAGAGTAAAGATGAAGATCAGATGTCTTTCTCGAAAGGACAGAAATTACACTGAAACGTTCAAGAAATAAAAAAGGAGAAAAAGAACCCGAAAAATATTCAAAGAAAGATAGAGAGCAATCTCTGATGAGAAAATAAGAAAAGGGGAGTCTGGATTAAGATCAGAAGACGTTTAAAGAAATCCAAAAGGGGGAAGAAAAGAACCCGAAAAACATTGAAAGAAAGAAAGAATTCAGAAAAGGAGAAATGGGGGAGCAATCTTCGAAGGGAAAACCAGAGAGAAGAGTAAGGATGATGATCAGGTGTCTTTCTCGCAAGGAAAGAGATGACAATGAAACGAAATATGGGGAAGAAAAGAAACAAAAAAAGATTGAAAGAAAGAAGGAATTCAGAAAAAGAGAAAGAAAGCAATCTACGAAGAGAAAACAAGAAAAGGAGAGTAAGGATGAAGATGAGATATCTTTCTTGCAAGGAAAGCAGACGTTTATAGAAATTCAAAAGAGAGAAGAAAAGAACTAGAAAAATGATTGAAAGAATGAAAGAATTCAGACAAAAGAGAAATAGGAGAGCAATCTATGAAGAGTAAACAAGAAAGGAGAGCATACATGAAGATCAGAAATTTTTTTCGCAATGAAAAAGACTGAAAGAAATCGAAAGGAAAAGGAGGAAAATATCAGGAAAGATATTGAAAGAAAGACAGAAATCAGAAAAGGAGAAATAGGAGAGCAATCTATGAAGTGTAAATAAGAAAAGGAGAGTATTAATGAGGATCAGATGTCTTTCTCGCAAGGAAGGAAGACGTTTAAAGAAATCAAAAAGGGGGAGGAAAAGAACCAGAAAAAAGATTGAAAGAAAAAACGAATTCAGAAAAGGAAAAATAGGAGAGTAATTTATGAAGAGTAAACAAAAGAGGAGAACATGCGTGAAGATTAGACATATTTTTCGCAATGAAAAAGACTGAAAAGAAAAGGAAGAAAAAATCAGGAAAAGACTGAAGGAAAGGACGAATTCAGAAAAGGAAAAATAGGAGAGAAATCTATGAAGTGTAAGCAAGAAAAGGAGAGTATGGATGAAGATGAGATGTCATCCTTGCAAGGAAAGAAATGACACTAAAACGTTAAAGAAATAAAAAGGAGAAAAAGAACCCGGAAAAGATTGAAAGAAAGAACGAATTCAGAAAAGGAAAAATAGGAGAGAAATCTATGAAGTGTAAACAAGAAAAGAAGAGTATGGATGAAGATCAGATGTCATCCTTGCAAGGATAGAAATGACACTAAAACGTTAAAGAAATAAAAAGGAGAAAAAGAACCCGGAAAGATTGAAAGAAAGAAAGAAATCAGAAAAGGAAAAATAGGAGAGCAATCTTCGAGGTGGAAACAAGGGAGAGTATGGACGAAGATCAGATGTCTTTCTGGTAAGGAAAGAAATGACACTGAAACGAAACCAGTGCTGCGTCGGCCGTCGAAAACGGGAGAGACGAATGACAGTTTTACGTTCGAAAGACGAGGACATGGGGAAAGTGAATTAGGAATTGAATGAAAAGATCAAGGAATGTGGGATAGGAATTTTGCTCATGCGAGCGGCAAAAGGCAATGGCTTGAAAGGAAGTTACGTGACGATAGGAAGGCAGGACAGCTCGACTGTGTTCTTCAGCGACTTTCTCCTATTCACCTCGCTAGACACTCAGTCGAGGAGATAACTTCGCAGGAACATCGGTAGCGAAGAAATGACAACAGAGGAAGGTAAATCAACCTTACTCTCAATGTATGGTGGGATTATATGGAAGGGAACAGAAAAGGAAAGGGTTCGGTTTTTGGTTGGGTTAGGTTGGGTTGGGTGATTTTACGGCATGTCAAACCAAGTCGGATTATTTAATGCCTATGTCAGCCATTTTTCCATGGAATTATATTTGAGGGTAATCCCAGAATAACTGAAGAGGAAAGGGTTCGTTTTTTGCTAGGGCAAGGTTGGGTGGTTTTATGGCATGTCAAACCATGTCGGATTATTTAATGCCTATGTCGGTCATGTTTCCATGGAATTATATTTGAGGGTAATCCCAGAATAACTGAAGAGGAAAGGGTTCGGCTTTTGCTAGGGCTGGGTAGGGTGGTTTTATGGCATGTCAAACCAAGTCGGATTATTTAATGCTATGTCAGCCATTTTTCCATGGAATTATATGCGAGTGTAATCCCAGAGAAACTGAAGAGGAAAAGCTTCAGTTTTTGCCAAGGCTGGGTTGGGTGATTTTACGGCATGTCAGACCACGTCGGATTATCTAATGCCCATGTCAAGCATGTTTCCATGGAAATATATGCGAGGGGGATCCCAAAGTATTTAGAAATCACAGAAACGTTTATTGTTTATATAATTTATTGTCAACTAAAAACAGCTACACACCAACGCCTGGGTAGAGGTGGAAGAGCCCTGGTTTATTTATTTATTTATTTTTGAGATTTACAAATGCTAGATAGAAAGGTAAATCAAACTTCCTTTCAATGTATGGTAGGATTATAAGGAAAGTAACAGAAGAAGAAAGGGTTCGGTTTTTGGCTGGGTTGGGTTGCGTTGGGTTGGGAGATTTTACGGCTTGTCAAACCAAGTCGGATTATTTAATGTCCATATCAACCATGTTTCCAAGGAATTATATGCGAGGGTAATACCCAAATATTTACAAATCACAGAAACGTTT
>CM042167.1:36538201-36543201 GCA_023376005.1 Doryteuthis pealeii
TGTAACTAAACATCTGACTAACATAGCGCGCGTATGCAGTGAGTTCCAGTTAAGGCAGTACATCTTCTCTGCCCGACGCCAAACTGAAAAACTGAGGACCCAACAGGTCCCACGTGACTTCACGCATTTTGCGGGCTTTCTGTAATATTCCATGGAAAGTCCCGCCCGTGATATGAAAAGGGCCATTCCTTTAGAAATACCGGAGATTGACAATAATCTTATGCAACCGCATAGATTATGTAACAGTGGTCAGCACGAGTGACCGGCCAAAAGTCCTGATTTTACCCCCTGCAAACAGTTTTTTTGGGGGGCTGGTTGAAGGATCAAGTCTACTCGATGAAACCAATGCCTTTTGAATAACTTGAAGGACGAATATGAGAATTTATTTCTACCATTCCACAAAAGGTCCTGAGAAGATCAGTTGAAGCGATTGCCGAGCGGTTTGAGAGACTGGAGGCAAATGCTCGTGCCCAGATAGAATTTTAAGTAAAACTCCTTGTTATGTGTGTTCTTCTCATAATCATTTTTGTAATATTAATGATTCAGAAATAAATTAGATGAGTTTTAGAATAAGAATCTGCTTTACAATTAACCTATATATATATATATATATATATATATATATATATATTATATATATATATATATATATATATATATACAGACATAAGCACGCACGCACACACACAACACACACTTACACAGACAAGCACGCACACATACACACTTACACACACAAACACACACATAAACAAGCACCCCCAACCACACATACACAGTGAATTTGGAAGACCCAGACAGAACAAGTTGAGCAACTTCTCGCACCACTTCAGTTCGAGTATTCTTCTGATGATGGGATTTTTCATCCCGAAATATTAAGAATAAAATGACAGGTTAACAAACAACGTCATAGTTGCCTTCTTTTTTCGTTACCCTTGCATTGTGACAAACTTCAAAACCAACCAATAAACCAATATAAACACAATGCTCCAGCAAATTACAAAAACCCTTTTATATATATATATATATATATATATATATATATATATTATATATATATATATATATATATATATATATAAAATCTGTAGTTCACCTTATAATATGTATACGTCCTCATCTGTAGTGTTCCTAGTAATTTATATAAATCCAATCTGTAGTGTTCCTTGTCATATATATATATATATATATATAATATATATATATATATATATATAGTCCAAGCGTGTGCTGTTCCTTGAAATATATAGTTAAGTCTATGTCTATAGAGTTTCCGGTAATATATGTAATTCCAAGTCTGTAGTTAGCTTTGTAATATATTCAAGTGGAAGTCTGTAGTGTCACTAGTAATATGTTTTTTAAGTACAAGATTGTAGTATTCCTCCATTGTTAATCCAGAAGACAAGTCTTCCTGGCAGAAAACTCAACATGCACTTGACTTTGGTAGTGTTGCAAACGATCTTCAATGCTTTCAGTTCCCCTATATATTTGGCCAATTTCTATCGGAAATGATTGCTGCTTGCTGGAAATACAAAAAAAGCACTTGAGGAAGACCAGAAGATTGAGCGGCTGCAACGTTGGGATTTTACATACAACGATAAATATGAGGATAACAGTACGAAAAATCAAAATTATAGATATTCTAATAGTTTGTATAAATGTTTTTAACTCTTTTTCATTCTTTGCAAATATCTTAGTTTAGCCTGCTTTGTATTTTCTTGGTATTCAATTTAGCCTTATTTTTCTCTTATCAATGGAACAAAAGCAATGAACTCTGCTAGAAAAAAATGAATGGATGATGATTTTAATATAAACTAACATTGTAATTTGAATACTACTCTAAAATATCTACTGGTCACTAATAGTGTGCCTTTTAAGTTTTTATTTTATATAATAATTGTAAGGCATACAGTTATAAAAGACATGACAAAAACACATGAATGTTATGGGGATAATAGCAACTTTTATCATGCCATCATATTAAACTGCTCTACATAAGAACCCTTTGAAGCAAAGGAAGGTCTCATTTCATAGCATAAAACTTTTGTAATGATATGCCTATGCCTTGCTTCAATTCCATAGACCGATTGGGGAACCACAGTTGTTAATTCTACTGCCCTTTCGACACTTTGTGAGTGTGAAGGCAAATCAAGCAACTCTAATTTTGTCCCACACTTTGATGACTCCAGAAGCTAGTGGTTTAGTTTGTTTTCTTTGTTCAATGGCATATCAAACTTCATAGGTTATTTATTGCCAAAGCCATCCTTTTCTTGGAAGAACAGTAGTTGTAATATTTAACCCATTGCTACGGGATGCGGTGTTTATACTTTTTCCCAATGGTATCTGTTCGAAAGGGAACGTAATAGCGCGACTGCTATTTGAACTCGTTTACTACAATATTGCATGCAAGCACATTAGTTACTACACTGCGAGTACTCTCCTTGATTGTGGTAGTAGACCGTTGTTAAATGCCGTTACGGCGGAATTGCGAATCAATCTCTCCTTTCGTTTTAATATTAAGGTAGGTTGTCTAGATAGAGTGATTAAGATATGGCAGTAGCCTCGTACGATGATTACAAATAGCATTGACGATAATGTGTCTCATGTGGAATAAGTATCATAGGATTTTCTATCCTTTGTTCTTTCTTTTTTTCCACTTTTTCATCAACAGCATGGCACACTTTCGATCCCAAATTCAATATCAATTTGATAATTTTTAAAGTCTTCGGGGTGACCTAGCGTTTGTATCTGCAAGACAGTGAGGGAGTCTATTCCCTTTTCACTAGCGCTAGACCAAGGAAGTTGTTTTTGACGTTTGTTGCGGAGTTCCACACCTATCACCGGCTTCTCACTTTACCGCATAGGTCCCTATGCTACCCATACGCTCAGTTGACGAGAGCCGGTATCGAACCCGGAACGTTCTGGTTCCTAGTCGGAAGCTCTACCGACTCAGTGGTTATCGTATCATTTTCTGCTACTACTATAAAATATTCAGTTTTTCTCAAGAGGTTTCCCTTTCGTGGCCATGCCCACGTCTGCCCAATTTGTCGCTTGAAGTATACCTATAGTTGTTTTTCCCATTTCTCTTTCCTAGTTGTTGTGATTTTTCTCCTTGTCTATTTTAAGAATGGCCTGTAGTATCTTACAACGAAATGGACAATACAAGTTCAAATCCTGGAAAATGCGGGTTGCATTTCATATGGCACTAATACCCTTGGGAAATATATGAATCCAACTATTCTCACTCCAACTAAAGGTAAATAGCCGGGCGGACGAGGTTATTTAACCTTGGTACGTCAAGTGGTCTAGAAGAAGGAAAACTCTGAATTCAAACCTGGTAAATTCCGTTTAAAAATTGACCTTGTGTCACATCCTACTCGTGTGGAGGAGTTAGTAAATATATACATATATATAATATCTTACAAGAGGCAGCTCATCTTATTTTTGCAACAGAGCTTGCTTTTGAGAAGTTTTGCACTTCTTACTTTTTCCTTTTATTTCTATTCGTTTGATGGTGTCTGCTTCCAGTATTCCATGTCTACTCGTGAGCAATCTCTCCATTTTGTCGCTTGAAATATCCTTATAGTTTGTCGCACAATTTTCACCGGATGATAAACAGACAATATTGGATACATAAACCAGGTAGGATCTTAAGCATTCGTTCTCAAAAAAAATATTTAGAAAAAAAAAAGAATAGAAATTACAGTTATTCGCCCATTTCATTCATAACATAAAGAAGGGGGAAGGGAGGAGAAAGGAGAAAAAGAAGAAGAGGAAAAAAAAGAAGAAAAAAAAGAAAGTATCACCATGCAAAAAACAAACTTAAGCACGTCCATTTCTGATTTTCGTCTCTGATGATAAAGTGTTCTTTGGAATCGATAAGACAAAAAAACAACATCTTTTTGTTTTTATTTTTTATACGCATTGTATTGCCTTCAAATTATTAATATATTATAACATACTTAACAATGCTTCAAGCAAATTACCAATTACTTTTATCCTTATAGTTGTTTTTTCTTATTTCTGTTTCATATTTTTATGATTTTCCACCTTGTCTTTCCGATCCCAAATCCCATTAATTTATGCTGGCTGTATATTCTTTTGGTCTTTACAAGGATTTCCAGTTATTCTTCCTTCTTGTTAAAAATCTTGATATCATTTATGTACATGGGCTTATTTTCTATTTCCTATGATTTTGTAAATTGGTATTTCCCCGCCGTCTGTGCATTTCCTAAGTGTGTAATTAAGTGGTCTTATTGACACAAAAATAGATGTGGAGATATTGAGGCTCCCTGGAAAATGTCTCTTTGATTTTCGCTCGGACAGGGTTTATCTTGCTGGTGACGATTTTCGTTTCCTCTTAGATGTTTGATGGTATTGGAATTATTTTGTGTGTAAGGTGGGCAATTCCTCACCTGGATTTATAGACTAGCCGTGGTTTATTCCTTCGCCAATCACCAGATATATTCCGTGGCAGATACACTACTTAAACACTGATACTTGTCACAGTTTACTTGCAATCATTGAAGATAGACACTCGGGTTTCTTTACCAGGGATCAGGATTCTTTACCAGAAGATTTCCGAAGACCTTGATTCTTTACCAAAGGATTACCAAGGATCCAATTCCACTGGACAAGCACTCTTGCCTGGAGTCTACTGGATGGTCCATAAGATTGTAACAGATGGTGTCTGCTTCCAGTATTCTTGTAAATCTATTTTTCTCTTTTATATTTTCCTAATTTTGCAGTTCTGTTCCTTCCATTGTTTATCTTTTCTCCATTTAAATCACGAAATTGTCACACTTTTGGATTCTAAATTCCATTTCTATATCATGGCTGTATATTCTCAGAGTTTGTACGACTTTCAATTGTAGCAAAACTCTTGATATCATCAACGTATACACCGTAATTCATGATTTCTTGTCACTACGTAATTTTTTATCCCCTGGACAATTCCAATGTATGTAATTTAGTGGCATCATTGCTATAGCAATGCATTT
>CM042167.1:36547747-36550247 GCA_023376005.1 Doryteuthis pealeii
CAGTTTGGCCATCATGGTGCTTTTCCGATGCGGCATGCTTTTATGCTAGTTCAAACCCTATGTAGACTTCGCTTGTATTTCGGTGTATACTATCTTTCTCTCCTCTACTCTTCTCTCTCTCTTTCTCTCTCTCTCTTCTCTTCTCTCTCCTTTCTGTTATATATATATAATGCGTATTATTTCTATCGTGTATTCTTCATATCCGGGTTTCTTCTCTCTCGGACAGGGTCGGTTCTCTAATCTCTGTCTGTCTGTCTGTCTCTCTCTCTCTCTCCTCTATTCTCTGATCCTATCTACCACCTCTCTTCCTCTATCTTCCTATTTTCTTCTCTCTCTCTCTCTCTCTCCGTCTCTCTCTCTCTCTCTCTCTCTCGTGTGTGTGGGTGTGTCCATGTCTCTCTCTTCTCTGATCCCATCTACCACCTCTCTTCTTCTATCTTCCTTTTCTCTCTGTCTGTCTGTCTGTCTGTCTGTCTGTCTGTCTCTGTCGCGCTGTCTCTATCTGTCTCTGTCTCTCTCTGTCTGTCTGTCTTCTGTCGTCTCGTCTCTCTCTCCTCTCTCTCCTTATTGTTTCCGTAGCTTTCTTATTTCTACACGTTGTCTTCTTTCATATCCGGAATTTCTTCTCTGTCGTTGATGTCGAGCGATTCATCCTCTTTCTTTTTCTCTTCTCTTCATATATATATATTATATATATATTATTATATATATATACATATATATCTGGTTTGTGTGTGTGTGATTTCAAGTACCTTTCGTGATAGATTAAACCAAATTGGCAGAACAGAAACATATACATAAAGAGAGTGCGCAATACAATATAATAACTATGTAAGTGCATATATTTACATATACGGAGTGTATTACAATAAATTATGAAAAATTAAGTTATCAGATATAAATTTATTTCGGTAGTTCACCTGTTCAAATCAAACTTTCACAATGGACAAAAATGACATTTTTACCAAAACCTGTATACGTAATTATTGTCCATTCTAAAATCAGATTTAAAGAGGCTAAGTAACAGAAATAAATTCATGTTGATAATTAAATCTTCATTTATATATATATATATATATATATATATATATATATATATATATATATATATATATTATAATCCAAAAGTCCAGAGAAGAAATCTCCTTACGACATAGTTTTTTTTTAAAAACTTGTCGCAGTTTGAGAGCTCAATGTGTGCTCTTATTTTAGAGTCACAGAGCAATTTTATATTTAAATAAAATAACAAAGACTTAGAGATCTTGCATTATAGACTATTTCAGGGAGCTTAGACAAAAATGTCTAATTCTCCCGACTCATTTTAAAAGGAAAAAAAAAATTTAAAAAATCTGTTTTCAAATGCCTTAAAAATAAAGAATTCATCATTCGCATCTGATGAGTCGGGAGAATTAGACATTTTTGTCTAAGCTCCCTGAAATAGTCTATAATGCAAGATCTCTAAGTTTTTTGTTATTTATTTAAATATATATATATATATATATTATATATATACATATATATATATATATATATATATATATATATATATATATAATAATTTAACACCCGAGAAAATAAGGAAGAAAAAAAAAAAGAAAATCAGTGAAAAGAGAAGATCATACCAATAGCAAATATTAGTAAAGATCAGACAGAGGAGGCAAAGAAATGTCGAAATAAATTTATATCCTTATATTTGTATTAAGGTATCCATTTATTCATATATATATATATATATATATATATATATATATATATATATATATATATATATATATTACATATATATCTTCTATATATATATTATAATAATATATATATTATATATATATATATATATATATATATATATTTACACGTTGTTAGCCTGAAGACCATTTTCCATTTGAATATACGTTTAGGCATTTGTTTTTTATTGTTCTGTTGCATCTTTCTTGCTTGCCGGTACATTTCCAGGGTGTTTCACCGACTTGGATAGGCTTTTAACAATACGGAAGCACAAAAGGAAAGAAAAAGGCTTAGCATGCACTTAGTGCTGTAAATACTGCATGGAACGAAAGAGGATTGCCAATGTATTGGTCTTAAAAGAACCTGGTACAAGACTTTGGCGTCGGGGATCAAAAGCAGTTTTACATGAAGGGATAGAGGAAAATGGATAATATCATATATATATATATATATATATTATATATATATATATAGATATATACTTAAAAAACACATGCACTCGTACACACGTATATATGTATATATTCAGTGGGGAAGACAAATATTCGTACACATGCACATTTTTAATTTATTGTATTTACAATATTATATCATATATACACACACACACACACACACACACACACACATATATATAATATATATATATATATATATATATATACTTAAAGCACACACACATACACCCGTACACACATATATATGTAGATACAGAGTGGGTGAGACAAATATCCGTACACGTACAATTTTTAATTTATTGTATTTCCAATAATTT
>CM042167.1:36557747-36562747 GCA_023376005.1 Doryteuthis pealeii
TTCATAGAATCCCTGTCGGAATTATAAGGTCTCAGTGCTTCTGTTGTCGTTTATAGAATCCAGTTGGTGATCCTGGCCCGTTGATTTCCTTGTAATATACAGGCTGATTGTATTGCATAGCGCCTTCTTTACCGGCACTAAATAGGTATATGTTATATACTGGTCTTTTCACTAAGCCAAATCAGCATATAACGTTATATACCTTTCTTTAATTCTTACTCTGGTCGTCTATAATCTATCTTGGTCTGGTATATCTTCTAAGGTCTCGTCTGGTCTTCTATTGAGGATTCCGGGTCTGGTTTCTGTTGCTAGGGATTTCTTGTTATCAGAAGCCCTGTGTCATTGTTAGTTTTTAGTAATAAACACAAGACTTCGATTTACGATGATGTTACTTTATTCGTAGATCCCCAGACCAGACAATCTACGCAGTGAGACTCACATCTTGCTAGCTTGGCTTCTAACATCTAACTCACTAACTGAGTTGCTTACTCCTTAAACCGGAAGGGGGCTTTCTATCGGGGTTCCGTTTCTCACGGTCTATCCCCAGAAAGCAAGGTCAGAGTGAGGTCAAACGCTGTCACTCACTCTCAAGGCCATCAGCTGTACTGATCGCTATAATGATTTCTACAAGACCTTAAAAATGTATTAGGGATCCAATAATTATGTAACAATTGAAAATTAACTCCGTTCGCAAGATAGTGTTATTCTGCTATTGTTGTTTGTGAATGGCTGAATTACCATTCTCCTGGGTGATGAATGAGTAGACGTGGTGTTGTATACCCTTTTCTTTCCTTACTTCTATTCTTCTTATGGCGTCTTTGACATCTTAAGTTCTTCTAGCTTCTCTTCTAGCGTCTCTTCTAGCGTCTGGACTTCGTCTTGGTGGTCGGTCGCACTTAACTCATTTCTTCTTCTAGATCAGTCTTGTTACCAAGACATTCATTAATCACAAAACCGTGTTATTTTCTTAAGCTTTTATTTACTTAACTAAACATTTCCTGTAACTAAACATTTGACTAACATAGCGAGCGTATGCAGTGAGTTCCAGTTAAGGCAGGACATCTTCTCTGCCCGACGTCCAACTGAAAACTGAGGACGCAACCAGGTCCCACGTGACTTCACGTATTTCGCGGGCTTTCTGTACTATTCCATGGAAAGTCCCGCCCGTGATATGAAAAGGGCAATCCCTTTAGAAATACCGGAGATTGACAATAATCTTATGCAACCGCATAGATTATGTAACAGTGGTCAGCACGAGTGACCGGTCAAAAGCCCTGATTTTACACCCTGCGAACTTTTTTCTTTGGGGTTGGTTGAAGGATCAAGTCTACTCGATGAAACCAATGCCTTTTGAATAACTTGAAGGACGAATATGAGAATTTATTTCTACCATTCCACAAAAGGTCCTGAGAAGATCAGTTGAAGCGATTGCCGAGCGGTTTGAGAGACTGAAGGCAAATGCTCGTGCCCAGATAGAATTTTAAGTAAAACTCCTTGTTATGTGTGTTTTTCTCATAATCATTTTTGTAATAATAATGACTCAGAAATAAATTAGACGAGTTTTAGAATGAGAATCTGCTTTCTGAGACGATGGGAGTAGATGGGCACAGGGGTGGGTTAAGGGAAGGGGTAAAGTTATGGTGTGTTTGATGTTAGCAGAAGATCCTCTCTCCACTTCCTATATACTACCCTCACTTCATTCATGTCTGTCCCTAACCTCCCTCCCTTCACTTCCGCTACTAACTCACCCCCGTCACCAATTTCACTTGTACTCGCACGAAATTTTGCTTTCAATAAAAATCATTTGACTGAGGATGTCCGTATGAATTCGGACGAAACGTTTCAACTCTTAGATCTGTTTTGAGTTTTCATTTCTTGTTCACCATCCTTCTACCTACCTCATACTGTCGGATTCTACTACATCCATCCTATCTCCATATATATATATATATATATATATATATATATATATATATATATATATAGAGTCCAAGTGTGTGGTGTTCCTTGAAATATGTAGTTAAGTCCATGTCTATAGAGTTTCCGGTAAATATATGTAATTCCAAGTCTGTAGTTAGCTTTGTAATATATTTAAGTGGAGGTCTGTAGTGTTTACTAGTAATATGTTTCTTAAGTACATGATTGTAGTATTCCTCCTTTGTTAATCCAAAAGACAAGTCTTCCTGGAAGAAAAGCCAACATGCACTTGACTTTGGTACTGTTGCAAACGATCTTCAATGCTTTCTGTTCCCTTATCTCTTTGACCAATTTATATCGGAAATGACTGCTGCTTGCTGGAAATACAAAAAAAGCATCTGAGGAAGGCCAGAAGATAGAGCGGCTGCAACGTTGTGATTTTACATACAACGATAAAGATAAGGATAACAGTACGAAAAATCAAAATTATAGATATTCTAATAGTTTGTATAAATGTTTTTAACTCTTTTTCATTCTTTGCAAATATCTTAGTTTAGCCTGCTTTGTATTTTCTTTGTCTTCAATTTACAAATTTTAGCCTTATTTTTCTGTTATCAATGGAACAAAAGCAATGAACTCTGCTAGAAAAAAATGAATGGATGATGATTTTAATATAAACTAACATTGTAATTTGAATACTACTCTAAAATATCTACTGGTGACTAATAGTGTGCCTTTTAAGTTTCTATTTTATATAATAATTGTAAGGCATACAGTTATAAAAGACATGACAAAAACACATGAATGTTCTGGGGATAATAGTAACTTTTATGCCATCATATTAAACTGCTCTACAGAAGAACCCTTTGAAGCAAAGGAAGGTCTCATTTTATAGCATAAAACTTATGTAATGATAGGCCTATGCCTTGCTTCAATTCCATAGACCGATTGGAGAACTGCAGTTGTTAATTTTTCTGCCCTTTCGACAGTTTGTAAGTATGAAGGCCAATCAAGCAACTCTAAATTTGTCCCACACTTTGATGACTCCAGAAGTTCATAATCTAAAAATTTAAATTGATTACAAATCGCATTGACGATAATGTGTCTCATGTGGAACAAGTATCATAGGATTTTCTATCCTTTGTTCTTTCTTTTTTTCCACTTTTTCATCATCACACTTATAAACCCAAATTCAATATCAATTTGATTTTTTTTAAGTCTTCGGTGTGGCCTAGGGTTTGTATTTGCAAGACAGCGAGGGAATCTATTCCCTTTTCACTAGCGCTAGACCAAGGAAATTGTTTTTGACGTTTGTTGCGGAGTTCCACACCTATCACCAGCTCCTCACTTTACCGCAAAGGTCCCTATGCTACTCATACGCTGAGTTGGCGAGGGCCGGTATCGAACCCGGAACGTTCTGGTTCCTAGTCGGAAGCTCAACCGACTCAGTGGTTATCGTATCAGAATATTCAGTTTTTCTCAAGAGGTTTCCCTTTCTTGGTCATGCCCACTTCTGCCCAATTTGTCGCTTGAAGTATACCTATAGTTGTTTTTCCCATTTCTCTTTCCTAGTTGTTGTGATTTTTCTCCTTGTCTATTTTAAGAATGGTCTGTAGTATCTTACAACGAAATGAACAATACAAGTTCAAATCCTGGAAAATGCGAGTTGCATTTCATATGGCACTAATACCCTTGGGAAATGTATGAATCCAACTATTCTCACTCCAACTAAAGGTAAATAGTCGGGCTGACGAGGTTATTTAACCTTGGTACGTCAACTGGTCTAGAAGAAGGAAAACTCTGAATTCAAACCTGGTAAATTCCGCTTAAAAATTGACCTTGTGTCACATCCTACTCGTGTGGAGGAGTTAGTAAATATATACATATATATAATATCTTACAAGAGGCAGCTCATCTTATTTTTGCAACAGAGCTTGCTTTTGAGAAGTTCTGCACTTCTTACTTTTTCCTTTTATTTCTATTCGTTTGATGGTGTCTGCTTCCAGTGTTGTATAGTGAAGGTATTTAAAAGAAGGTGAAAACGGAAATAGGGTCTTCCGGTTGGATCGAGGCAGGGAGAAGACGAAAAGAGTAACAAAGGACTTTTGCCGGGTAAAGCGAACAAAGAAGGATGGGTAACAATAAGTTCGGAAATAGATTTGTCCGCTGATAAAGATAACAAAAGAAAACGCGTAGGCGTTTGATATATATAAAAGGAAGTCAAGGATCCCAGGTCAGAGAGAGAGTCAGAGAGCGGACGGCGAACAGAGCACAAGGAACAACCGTCGACACGGTCCATCCCTGCCAGCGGGCAGTGAGGTTCGTCCCCCCACTTTCACAACACCAGCGCCAGTCATCCCAGCAGCAGTAGTAGTCATTGTCACCGCTCGCCACCTACCACCCGAGGGAAAAAAATAAAGTCAACTCCTACTATACCGATGTGTTGTGATTTTCTAAGTCCGACTACTACATACCCGCTACGTATACAGATACACGATTTAGCAGCGTGAATTTGAAGCCGCTATATAACATATTTGAATTTGATGCCAGTATACAACATATCCAAAATCCCATTAATTTATGCTGGCTGTATATTCTTTTAGCCTTTACAAGTATTTCCAGTTATTCTTCCTTCTTGTTAAAAATCTTGATATCATTTATGTACATGGGCTTATTTTCTATTTCCTATGATTTTGTAAATTGGTATCCCCCACCTCTGTGCATTTCCTAAGTGTGTAATTAAGTGGTCTTATTGACACAAAAATAGATGTGGAGATATTGAGGCTACCTGGAAAATGTCTCTTTGATTTCCACTCGGACAGGGTTTATCTTGCTGGTGACGATTTTCATTTCCTCTTAGATGTTTGATGGTATTGGAATTATTTTGTATGTAAGGTGTGCAATACCTCACCTGGATTTATAGACTAGCCGTGGTTTATTCCTTCGCCAATCACCAGCCATATTGCATTGAAGATACACTACTTAAACACTGAAACTTGCCACAGTTTATTTGCAATCATTGAAGATAGAAACTCAGGATTCTTTACTGGGGGATTAACAGGGATCAGGATTCTTTATCAGAA